>CADDXX010000012.1:71437-89473 GCA_902810485.1 Alauda arvensis | reverse complement strand
CATTGAACCTTATGATCATCTGCTGACAGCAGAGGGTTTGTCTGCTTGTATTTGATTTGCTTGTCCAATTAACAAAATCCTTTTTAATGCAAATCACCACAGGGTCTCATTTAAATCCAAGCATAGCTCTGGAAGTCTCATGTCCTCTCATCTGCCACCTCTGGGTTCTCCTGAACCAGTCTAATTTCTCAGAGTAGGCATTATTGTAGATGTCTCCTGTCAGGCTCAAACACCACTGTCCCTGTGTGAGTAATGTGATCTAGGAAACACAAGTGYCTGATACCAGTTATGAGCCAGGGCCTGCCAGCTCCTCATGAGTAGTACCATGCTCCRTGAGTAAAGCCACTGATGGCCACTGAGCTGCTCAGGAACATGCCATTATTKGCCTCAAAAAGAGGTAGCAAGTTTGATCTCTGCAGGAACAAGGCTGGGGGGCAGACATCAAGAAGTGCCTAATAGCAACACCTGGAAATGTAAAGGAGATAGGTGGACCTGGTTCTGGTCTGTGTTATCACAAGTTACCACTGCCTTTCCAACAAACCTACCTTCAGTGCTCTRAGTCTGAAAGGTAAAAGAAAGACACAGTTTTCAGAAGTTCATTATCACAGAAKCATAGAATTACAGAATGGTTTGGGTTGGAAGGGACCTTATAGATCACACAGTTCACACCCCCTGACCATGGGCAGGGATACCTTCCACTAGACCAAGCTGCTCCTGGTCTAATTTAACAAGCAAAGTTAGTTCCTTTGCATATTAAGAGTGGAGACTGATCTTTACTGATTCAGTATTTGGAAAAATGCCACCAGCATGCTTTCCAGGTAGGTGTCAAGGTCTCCCCAACCCAGCAGAGTCAGTGGAGATGTTAGCTCCTCCAGGCAGTAATTTACAACACCCAGGCTGGAAAGCTACAATCCCAAATAGTAGATAAGGGTGTTAAAAGTACATCCCAGCAAGCCCACATCCACTCATTTAATGGCATATGCACTGCATATGATCAGGGAAACAGCTGTGTCTGGGTCCTCTGACCAGCAGTGTCATTCCCAGAACTTGAGTTATCCTGTTTGAACACCTCTCCTATCAGCTCCAGCGTCACAGACYCCTGACAGGTTGCATTCCAGTTTACTTGCCTACTTTTCYCAAGTTTGCCATGTAAGATTACACATAACGTTGTCTTGGCCACACTTCCCTACTACAGCAAATACMCCATGCCTGTTCAGGCTGAATATCCCCCTGCCCCACAGTGTTGCCATGAGAAAAGGCCCTTCACTGTACATGGATATGTTACATTTCTGTGCATTTTTAAGAGGAGRCAGCTGTTGAGGGGTTCATTTCAAAGAGTTCACAGCAGCCTTGCCTGGGCCTGAATAGAAATCTSTGTGCAGTGAGTTTGTTCTGCCTGAGTGGTGAGAGAGGAAAYGCTCCATGAGCCCCCTGTGCCCCCATTTTGTGCTCACCAGACCTTGGGAGCTAGCCATGGGCTTCCTGTGCCCATAGGGCACCGGGTATCACACTTGTGAATGGGAGCTCAGCTTTCTGGCAACCTTGGGAGAGTCCTTCTTTGCATCCCCATCTTCATCTTTCTTATCCTCAATCCACCARTCTCGAATAGGGGGCTGCCACAACTGGGGATGTTACACCAGAGCAAAGCCCTTCTCACCAGCACAGCCAGGTACATTTGTGCAGCCCTGAGTGAATCTGTTTTCTGTCATGGAAAATCCTCAACCGATTCCCATCTCCCCAGCAAGAGAGCAGCTCACAGATRATTTGGAAATCACTCTCTGCCAAAATAGGATCTCTGCCATTTGACCAGAAAATCTGTGTTTCAGATCTCTGCAGGAACAGAAACCCTGTCCTTTCACCAATTAGAAACTTGGAAGGCATTCAAGYAGAGGAAACCAAGAAAATTATGTTCACGGTGGATGTTCTAGAGATGGGGGAAGCTGGCTCTGGCAGGCCTACAGGCAATTTAAAATAACCAGCAAAGATCACTCTTGGGATAAAAAGCTAGAATTAAAGTACATTTACATCAATGGAGTCCCCTGATCTAAATCCTCTCTTCCCTCTGCTGCTAATTTATAACTGGTAGTAAATAGGAAAGCATGTATTTCAGCACTGAATGTATTAATTCTGCCTTCTGCACAGTGGGGTGAAACACTACCCTTGCACATCCTGGCAAGCTTGTAATATTGAGAAATATTTCTGGGGATGGTAASTGAGTTATGCCAGGCAGTCCTTTTACATGTGATACAACTTTGGCTTCACAGCCAGCAAGCCAGAGACTGAGCCCAAAGGGTTACAAGCATATCTGCAGATACTGTCAAAACCAGAAAACTGGAGACTCACAAAACTGAGCTGGACAGCCCTAGAGCTGTACTGATAACATTGGGCTGAACTTGGGCTTGGCAACTGGCACTTTGAAGCACGTCAAATAGTGGAAATCTCCCTGACTTCAGCAAGGATCTGGTTTCACATGTGTTTTCTCTGTTCAGATGCACTAATGGCCTGTAGCCAGTGATTTTCAGCTCTGTTTCTACCCAGTACATGTTAACCCTGGCAACTCAGGCAAGACTTTTTTTCATAAAACAATATTGCAGTTTTCCCTCATTTCTGCTGAGATGTTTTTTCACAGGCATTTCAGAATTYCTTCTCTCCCTAGGTCTTGGGTTCTTAAACATTTTCTACAAGGAGGAGTAGGATAGACTGAGTCTGTATACCTCTGCCTCCCCCTTCTTTTCCAGTATGGTTTAGCTACCAGCTCAAGTAGAGACTGCCACTCCTGCAGCCCAGCTGAGAGTATCTGCCCTTCTGGCAGGATAGAGGCCAACCCAAACAGCTCTCCCTCAGCATCCCACCAATGGCAAAACTTTGCACCATTTGATTAACTTTGGGTTTYTGTTTTGTTTGTGTGCCATGAAGAATGTCCTTGAAGAGTTTCCTCTCCTTCAGTCCCCTCCAAGGTTTCTGAAGTCTTCTGAATTGTGTGGCATGCTGTTTGGGTCTGTGTCAGCAAGGTCAGTGTCACCCTTCAGGCTCCACCTGAAGTGGCAGTCCCTGAGCCATGACTTGGTTCTGTGGGGTTGATGCTTTTCCATCTCTTACTCTTCCTCTCATCCACTTCCTAGGCTTTTCCTCTTCTTTTTTAAAAATGGATCTGAGCATTTGAGGCTCAGGAGTCTGTGTGATTCTGCACTTGGGATATTGCCACCCTGGGAGATGCGTGTACCCTGCATACTTTCACAATGCACCTACCCAGCACGAAGCCTAAACACTCAGATGGCAAAGAGAAGCCAGTAGAGAAAACAAAATGTAGTTCCCACCCTAAAGGCAAATGAAGTTGGAAGAGAGTARAAGACTGCTGAATTTCCACCCTCCAGCAGGTGATGGAGGAGGCAAACACAGAGGCAATTCCTTGTATTCCCTGGGAGGGACAAAAKGGTCAGCTCTGGGACTAGTGCAGGRAGTCCATGGCAGGACTGGCTTGCTTAGGAGGTCAGCCCAGTCAGATGAGGAGCTCTATAAAAAGTTCAGTAACATTGAGAAATGGGAACGCTGTTGGCTGGAAGGTCACTGTGAACTTTGGGGATGACGTTCAGGATGGCAAAAAGGCATCAGTGGGGCCAATGCTCTCTGCCCGGACAAGTCCCTGAGCACTTCAGGTTAAGGCTGAAGAAGCATCTCTAACATCAGCTCTGATGAGTATCAGTGGACTGGTCTGCATGTTCAGGGTGCCATCCTTGCCCTGAGCATGGTGTTATGTCCTCTGAAGTGGGGTCATACTAGTGGTTGATGCTGGGCTGTGAGTACTCTGGGACTYTCTGTTGACCAGTGCTCTGTTTGGACCCAGTCTTTCTCTGACTTATCCAGACTAAAAAGGTTGGAAAGGCTACTAATGAGTTTACTAATTGGGCTTCCTTTATTAGAAAGGTGGAATCTAAGGCTGCCTCGAACGTGTGCAATGTTGCCTGGATGATGTCTAGATGTTCTTGTAATCCAGACATCACCTGGTTATATCCAAATAATTGTTTCCATTAATTTCAAACCAATATTCAGTGAAACACCCACAACTTCTGGTTGAGCCCTCTCTTTGCAGGGCAGCTGGTGTCAAAGCACCATCTCCTCAGTTTTTCTTGCTGTGAGCACATCTCTTTTAAGGTCTACTGATGCTGTGTTGCTTTTGCTGCTCAGAGRACATGATGAGCTCTTGCTTGCCCCATCCACCCCTGCTCTCCTGGCTGAAGCAGTGACTTGGAACTGAGTGAACTGGAATTGGAGTAAATGAAAGAAATGGGCTTGACYATGCCAGATTTGACAATTAGAGTGTCACAGAGATGAAAAGTTCTCAACCACAGCAGTGGGTCTGCCTAAGCATCCCCCAGGAGGTCAGGGAGTGTGTGATGGTTTCTGACAAGAACACTGTGCTTCCTTCACCCAGAATTTTGTTTGGGGTTTTCTGTTGTGCTTTAACTGTGAGAGGAGGAACAGCCAAGGAGGGATGACTCAATGCCGTGCTGGAGGCAAGGCAATGACTCAGAGGTGGAGCTGGCTTGCAGTCCAGCTGCAGCCTTACATCACAGGGCAGTGGTGGGGCTGGAGAGGTTCCCAGCACACTCTCCTTACTAGCAACTCTGACAAAAGATGCAGTGACTTCTTGGCATCTTTTAGCATATTCTCTGCCAAAAATTGTCCCATATGTTCTCCTGCTTCCATCTGACTTAATCTTCTCTGAACACAAGTGACCAGRCTTAGTCCTGGGATTGCAGGCGGGRCCTCAACCTCTGCCTTTATGTGATAGGAATAAAGCCACTGCAAATGACTGGCCTGAAGCATCTGACAACTGTATTTACCTTGGTTTACATCTGTATCACACTGGGGACTCACCACAGTCCTGGGGTTGATTAAGGCAGCACAGTGCCCAGCCATGACACCTCCTCAAAGGATCTCTGTGTGACTTGGAAGGACCTCCAAGGGAGGCTTCATCCAGCCTGCAGAACTGTTCAGCTTCAGCAGGTGATCCTTGCAAGAAGCAGCTTCTAAGCACTGCCCAGCCAGACCTGTTGTAGGGAAGCTGCTAAGAGAGGCAGGTGCATGCTCCCTCTCATGAGGTGGATGCCATGCTTTGCCCATCCTGATGTCTGAGAAAGTCCTTCAGTATGAAAACATMCTGCCCAGCTGCTATCAGAGGAAATGGCAGAAAGGGCTAAGAAAGGCATGCAAAAGAGCTCAAAGGGTAAAGCAGAATCCTTCCCCAGAAAAAAATGTACACACCCAAGATGGGACATGGATTTATTCCCCCACTTCCTAGAGTTGATGAAGGTACCAGAAGCAATGATACATTATCTCATGTGAAAATGGTAAAAACAAAGGTGTTTGGGGCCTGCTCATCTTCAAGGAGCAAAAAGTGAAGAAGGCAGGTGTCTGGGGGAGCAGCTCACCCATAAGACTGCCTGAGCTGGGCTGGGCACTGCATGTCACCTGCTCCTGAAGTCAGGCTCAAAACCCTTTGGTTTATTGTCTTTTATTTCTCTTCACTGGAAGGATTTCTCAATCACAGCAAAGGGTGTTTTGGTGATATTTTTGTCTCTTGGTCTGAGGACATGTTGACAATCCCACTTCCTACCAACTGCAACACTGCAGTTGCTTCATGCAGAGTGTTGTMACATTACTAGCTTCTCAGACAGAGCATTTCAAGTTTTTAACCTCTCATTCAAATRATTTGATGAAAATGCCATGATAATTTTATTGCTGTAGCCATAAACATCGGATGCTGTGCAAGTCTCAGTCCAAACAGCCTAAAATCCCATTTATYTCAATAAAATTACCATTGGTAATTTGTATATTTTCATTCAAGAATGTGTTCACACATGAAGGAAATTAACTATTTTCAGATAAAATTACTTATTGCCAGCAAATGAGTATTATTTTGACTTGCACTAACAGTTGCTAATAAAGCAAGATGGGGAGGGAGAGGAACATGTGTCTGTACCAGCTGTTGTCTCACTCTTATCCAAAAAGCATGAAATTGCTRGCAGTAATCACAAAAAGATTTTTTTTATTCCTCTTCAAGCACAAGTATAACAGCTGCTGCCACTGGCTAGTGTAGTGTTTGCCCTATTGATGCCCATCCCATACAGAGTTTTYTAACAGACCAAAGAAAAATAACTCCCCAAAATGGTAACAGTTGTGCAATGAATCAAACTTGTTTCCTATGGTTGGCACCCAAATTAAGAAAAAAGCCCAAAACAAACTGGCCATGTGTTGATGCAATGGCCCTGTGCCCAGACCTGTCCTGTATAAAGAAGGGCAGCAGTAGCAGCAGCAATTATCACCCTGATCTCCTGGAGGGGCACTRCCTTCAGAATTTCCCACAAGTCCTTTCCTGTTGCTATATCAACAACTGCACTCCTTGTCCCTCTGCGCAGCAAGTCTCCCTCTTGACAGAAACTTTGTTTTCTTGTTCCACACTGGCCAGAAGAAAGTGGCAGCCTTGTGACAATGCAGCGGCACCGCCGGGCTCCCCCTCTGCTCTCTGCTGCCCAGGGACACTTGTAGCTGTGTCTGCTCCAGCAGCGCGACGTCTCCTTACCTGAGCTGATGAAGTAGATGGAAACTCATCATTTTGGGAGTGTGCACTGCTTTTTCTTACAATGGTGCAGTGTCGTGGCCACCAGGACAGTTTTCCCAAGGGAGTCTCTGTCACGGCAGCCTGGGTACTACAACAATCAAGCAACCCATAGAAGTGCTAGCTCTGCASGGCAGCTAAACATTTGCTGAGCAAACACAATCCCTATTAATATATATCACAGAAAGAAAAAAAAAAAATCTTCTCAGTACAGGCAACCCCTGGGTTCTGAATTTTTCTCTCTTTTTTTTTCCCTGGCAGCCAAGCTGCTCACTTGCTGTCATCAGCATTACCTGTGATTTCCCTCCCATGGCTGTGAGGTTTTAACACTGTACATAGCCTGCACAATCCCTTGTTTCTCTCCCTTTCATTCTGAGACCTCACCTTTGTCCCTCTATCTATCTCACTAGTACATTGCACTGTATTCTGGTACTGCCCAAAAAAGTTTCAGGTTGAGGTGAAATAACTTGGGTCGACTTACTGCAAAATAGTCTAAAAACAGATGCAGTAGTATCAAGAACTTGGAATCCCCTCTTTAAAATCCAGCAGGTTAACCACAAGAGAACATAYATAACTCTTAAGTGCATGCTCAGGGATCCAGTGTATCAATCTGGCAACATGGTCAAAAGCAAATTCTAAATCTAAGACTCCTTCACATGCACATGCTTTTGATTAATAAATCAAAAAGTGAGGAGCAGCTAAAATCTATAGCATAAGAAAGAAGCTAAAATAATTTGTGATACTTTGGGACTAAGCTCCTTCATTCAGAAGGGCTGGGGAGGAGGATACTGGCTCCCACAATTTAACTTCAGCTGACATGAGAGGTGCTTAGCTAGCATGCAAACCGTAGCAGCATAATTTGTCATTCAACCAGAAGTCATTWTGTGGATGTGGAAATGACTAGGTAAAATCCAGTCATTTGTTCCTATGCAGAAAGAGTTTAGAATGCTGAATCTGCTTCTTAAAGCTTGGAAAGTCTGTGCATTTTTATTCTCCAAAGCCAGGGCTAAGYCACAGCAATTATTTTGGAGTAAAATTACCTGATGTGATCAAGGGCACATATGGACTAGAAGTCAATGGTGCCATTTGGCCCTTCACTAAGTCCTTGTCTGCTGTTAGCTTTACAAAATTCAGGGAAGGTGATGTTTATCATCCAGCATGAGCAGCTGGAGCTGCTCCTTGGCTGAAGTGCTGGTCAGCCAGGGGCCAGCAATTCCTCCAGAGTAYATTTAATTTTGCAGTGTAAGCTTCTGAGCATATTTCTTAAGAGGTGGAAGCCACTGGTATGAATAAATACACAGATCCACCTGCTAGCCAGTTTGAAGCAGGTCTACTCAGATGCCAGGAACTGGGATAGCTGGTTAAAAAAAAAAGTTTTCTGGCTCAACTTCTGATCTGTTGCATGAATTTTGTCAAGGCGTTTCTCACTGCAGCTGCTTCCCTTCCAGTTTGTCAAGGTGCAAGCACTTTGTGTGACAGGATAAATGTAGTCCTGTCTTTATATGAAGCCTGATGAGATGGGACTCTGATCTCAGCCTCTAGACCAAAGTTGTGAATTTCCATTTTTTAAAGTTAGATACTTCTGGGGAAAAAAAAAAAAAGAAGAAGACTCAGGAGCCTGTTTGCCAGCAGCAGCAGATCCAGGGGCCACAGTGAGACTGCAAGGAAATGTGAACTCTCCTCTTAAAGGACGGGTCACATAGCAAAACCAGGTAAAAGTTGCTCTCTCTGAGATCCCCAACTTGTCACTGACTGGTGTAATATCAGCAATATTAACTGAATTCAGCTTGCTCACAASCAGTTTTGGATCACACAGCTGGTGAGGTGTCTGACAGGGCACATGCACTGGCTTCTTTCCTCTGGAGATCCCAGGCAGCTTTAAAACGTTCAACTCTTTTTCAAACCTTACAAAATTCTAGATGAAGATAATCTTTCATGGAAAGAAGCTAGGCACCACGTAGTTTCCTGGCACCAGTGTGCCAGCCATGCTGCTGCAGAATGCAGTGGTGGCAYCCAGGAGGAGGAGCTGGCTCTGTGGGAGGCACTGGTGGCAGGGAGGAGGCTCCTTCCCCTATGTCCTTATTAAGTTATTGAAATCAGTCCTACATTCATCCACTGTTTGAGACTTGGCATCAAGAAAATATATTGCATCTTTGTCAGCATTTTTTCAGGGAATTSCATGATTTTGGAAGCCATACAACCTGCAGCAGAAATGTTTGCTAGCAGGAGGGAAAAGAATAGTAAATATACCTCCCTCATTAAAAGGAAATATTTTCCTACARTCATCAAGCAACACAAGTTGGCAAACATACTCATCTTAAATGCTCATTGTAGAGCATCACCATCCATTTATTTCCTGAAAGCTGCCCTGTCTTGTGTAATTAACATGGTACAAGCTGYTGGTGTAGTTTCTAGTGGAGATGGGGGAAACAATCCACCTTATCCTTGCCTAGGATGATGTGTTTCAACAGAGTTGGTGCTAACCCAGAACCTAGGTCTCTCTGGCAGAAAAAAGACCTTTGCCCAGAAAGCCCCTTGGAGCCTCAAGCAAAAAAGCAAAGTCTCATACAAGTCAGGCAGTATCAATTCTGGGAGCTGTCCCAGCCATGCCATGACATGATCCCAACAAAAACCAACCCAGGCATTGCAGGCAGGAGGGAAAATCATGGGGACTACCCTCCACAGGCTCCCTTGAAGCCTGGCTGGGCATTGCCCCATGCCTGAGGCTGCCAGGGAGAATCTCAAGCTGGTGCCAYTCAGTTCATTTCCATTATGCTACTTCCAGAAAAATATTTTTTAGCTTTCAAATGGTGGAGTAGGGGAAGCTAAAAGGACTATTTATTCACAGTAATTCTTTGTTCCAGCAGTTAATGAGCAGATTCAGCAGACTGAGTGATGTCTCCTCTAAATTGCTCAAACCAGAGGTCACAGTGGCTCTTTCAAGGGCTCTGGCTTTATGTTAGCTGTCTCTTTGCAGAGGATGGATCACCTTAATTTTTCAGTACTGGTGGGTCACAAACCCAACAAGGCTCTGATCACTTTCTGCGAGGCACCAAGCACCCACTGACAAATGAGATGTCTTRGCACTTCTCAGGAGGTGATCAGCATCTGGCAACATAAAAGGCAGCAGGGCTGAGCTATCCAGACAGCCTACACAAAAATAAATTACCCACTGAAGTTGCTAGCAAATGTATTAGTCACCCACACTCAGCAGTGCTTCTTGCACAGCTGGGCACATTGACATTAAACCTTACCTGMACTGGGAAATGACTCTTCTCTCAAATATTTTCAAGGGCCAGTCTGTTGCAGGTGGTTTGAGGAAACACAGATCCTGAGCTCTTCTGCACAAGAACATGAGCAATTTCTATAATTTGCTTTCYCTGCTTATAAAGGAACTGCTGGATSCTGTGTGCTTTGCAAAAAAGCTGTCCTTGATGGTCATTTCAACATATACAACCACATTCTTTATGAAAAGAAGCCAGTATGAATTCCTTTTTTCCAGGTTGCATTTTCCAGCATTTGGGGTTTTGCTACATAAGTTTGGATTTGATTGCATCCAAGTTTTCTAGTTAACATCTATTGGTACTTTGCCCTGAGGTCACACAGGTGGAGCATGGTCACCAAAGAAAATGTCTAATACCAGTAATGTCATAGTGATCCCCAGCTCAGTTTGTGTTGAATTAGGGCATTCCAAATTTGAMCATGGTATAAACCACCTTACACACGCAGTATTTGCACAGTGATAATGAACTGTAGTCAGCAGAGTGGTTTTGGTGCAAGTGGAAGCAGAGTGTTTTTATTTTAGACCTCAGAAAGCATCTGCAGGCTAATTTGCAGCACCTCAGCATAGCAACCCACTTCTTCACTTCAGTGCACTGTTGCTATTGCACTGCATCAACTGAGTTCAAAATCCTCCTGCACCAGAAATCACAGGAAAACTGTGATTTCTAAAATCTAACTGTTTCCAAGTTAGCTTTTAAGACCTTATTCTATAGGATTRATTTGTTATTTTCCAAATGTACAAGCTCATTATTCCTTTATTTCATTATGAAGGGTAATGTGGATTTGTCAGAGCTGGAARAGGCCAGAAAAACAATGAATAAATGATCCTTTTTATTTTGTGGGAAAAGCTTGATTTCGGTTACTGATCATTAGGCTCTATCAATAAAACCATACACATAAAAACCATTGTGCTCAAATAGTACAATTAATTTAGCCAGATTGCACATGTACTTTGCAKGAAATTCTACTCCTTTCCTGTGTAAAGGAGTGTTGTTTGTTTATGTCATTGGGCATAAACTCCATGTTTCTCAAGATGTGCCATGCAGCCCAGGTGCTCCAGAACATGAAGGTCCTTCTCTGTTTGCTGGTGGGTACTCTCACTATCTGACCTTCACATTGCACAAGGAGGAATATCAGTTATCAAAAAGGCTGGGCAAGTGAAGCACTGCTGGTGAACTTGGGAAAGTTCAGCTAACAAAACGACTGAGAAGAAAGAAGCTTCCAGCTCTGAATTGACTGGTGTAAGGCATGCCCACATCAGGTCTGCTTAGCCTTGGTTTTCTTTGCTTTGTTGGTTATTTTAGACACATTGAAGCAACCACCTACCTTTACCTGCATAAAAATAAATATAAAAGGAGGGATAAGCAAATGCAGGACATGGACTTCCCTATAGAGAACTGCAGTATTGAGACTCCCATGTCTGGGGAGTTATTCTGCCTTTAATTTCATGATCAGCATGGATAACTGGAAGGTTTTAGAGCAGTCTAAGGAGCACAACACATGGGAGAAGCTTGCTTTAAGGGGATTTAATTGGCTATGCACTAAATAAGGTGTAACTACAGCTGCTTCCCAACTCTTGATGAACAGAATGATTCCTGCCAGCCATAGGTAGCTATCTGAAAGTGAAGTAACCTTTCCTTGCTACTTGTCTAGGTTCCCCCTAATGTTAGAGGGAGAACCAGGCACCCCAGAGGGTCTGACCTATCCAGGTGTCTCTCTCCTACAAAGGGACAARCAAGGTCTGCTGAAGTGTGTACTCTGTCCTCCAGCTGAAAAGGGAGCCAAGACAATTTTAATTTATTGGCAATGGTGCTGTAGGTGGGACAGGGTAAGGTATAGGGCACTGTAGGGCTGTAAGCAAGGGAAACCTGACTTGGGGATCAGCCCAGTTGAAGAAAAACAGTCTATGGGTGCACTTAAAGTCAATTCTTGTCTTTCATACAGCCAAAGTCAGATGACAGAACTCCTATCATAATGACCAGTTTGTTTCTTAAAGAAATAATCTCCCTTGAAGATACATCTGCATTCCTTCTCAGCCTTGCTATTGACAGAGCCAYATTAATTTTGGGTTAACATGAAGGTTATTGCATTGTGAAGAACTGGATTGGGAGGAGAAAAGGCTTATGAGAACAATGTAAAATATTCGAAGTCCCTCATTTCCTCACTTTTGACTGCTTTGTGCAGCTTTTAATAAATGACATGATGTCCATAAATGATGACATTAMAAGCCTGAATGGCATTAGTCAARCTACTAGTATTACTCAGAGGTTCCCACCTGCCTGGAGCCAGACCTTGCAGTGTTTGTCTTCTCTCTGCCGCTCATTAAGGAACACATGTATGCAAACTAAGTGTTCAAGCAAGGACAGGTCTTCCCAGTGTCCCAGCTCACACCAAACCCATGGGCCACAGAGCTTCCCCAGCTGCAGACACAGTGGAAGGATGACAGGGGACCAGAACAAGAAAGCTCTTTACTGTCCCAATCTGATTTAAGGGAAGAAAAGCCATGTTTTCAGTCTGCAAGAGGCAGACGTCTAGCCTTCAGATTACCACAATGGAAAGAAACCAAACAACAACAATAAAAGATAAGAAAAAAAAATTCCCAAACTCAGTAATATGTAATGCTGTAATGCATAAAATGCAGCTGGGAATAGCTGTGACAACCAAGCTGTAACATTTTCTACAGGAGAAACAGAGATGTGATAATACTCAGCATGCTACTCAAGAATGCAGTTTTCAAGGTCTCCTAAGGTYCCTCTTTTTCTCTTTAAACTGAAATGCAGACACTTCTCTCCCTCCTTTTTTTTGTGACTGCATGACTCTTCTGCAACTGCAGTTTCAATCCAACCACCTCTTAATTTTCTCTTTCTCTAGGAAATTCTGGAGTGCCTCTCTTCATATTAAATTATTGCTGCTCTAGTGGAGAATAGAAGGGATCCTGTTCTATTATGTTCGGTTCATTAAGTTTCTAATTACTTTGATTTTGATACTGAAAAGCTCTAATTAATTCTTTTAATATGTAATATTATTAAAGCCCTACAATTGATTTAATAAAACTTTAAAGGAAAAAATAGTAAATAAATACTTATTCCCAATGAAATATATAGTAGAACTAAAGGATGAGAATACTTAAATATTACTTAAGAGCAAGAGATGTATAGAAATAATTGCTAGTATCTTATAACCAGGCATTCTGAGYCCAGAAAATTAAATTAAGATCAGACTTTTAAACCT
Organism: Alauda arvensis; assembly: GCA_902810485.1. Lineage (NCBI taxonomy): Eukaryota > Metazoa > Chordata > Aves > Passeriformes > Alaudidae > Alauda > Alauda arvensis. Next base: position 76,341 of record CADDXX010000012.1, on the reverse strand, counting down.
TACAAAAATTTCAGCTGAAATTTTTTTCAGCTCCATCAGCTGAAACAATTCACAGTGAAACCTCTCAAAAAGCCCAAACACTGGTTATTTTTGTTTGAGTATTTTTAMTATTTGGCTTTAAAGACACTACATACATTTTCAAAATAGATTCCTTCTATRTAATTACTGAAAGGCAGTATTTAATCCTTATTTTTAAAGTTGTACCCTTGTAATTTGTATAACCACATTGCTGAGCATCCTGTCTCTATAAACARTCCTGTGCTTGAAAATAATCATTACAACACTGCAGCATCTTCTTCTTTGTTTCACCTTTACACCCCTGCTATTTGTACTATGCAGATAGTACAAACTCAATTTTAACACAGGGCTTTCTTCATCCCATTATTTGCTTACTTTTGGTACAGCTTACTGAAAATGCCAGACCTCAAGGACCAGTTGGTGCCTGAGTCAGGGGAGCTCCATTTGAGAGCTGCTGTGCTGCTGCAGCTGTGACTCCAMTGCTTCCCAACCCAGCCTTAACAATTAGACTTGGCAATCATTAACTTAGCTGGGCAAGAACTCTGGCTTTCTAATAYAGCTTGTCCATCAGGTTTTCAACAACCCTAACTGCATGAAGCCTGATGACATCTGGTACACCAAGCAGCCTAATTTTTCCAGCTCAGCTGAACATTTTCTATTTGCATACACTTTGCATACGTTTTCAGCTGCAGCATCTTCCCTCTTTGCTGCYTTTTCCTTCCTGCTTCCTTCTCTATTTGCACAACATCTCACTGCTTTCTTCCTGTGTTATGACTTCGCAATCCCCTCATCTCAAACCCACTTCCACTTATCTCTCTCCCAGTCTTTGCTGGTGCCACAGGCACAGAGCTCTCTTATTTGGTTTTGTCATCCTGCTCCTTTCCTTRCTGTTGGTTCCACTTTCTCTCATCTCCTTAATTGCCCCACGCTCATTTTAGCTTGTTAATTGCTCACTCTTCTCTGGCTCTTTATAATTTCAATAAATGCATGTATTAATACTCTTATTGTTTACAATCCACCAACTGCTCCATCATTCCCCTCCTCAGCTAGACATATAAATATATAAGAAATTTTAAAAATATATATATATAATGAAAACTCGTGGGTCGAGATAAGGGCAGGGAGAGATCACTCACCAGTCACKGTCATGGGCAAAACAGACTCAATTCAGCAAAAAGGAATTTAATTTYTTAAAAATTACATCAGAGTGAGACAATGAGAAATAAAAGCTAAATATTAAAACACCTTGTCCCCACCCCTCCCATCTTCCTGGGTTCAGCTTCACACCTGATTTTTCTCTACCTTCTCCGCTTTGTGCAGCACAGAGGGATGGGGAATGGGGCTTGCAGCCAGTTAATCACACATTGTTCTCTGCTGCTCCTTCCTCCTCAAGGGAACTTCACTGTTTCCCCGCTCCAGTGTGGATTCCCTCCCAGAGGAGACAGTCCTCCACAAGCTTCTCCAATGTGAATCYTTCCCATGGGYTGCAGTGCTWYATTAATTGCTCCAGTGTGGGTCCCTTTCCAAGGGGTGCAGTCCTTCAGKAACAKKCTGCTCCAGCAKGGGTTCCCTGTGGGATCACAAGTCCTTACCAGARAACCTGCTCCAGTGTGGGCTCTTCTCTCCATGGGGCCCACAGGTCCTGCCAGGAGCCTACTCCAGTGTGGGTTTGCCACAGGGTCACAGCCTGCTTTTAGGCATCCACCTGCTCTGGTGTGGACCACAGGGGACTGCAGGGGGATAGCTGCCTCATTATGGTGTTYACCACAGACTGCAGGGGAATCTCTGCTCCAGTGACAGAAGCATCTCCTYCCCTTCCTTCTGCACTGACCTTGGTACCTGCAGAGCTGTTCCCCTCACATATTCTCACTCCTCTTTCTGGCTGTAATTGTGCATTTTTTTACTTTCTTAAATCTGTTATCCCATAGGAGCTATCACCATTGCCATGAACCTCACTGTAGCAGGCAGCAGGTCTGTCTAGGAGCTTCCAGGCATTGGCTCTGTCAGACATGGGGGAAGCTTCTGGCAGCTTCTCACAGAAGCCACCTTTAAGGCTCCTCCACTACCAAAACCTGGCCACACAAACCCAGTGCAAACATGCACCTCAATTCTGTTTGCTTTGTAAGCTTAGTGAAAGGCTGGACTCCTCCTTGTGAAAATCCTCCTCCCACATCGGGCCCCTGCCCCCACATTCAGTCAGCACTGTTTTTGTGGGAGCCTTAAAATGACCTCCTCTTGGGCAGCTCCAGCTTTCCCCTACATTTCCCATCACCTTCCTGGCACTTGCCACAAGTCAGCCTGCACTTCTCTMCTGGAGAGGTTATTCTCTCTGTCTTTTGAAGCTCTACCCTCTCCACTTTCCTCACTCTACCACTGTGTCTTTTGGAGACTCCTCTTTATCTCACTCTCCAGACTCCAGGATGGGTGGTATAAAATTCTGTTCTTGTCCTCCTTCTTTCTATGCCCTATCTCCATGTAATCCCTACCACAAACATAAATTCACCTGCCAAGTAACTTAAAAAATCCAGTGCTCTATTCAGGTGAATCTCTAAAAGAGAGATCAACCTAACCAAAAGTAAAAGGGTACAGCACAGATRTTTCTACCCAAAATACTATCTAGGCTCCTATTACAGCAAATCCTATAGGAAGCATCTAAAGCCGGCCAGGACAGACATTCAGGAAAAAGCTGTTTCCTTTCCCCGCCTAAAAAGGGAGTCCAGCTGAACGGATTGATGACTGTACCACAGACACTTGAAACCAGGCAAGATGAGTCAYAGACCTTTTTTCCAAACACATCCTCACTCAGCTCCCTGATGCCTGCTCAGATAGGCTTTGCTGTCAGTTGAAGCTCAAGCTTGGCTAAACCAGCCCACTTCATCCCACAGCCCCTCAGCTGCTGTTCAGRCCAATGTTCACATATGCCTATGACAGGGGGGACAGCTTTGGTCCAGACTTCTCCTYGTGTCCTTATTCAGATCACACCCAAACCTTGCAAGCATTGTTCTASAAATAATTCCTGACATGAAGCCCTTCTGTCTCCATGCGTGGAGCTAAGGCTCTCATCCACACTGAATCACAGAATGACAGGATGACTAGGTAGGAAGAGACCTTCAAGATCATGGAGTCCAACCCTTGTCCTAACACCTCAACTAAACCATGGCACCAAATGCCACATCCAGTCTTTTCTTAAACACATCGAGGGATGGTGACACCACCACCTCCCCAAGCAAACCATTCCAGTACTTTATCACTCTTTCTGTAAAAAACTTTTCCCTAATATCCAACCTGTATTTCCCTTGGCACAGCTTGAGACTGTGTTCTCTCATTCTGTCTGTTGTTGCCTGGAGAAAGAGACCAACCCCCACCTGGCTACAGCCACCTTTCAGGAAGTTGTAGAGAGTGATAAGCTCAACTCTGAGTCTCCTTTTCTCCAGGCTGAATAACCCCAGCTCCCTCAGTTGTTCCTCACAGGGTTTGTGTTCCCAGCCCCTCTCCAGCCTCGTTGCCTCCTCTGGACGCCCTCAAGCATCTCAATGTCCTTCCAGAACTGGACACAGCACTCGAGGTGTGGCCTCACCAGTGCTGAGTACAGGGGAGGAATGAGCTCCCTGCTCCTGCTGGTCACACTGTTCCTGATCCAGGCCAGGATGCTGTTGRCATTGCCACTTTGAATCGTGCTTACTACTGGAGCACTTGTCCTTCTCTTAATAAATGCAGCCCTGTACTGCATACAATCACTCTCAATGTCTTTGCAAAGGATATGGGTCTAGCTGGTCCTCCAGTGCTGCCGTGCCTATCTTTGCATTTCTCCCTTAGCTCCCTACTCTCTGTCACATCAGATGAGAGCTGCTTGTCCTCGTTTCAAGCCCTTCCRTAGTCCACCCCAGATCTGTCTGTCTCACGCACAGCCTCTCATGCATAACAGAGTCAGCTCTGCCATCACCCATCAGCTGGTGACCAGGGCCAGCCTTCCTTCTTTGCAGGCAAATACTGTCTCAAMCAACACCCTGTGACTTGTGCACAGCCTTCTCCTAAGGTCAGGGGCCAGGCTGGCCTGTGCMATYTTCTTRCYTGGCATGGTGRGTTTCTTCTCCATGACCTGTGCTCYTGTATGATACAAATTAATAGATCTATTAAATACATYGAAAATGGCAACAGTAGCCACAAAAAGTCACAAAAAAGATTTGCATAATGATATAAAGAACGGTGACTCAACATTAAGAGGTATAGCTGTAATTTAGAGATAATGTATGCTGGGAGAAATTAAATGTCTTTGCCACCCTTTTGATGACGCTGCCACTTCTTAGAATCGTTGCAAATAGAATAGTTTGGGTTGGACTTTAAAGATCATCTATTTCCAACCCCCCTGCCATGGGCAGGGATGCCTTCCACTAGACTATTTGTTTATTAATACCTGGAAGTATTTTTTAAAGTCAAAGAATGTTTTAATCACGTTACAATATATACACTGAAAGGAGAAGCATTAGACTTGCACTTTTGACTTATTCTCCTTTCAGTGACTAACAGTGTAACATTAATTTTATACTAATTTGTTGGGTTTTTACATATACTTAAAAATAAGTATATGTAAAATATACTTAAATATATGTAAAATATACTTAAAAATAAGAGGGAAACAGCGCTAAATAGCATACCCCTTTAAATCCTTTTAAACGGGTGATCTAATGACTGGAGTTCCAGCACCTGCAGGGAACCTACAAGAAAGATGGACAGGGACTTTTTACAAGAGCATATMGTGACAGGAGAAAGGGGAATGGATTCAAACTAAAAGAGTGTAGGTTTAGATTAGATAGTAGGAGGAAGTCTTTTACGTGAGGGTGATGAGGCCCTGAAACAGGTTGCGCAGAGAAGCTGTGGATGTTCCA
>CADDXX010000012.1:52392-70760 GCA_902810485.1 Alauda arvensis | reverse complement strand
CACGTACCGGGAGCGCGGGCTCCGCCGGGCTGGGCTGGGCTGGGCTGGGGGCGCGGCGCGGTGCGGACAGGAGGAGGTGGCGGCGACGGCGACCACCGTCCGTCCGCCTTCGTTCCTCCCTTTCTTCTTTCCCCCCCCGTACCAGCGGGTACCGGGCGCTCCCGAGCCGCACAGGCCGGCAGCGCCGCTGGCGCTGCGCGGGCCCGCGGGGGCCTCGGGCGGGCCTGGCCGCCCGTCCCTTATGTAAGTGACCCCCGAGCTGCGGCGCCGTGCCCGCCACACGTGCCCCGGCCCCCGGCGGCGGCGGAGGCCCGGGCGGCGCGGCCTGGGCAGCGCACATGGAGGCTCCGCAGCCGGGAGGCTCCGTCAGGCTGGGGGGCGTGGGAGATGCGGTGGYTGCCGCCAGGAGCTTTCCCTCCTGCCCGGCGACCCTTGCACGCCCTCTGTGCTCGCCCCTTCGGTCGTGTTTTTGGTGGGTTTTTCTTTTTTCTAATTCTGCCTCCCCCTCCCCCKCTGGGCTTCGGGGTTGTATTCCATGAGTAGGCGGGAAACGCGCTCTGTGCATAGAGCGGCGATTGCTGGACTAGGGATAGGTGTAGTGGGAAGGCCACAGCTTTAGAAGAATCCAGTGCGATTTATGGGAGGGTCTCTTGAGTCTTKGCACAAAGCAAAACATCGCGAAGCAAAGTTACTGCTGGCTTAAACAAAAGTGCTCGGTGTCTTCCTTAATAAACTGTGAGTCCTGGTCTGGAGCTTCTGCCAGTAGAATGCTTGGTGTCAGTCTTTCAGGTYTAGTGATTGCTTCCTGATTGTGTCTGGGGACGTTGAGGGACGTGATTGTGTCGGGATGGCTGCACCCCGTGTGGTCTCGGGCTGAGCGCGGCCGTGCAGGTGCCTTTGTAGGGCCCATGGGTCTGGCTGGTTGTGTCAGCCTTGGCTGGCAGCTGTCCTGTGCTCCTGGGCACACAGCTCTGTCTCCTGGGGAGGACAGCTCCTTATTCACGTGCTGCCTCAGCTCTCCTTCCTAAATCGATTTGGCTGGGATTGGTTTTTTCAAGCGTGATCAAGCCTCTATTAATTTCAGATCTTCTGCCTAGTAAGGTGTCGGATATAGTTTTGGAGAAGCAGTGGTGACTGGCCTTTCTTGGTGTGGTGCTGGTTTACTGGTGTGGTGGATAGAATAGAACCTTTACATTGGCAAGAGAGAGTCACCCTGTTGCATGGGTTGCGGGTGTTTCTGCAGTTGATCATGCCAGGTTGCTGGTTGTAGAAGCCCGYTGGAGAATTACATGTTCCAMATCCATCTGAGTACAGCCKTGGGCAGCCTGCTCTAGGTGATGGCTTGAGCAGGGTGTTTGGAAGAGTACGCTCCTGGTTCTGGCRGGTCTTTCTCTTCCATGTGATTCTGGAATTTGTGCTGGGAAGGGCCCTCGGTGGGATGGCATACCAGTGTGGTATGCTGGGAATGTCTTCCAAAATACRGTAGTAGAACAAAGGAGCAAATACGGATATGGGAGATGGCAGCGAGGTCTCTCTTTTGATGTCAGTTAAGTCAGCATGTCCTGTGAAATCTTGTCTTCAGCTGTGACTGACCATATTTTTAGCTTTTTCTTCAGTGAGCCATAACGTTGGCCTTTTAACTGATTTTTATGTAATACCATCAGTCAAGACTGAAATCTCAGAATTCTGACTTGGCTGGATATAATTCTGCTTGAACATGCAATTTCTCTTTCTCTCTTTCTTTTTCCTTCTTCCCTCTCCTCCCTCCCAAGCTTTTTAATCCAAAAATTTATGACATTCCTTTTTTTGGAAATAGTTCATGGTGTTTGGAAGTTGTAAGTTCCTGGGGTGGAGAAGAATGGTCATTTTGGCAACTTGCAYACAGACTGCATTGCTATAGGATACAGCTGGGAGGTTGAATTCTGGTTTATTCCTGAAAATGGAGTAAGCATGTGACATTTTACCCTAATCTGATTTCTAACACGCAGAACTAAGAATGTGATTGTAGCTATTGTTTCAGAGAGAGCAGAAATGCAATTGCTGTTGGATATATCTCTTAAAGGAGAGGCTTTGTGTCTTTAATCTAGATCTAAGTATATCCCCTCTATTTTGACTTCCTAACAATTCTTGGTTTAACTTAGCAAAGTGATGCAAGGAAAACATCCTTATAGAGATGTCACTATTTATTGTTCACAATTTGTTATAAAGTTTATCAACCTTGTTCCATGCCTCATTTCTTAAAAAAAAAATAAATAAAAAAAGGTCATTGCCTTACTGGAGGAAACCTGAGCCTGCCTGATGCTCTAATATTTTCATTTTCTACAAAAATGGTTTGGGTCTTGGATGGTTCTTACTTGATGGTTCTTACTGGTGTTCRTGGACTGATAATTACATTTTTTTAATATTGTGGGCAGGAGTACACTGTGTTAACATGTRAGCTTTTCATCAGGGAAGAATTCTCTTTGAGATGCTGGGGAGTTTGGGATGGTGAGCAGTTAGTTTTTTAAACTCGGATCTCTCCAGTAGAGGATGTTTAAATTTGATTTCCAGTTTGGGCACCCAGGGTTCTGTGCTCTTGGCACAGCAGGTAGGCAGTGTCCCAGGCAGGGTCACTCAGGGTGACTCATGGAGAGCATGCAGCTGAGAAGTTTCCTTGCATGCTCTTACCTGCCCTACTGCAAGATATTTGGTCACTCTTTTCTTAAAACTATTTTGCTATTTTTGTGGTATATGGTAGTAATAATCATATACTTACCACAAGCACATCTCCATGCAAATATCCAAAAAAAAAAAAAAAAAATTCACTACAATAATTCTGGAGTTTTGTGCTCTTTCCTAAAATTCCTTAATATATGTTGTCAGCGTCAGTGCCTTGTCAGGCTGGAGAAATGTGCTGACAGGAACCTTATGTAGTTTAACAAGGAGAAGTGCCAGGTCCTGCTCTGGGGAGGAACCACCCCAGGCACCAGTGTGTGTGGGGGCCTGCCCAGCTGGAAAGAATGGGCAGAATGGGCCCTGGGACACCCAGGTGGCCATGAGCCATCACTGTGCCCCTGCAACAAAGGAGGCTGATGGTATCCTGCCTGGGCTGCATAAGGAAAAACCTTTGCCAGCAGGTGAAGGCAGGTGATCCTTCCTCTAGTACAGACAGCACTGGTGAGGCCTCAGCTGGAATGCTGTGTCAGGTCCAGGCTCACCAGACTCTCAAGATGAGGGATGAAGGTACTGGAGAGAGTGCAGCGAAGGGCCACAAAGATGGTTAGAGGAKATAGGGAGCAGCTCTTCCCTGAGAAAAGGCTGGGAGACTGGGGCTGTTCCACCTGGAGAAGAGAAGGCTCAGGGGTTCTCATCAATGCACATAAATACTTGAAGGGAGGGTGTAAAGCAGATGGAGCCAGGAACATTCCAGTGCTGCCCAGTGACAGGAACACAAGCACACACTGAAACATTTCAATGATGCTATTCATCAACCAGATGTGTCTGAATTAGTATTTGGTGTTATGGGTTACTCCTTAAATATATCCACTAAATTGCAATTAAACTAAGCAAGARTGCTGGTCAGATTGTGAGGCTTTTTGCTCTCTGGAGCTGCTGGATACAGTGCAGAAGTTGTCACTTGAAACTCATGGCAAGTACCAAAAGAGAAACTCAGCAAAACYACTGCAAATAAGTTGTCCCACTTGGAACCTGATCTGTGCTAGTAGTGAATGCTGGCAGAGTGGTCAGGCTGGCTGGCTGCAGTACTGGCTTTGCCATTAGCAACATTTTTGGAAAATGTTGACTTGTGCTTAGTGCAGGACTCTGACTTACCCTTCCCGTGCTTCACGTGCTCATTGTTGTCCTGCTGGCAGCAGATACTGGAACACAACCCAGCACTAGTGACCTGTGTRTAATATCTTGGGATGTCATGAAGAAAGCAGTACTCTTTGAACAAAACAATTGAATTTGTCTTGTCTTTCAGAGGCCTTTTCTATAAGCCAGAKGACTTGCAAGACAGATACTTAAAGTAATTTGTATTTCCATGAATATGGATTGTCTCATATTTAGCCACCTCTTAAATGCTGTAAAAGTTTCATTTTTTTCCACCAAAAAAAAAAAAAAAAACAAAAATTCCTCACTCTCCTCAGCTGTGAGTATTGCAGGATTAGATCTGCTGTTTGGTACGGATGTCCAGCTCTGCATCGTGTAGGTCATGCACAAAAAAAAAAAAAAAAAAATCTGTCTTGACATACTGAAATATGAACTCTTGAGGAGCACCTGTATGAGCATGAGACTGAGAGGCCTAGAAATTTTATGTCTAGTACTGCAGAATGTGGTAAAGAAAGGCAATAGRAAGAAAGGGACTGGAATAAGAAATATAAGGATTTCAGTAGAGAAAATGAGCCAGTATTTTGAAGTGATGTGCTATGTTCACCTCTTAAGTGTATGGAARAATACTTCTAATTGATGAGCTATGAAAGTCAGTATTGCTTGGAAGTATTAGCAGTATGTTTTCTGGAAGAATTTGAGGATGAATTTGGTAAAAAACTTTATATTCCTGAATGTCAAAAATATGCATAAAAAGTAAACGAGACATGGCTGATCTGTGACATCTACTAAAAGACAATTGACAACAAATAATTAGGGAAACGGCAGAAAGTTATACACTCGTACTGAGAAGCTGTTTAAAATATGATTTTTCTGAGATCACATCTTGCTAACCTGTATGACTAAGCATGAACTTTGTGTGTTATTTTCTTCCCTGTTATTTATCTTGTCCATTCCTCTGTGTCACTTTTTGTTGGTGATCTCATAAGCATCAAAGAAGCTCAAGAGTCTCCTTTTGCTCTGCTGTGAGATTAAAAACTGTCTCACATGGCATTTCTTTTAAGCAAAAAAGAGCTACAGATGATGTATGGGAGATTTGTCACTGCATACTGATGAAGCTTGGGGCAGTCTCAAAGATATTTATGGCTGACACGAGTCTTTTTGCCTTTTTTTCATTTACAGTGAAGAATGCGAGACCTAACGGCTCAGGTAACGAGCAGTCTGCTGCAGTTTCCAGAGGTGACTGTTGAGGCACTTGGRGAAGMTGAGATCACMCTAGAYTCTGTGTTGTGTGGGAAGTTTTCTGGAGGTGAGCATTTTCCTTTAAATTTGGATTGGTATAAGGTTGCTATTGCCTAAAGCACAGGGTCATAACACCAGTTTGGTTCTGTTAAATCAAATGCCTCAGGTTCTGCTAGTGCTAAGAGGCTATTTTAACAATTAGAAGTGCTAAGCATTGAAAGTGCAGCAGCCTATTCCATTCCTGTGCTATTTAAATAATAGAGCTGACCRTGCCCTCCTCAGTTTTGAATGAAATAGAAAGCAGTTTTCAAGGAAGAAATAGTGTGTTGTTTGAGATGTATTTCTTTTTACCAGCTCAAGCTCTACATCCATCATAACATCCTATGCAGAAATAGTTACAGAGACACGATGTCCTCCTTTTTCTCTAGTCTAAATAAAAAATGGGCAGAGGACAGCTCTGTTAAGTGTTGCCCACATATTTCCCAGGTATTTAACAGGATGTGGATGAGGATGCAGTGAGAGTTGCTGACAGCAGCTAAGCAGATTAGGCAGTTGACTTTCTAGGTGATCTGAAGGTAGAGCTGGATGCCTGTCTGGGTGTCTGAGCTTCTGTTAAGACCAGGTAGAATCTTATCTACCTGACTGTGAGTGCAGTAATGGAGCTAATCTTTCATTTGAGCTTGAAGTTCCTCAGTAAAGGAGCGAGTATTCAACTCTTCAGTGAAGCAACACTCATTAAATTCTTTCTGGGATCAGCAGGTATAAAAGTTGAAATGTACAGATGCAGATCCCATTTTAAGAGAATTTCCTGTCCAAATCCCTGCTCAGAGTAGTTGTGTGTCAAGCAGAATTTTTAAGTGGAAATGAATTGGTTTAGATGGGCTGYTTTTGAAGTTTGCTTTGAGCCTGGTATTCCTGTACATATTGAAGTGTTCTCTAGGAAAGCCGAGCCAAATGTGGTGTGCAGACTAGAGCTCAGTCTACTGTAATCTTTATCCCAAACAGTTTTTGAGTGCAGGAATGACAAGTAGAAGTGCAAAAGAATGGGGTTATTAATTTTAAGACGTATTGGTTGAGGATTAGAGTGAGGCATTAAAAATGATGGTGCAGTTGTAGGTAGGTTGGCCTTCATTCCTKTGGTGCATTAGAGGGAAAGTGCCAGTGCCGGTGCTGTTGTTTCAGTTCTTGTGCTGGGCTTTGTTCAGTGGTGTTTGTTTGCCCTGCAGGCAGGAGTGGCCTGGCGTGGCTGGCGTGTGGCCCCCAGCTGGAGGTGGTGAGCTCAGTGACAGGAGAGCGGCTCTCTGCCTATCGCTTCAGCGGCGTCAGCGAGCAGCCTCCCACCGTGCGCGTGGTGAAGGAATTCTCTTGGCAGAAGAGGACTGGGCTSCTGGTTGGCTTGGAGGAAGCAGAGGGAAGTGTTCTCTGTCTSTACGACCTTGGGATCTCAAGAGTGGTTAAAGCAGTTGTTCTTCCAGGACGGGTATGTATCTCCTTGGGAAAATGAAGATTTTTGTGTTGTTTGGTGCTGCATATTCMTGTTTGAAGRAAAGCTCTTGTGCTTCTCTTCGTATCATTTATCCTTTTTATATTGCATTAACATACTGTCAGTTTAGATTATCCAGTCAAGACAGCCCTGATGTAAAATCTTGGCCGTAGCAGTAGCATTGTCTTTTGAGGTTACTGATAGTAAAAAACGTATTGTAGAGCACCTAATGATGTAATTCTCCACTTTAAAAAAAAAGGCATTGAATAAGTTTTTTTTTTTCAGAGCTGGAAAGAAAACCCCTCATATAGTGTCTGTAATATACTTCTTCTGAATGGCTAATTTCTTTCAGAAATACTGTCCTTATAAGTATSTCAGACTCCCATCATTGTGCTGTTAATGACTTTGACACATTCCCATCAATCTCAGACTAGGAAACAGGTGACTTGGGAACAGAACAGATTTCTCTSTGAATTTAGRATTGGGAAAAAGATTTTAGTGAGTKATCTGTCAGATTGTTGGCAGATTTACTTTCTGTCTGCAGTCCTTGAATCCCTGCTTGTTGAATGTAGTGTTTGTGTCAGTGGGTTAAAGTGGTGTCATGCCGATAATTTTTTCTGCCTTCTATAACCCTTGAACTGAAGTGATGTAGTGACCCTGTGTCTCTTTAACTTAATGGAAATAAGAATCAGATTAAGTTATCAAAACATCTAGATTCACATCTTAGAATCTGCAACAAATAATTACTTATTTACTGCTCAGCTTTCCCTAGCATCATTTGGTTTGACTTGCTAGAGTACAGGTGGAAGTGTTGTTAGTAGTAGTAAGCATTTGAGTTGTGATAAGTTTGGAAGATATGGGTCGAATAAGTGTTCCAGTGTGTTGTTTTGCTGTCTGCTTGAGTTGTACTTGGAAAGGCAGGCTGTGTGGTATCACGAGCATATAAGCAATAAGTAAATTATGTTTTGGTAAGTGATGTTGGTGTTTTAGGTTTTATTTCTTCTGGCTAAATAAGCTGGGAAAAGCAAAGGTTAAGAGGTAAGGATTGTGTTGCGTGTGGAATCYGTAGCTGCGGAAGTGTTTTGAAATAGAAGCTAGTTCCAGCAATCAGTTGTATTAGAGAGTTGTTCTATACCACAAAAACTGGYTCAGGAGAAAGATGATCAAGCTCTGCAGGAAAGAGTTGGCTGTTGTGTGATGAAGGGTAGGAATTTTGAAATAAAGCCAAAGCTGCTCTGGAAGTTTTGCTCTTATGCCCTGAAAGCTCTTGRTTAGAAGTATGTTTGGTCTGTTGCTTTCCTTCTGCTTCCTATGTCTTTGGTATTGCATTAGTTAAGTCAGCATAGTCAGGACACAGGTATTGCTAATTGGACTGCCAGCTTTCAGGCTGTRAGTGGAAGTAAGGGAAGCAAAAACAAGCAGATAAAACTTGCACTTGGCTGCTGTCCATGTTTTGAATTCTTTCAGAAACTCATTTGCATATTATGTAATGTATAGTTTAGGGGAAGTCGATGTGTATGACTGTTTCTATGATTTTTCAGATTGATTATTTTTAAAGGTAAAAAGTGSATCTTTTCTTAACATCACTTTCTGYTSTTATCATWACTCTTTTAAACCTTTAATGAGCACTGTGTTTTCTCAATGGGTATAACTTCTGTGGACAGCTGAGTTGTACAGTTTAACTTAGAGCAACTCTGCTTCAAGGTGTCAAGTTGTTAGTGTATTAGTACAGGGTGTTTATTGTGACTGTGTGGCTGCTTTTTAGTGGATGTTGAGTCATTCAGAGAATAGAGAAATGAGCTAAAAAGCCCAAACTCAGGAGCTTAAAGAGAATTTTGCATGTGTGTCTGAGTGTCTCTCAATGCCCTCTTGATATATGTATGAAATGCAGAAGGAGACTGAAAAYGTTGATAAGTATGATTTGAATTGGATTTTGAATTAAAAAGACAAATGATATCAAATTAGTTTATAGTAGTTGCATGTTTCAGAACTGTTGCATGGTATTTTTCCCAGATTTTCTTGATTTRTATGAGGCAGAAGGGCAGCATTCAGATTCAGTGAGCTGAGAAAAGTTTTCTTTGTTCTTTCCCAGAATGAGTTGGCAAAGCACTAGGAGAATAGGAAAAAGCAGTGCATAGCATAGTGGAAAAATATGTCAYTTCAGGAGCTGTTACATGGAAAATTGAAGTAACCAGGGAACATTTTTGGAAGATTCAATGCAAAAATGCTCCTCATTTGGAGCCAGTTGTACAATGAAARAAATACCTTGAAAAGAACTTAGAAGCAACACTTTAACTTCGGTTAATYGTGCAGCAAGATGTGTTCTGCATTTCCTCGCCACAGTCACCAACATTTGGAACACAAGAATCTGAGTAATGAAAATACTTTTGGTAGTCCTCTGAGCAGTAGAGAAGATTGAAAATTTAATTTGAATCATTAGAATTCTGAAAGRAAACCAAGTTTCCTGAATAACTATAGATATTTCTAAGAGTGGAATTCTTGTGTTCAAGGTGAAAGRTGAATTGTGTAGCAGATGGCYAGGCTGCAAGTGCTTGATATGGGAGAAAACTTCAGGGGGCTTAAGGGTTTGTTTATTTCCCCCCACTTCTGGGGGTGAATAACCTACATAAAAAGATGGATTACCTTGTGATGCTCACTTCTTTGCTTTGCTTTCACACAGACCTTTGTTGCTGATGTAAAGCTGTTTGCTTTCATGGTGCTGCATTTGTAAGAGGCCMCAGGATAGCCCCTGTTCCTGTGTTGTCCAGCTTTAGTGCAGGAGCCCTGGTGTGCTTGTGTCTGTGCTAGAGCAGTCAGTATTGTGCTGTGGGTGCTGAAGGGTCTGTCTTTGCCTTGTGCTGATGTCATGGGGACTGCTTGGGCTGTCAGGGAGCAGAGAGAGCTCCTGCCTCAGGCTGAGCAAGTTCTTGTTTGATCTGTTGCTGTTGGTTTAGGCTGCCTCTTACCTAAAGTTTTCCTTAGCATCAGTGAGAGTGCTGGTGTGCATTTAAACTTTTTGTTGGATATTATYAATCAAAATGAGGACCAAGTGTAGATTTTAGTAAGCTGACATCTCCCTCCAACTCTTYCWAGGAATGTTTCATTCCCATGGAAGTGGTGTGTCTGCTCTGTCCCATGGCCATTGCCTTGTTTGCCTTGCAGGCCTGATTTATCTTACAAAATGCTAAAGAAGGCCTGGACTGTATCACAGTGCTGATGGGCTTTGAGTAGTGGGAGAAATAGATCTAGATTTGTCTTTCTTATTTAAGTCCTTTACACATGATAAAGCTTCTAGCATGTAATTGATTTCATGTCTCATCTTAGRTGCAATTATTTCTAAGTAGGAACTGGAAACTGGTAAGCTGTAAAGACAGAATATACCATTTAAATGGAGAGAGCTTTCTTTCTATTAATTTCCTTTAAGTCTTATGAACCAGTATTTYCTTTCCTGTTTCTGAYGTTCTSATGCTGGCTTTCCTTSTGAGTGGTTTCTCCTGAGCCTGTGAGAGAGCTCTCCATTAACCTGCAGCTYCCTGCAGGTGACRGCCATCGAGCCCATCAGCAATGACGGCGGAGCCAGCGTGAGCACCCGGCACCTGCACCAGAGTCTGCGATGGCTCTTTGGGGTRGCAGCAGTGGCCACAGATGTTGGCCATGTCCTTCTGGTTGACCTTTGTYTGGATGATTTATCTTGCAGTCAGAATGAAGTAGAAGCATCAGGTGAGCTGCAGTTTTTAACCTTGAATTGAGAAGTAAGAAAATGTGTTTCTTTYCAGASACCAGCTTTTGGAAAGAASCAGCTTGTATTCCAGTGAAGATGCCAGCGTGCTGACAGATCACTGACATTGCTGACATTGCTGACTGCTGATTGCAGAGGCAGTTTGACATCATCTAGTCCAGAACTGATCAAAAATGRGAGTGGCTGAATACTCCTCCTGCTGTTAAGAAGGCCACATCCCTTTGTCCGTGTGATTGTTAGCAGTGGGATGTAGGAGTTTTTCCCTTTGAGTCAGTGCAGCTGCATGGTTGCAGGAAGTTGTTTCMWAGGTGCCATAATTCTTGGGAKTGTTCTYCTGTTTCCATTAATGACCTGGGGCAAGCTTTAGGCTTGTGTTTTAAGATGAATCTGGCTTATGAAAAATCCTGCATTTGGGTGAATGAGTACAGCAMTTTGTGCTTTCAGATTGCATGCCCTGTTTTGGGTAAGAGTGGCTTCAGGAGTTCCTGTCCCTTCAAGTAGTTTCATTGTGAGGCCCAAACTCCTGATTTATAGGGTCCAAGAAGAWTTTGACTGCAGTGGTTACATTTGTACTCTGTTTTGAAATAGGAGTGCCAATACCTGTCCCATTGGAGAKTCCTGCTGTTCYCTGAAAGGGTGCAGACAGAAGGAATAGCAAGAGAAGGTGTTGCAGAAATGGGTGTTTGCCTGGCACAGCAGAGTTAGACTTTCCATGTTGTATAATGCCATCRGTTTCAAGTGCAAGGGGAGTGGCATAATGCATTCATTGTTTGCCTGCTTTTTTGTGTGTAGATCTCGAAGTTGTCACTCGAATTCCTGCAGAAGTTCCACAGAGAAGGGAAGCTGTGACCAGGGAAGGGAGGCATCTGTGTTTTCAATTACGAAGTCCTTCAGGAACAGCAGTGTCAACCCTGTGCTACATAAGCAGAAGCAACCAGCTCGTTGTGGGTTTTTCTGATGGCTACTTGTCACTATGGAATATGAAAACTTTGAAGCRGGAGTAAGTAGTCACTTCCACTTGGTCACACTTGGTGGTGCAGGAGTCTCTATATTTTGTTTCAGGAAGTCATGCAACAGGGGTGTGATAGAGCTGATTTTTCTAAGTCAGTTTGTACTGTCCAGTAGTATTTTGTGACCTCAGGCAATGTGTGAAAGATTTTAGAAAGGTTCAGAACCAGTTACTGCAATTATGGCATCCACCGGAAGGCTTCACTGTGTGAATAATGTGATTTTGGTGATAATATTCTTTAAAGTGTCCATGGTGGATCTAGTGGGACATAATTGAGTAGCTGATCTGTGCCTGAAAAAAATATTCTTTCCTACATTTCAGCCTTGATTGAAATTCGTGGTTTACTCATTCGTAAAAAGGTGCATATGTGAAYGAGTTTGTTCGGAAGACGTGGAGATCAGAATAAGGAATACATAAATTTGTAAGCAGCAGTGAATTTTAGAGGTGATTTGAAATCTGCCACTTGAAATACATTCAGATAGGTATTACCTAAGGAAATCAGTGCCTCACCAGAAACTACATATGCATTATGGATGCATAAAGAGACAGTGGATGCATAATTAGATGCCAAGAAAAGATTGTGAAGGTGCAACTGAAGTTCAGAAGTTGGGAAGACAAATACTTAAGAAGTAGTGGCTTGTCAGTCATCAGTTGTTTTAGATGGAAGTATGACCTTCTGTACTGTGAGGATAAGCATGCAAGCTGCGTTTTTTCCCAGAAGATGCTTCTACCCTTCTACAAACAGCCAGAGCCAGCAGGCTCTCCTTTTTTCTATACTAATTTCTTCTTTTAAACCTGAAGGCACCACTCCCAGCTTGAAGGAGGAAGGATTCCTGTCTATGCAGTTACTTTTCAAGAGCCTGAGAATGATCCCCGCAATTGTTGCTACTTGTGGGCTGTTCAGTCTACACAACAAAGGTGAATAAAATCTTGCTGATTTGGTCACTGATTTTTTTTTTTAATATTCACATTTGGTTGATATCTGTGTRTTCATTTTGTTTATTTAACTGTACAGGAGATTAAAAGTGTTAAGCTAAGCTTACAGTGCAATTTTTACAGGATTTTGCGCTTGCAAAGAGGGGTTGACTCTTGCCTACCTTKTGAAAGAAGGCAAAGGAAACATTGGCTATATTTTTGTGCTTGCAGTCTCATATGRTTTCCCTTGTTTCTTGATGACTCTTTCAAAATTCGTTTGGTATTCCTACCATGATATTCAGTACCATTTGAAGTGGTTTAGGCTGCAGATGCAGAACAGTGAACATCATCAGCAAGCTACTTGATCAGCCCAGCTGTTCACAGAGTGGCAGTCTTCTTAAGTTTGACTTAAAAGCAGTTTTCATGGAGAACACTTTACTGTTGTGAGCTATTTCCAGCAATTCAGCAATTTTTTAATCCATTTTGCATATTAAAGTTTTCCAATGGTATATAAGTAGCATTTGCCCCTGAAGCTGTTTGTGTCAAAATTTCCTCCTTTCTATTTTAGTGGCTAATTGTTACCAATTACCATGTTTTGGGAAGCAGTATTTTTCTTTTCAGCAAGAGCATGCTCTTAAGTTAGTTTCAGCCTAGATCTAATAGAATGATAATGATGATTGTAAAGCAGCTTTGTAATCAAATTTTCTCATTTATACCTTTTTCAGTGAAGGTGATGTTGTGAGCTTACATCTGTTGCAGTTAGCATTTGGTGACAGGAAACGCCTGCCATCAGGACAAGTCATGTATGAGGTAAGACAAGCCTRTATGTGAGAGATGAAAATACTTATTTTGTCTAAGTAAGGATCAGTTAAGTTGTCCAGATTAATATTTACCATGAAACATCAGTGAGACTTAGGAAAAAAGTCTTTTCATTAGTCTTTTTAGGCATTCTTTTGTCCATACTTTCCAAAACAAGTCATAGAACCACAGAATGATTGGAAGACATTAAATACCATCTAATTTCAATCCCCTGCCATGGGTATGGATGCCACCCACTARATCAGTTTGCTCAGGGTTCCATCCATCCTGGCCTTGAACACTTCCAGGAATGGAACATCTGTAGCATCTCTGGGCAGCCTGGCCTCCAGATCCTCACTACTCTCACAGTAAAAAATTTCTTCCTAACATCTAATCGAAATCTCTCCTGTTTTAGTTGAAAACCCCTTCTCCTTTGTCCTATCACTACTTGCTCTTGCAAAATGTCAGTCTTCCTCTTTTCTATAAGCTCCCTTGGCATGCTGAAAGGCTGCATTGCTTGTCCACCAGAACCCCACGTCTTCTTGGCAGGGCTACTCTCTTCTTCCAGTCACTTTTCCCAGTCTGTATCACATCTGGGATTGCCTCATTCCAGGTGCAGCACTTTGCACTTCRATTTGCTGACCTTTATGTCATGAGATTCCATTGGCCCACCTCTCAGGCTTCTCCAGATCCCTCTGGATGACGTCCCAGCCTTTTGTTTTGTCAGCTGCACGTTTCATCTTTGTGTCATCTGCAAACTTGCTGAAGGTGCACTGATCTCCCTGTATGTGCTATTGATGAAGATATTGAAGAGCAGCGTCCCCACACAGGTTTCTGAGGGGCACCACTCAACATCAGCCTATGCCTGGAGATAGAGCTGTTTCCTACAGCTCTCTGGCTTGGTCCTTCTGACCAATTCCCTATCCACTGAGTAGTCCACCCTTCAAATCTGCTGGTCTTCAATTTATGGATGGTGATGTCATGAGGGATTGTGTCAAAGACCTTGTAGAAGTCTAGGTAGATGACATGGGTCAGTTTTCCCTTGTCAAGTGTTTCAGTCACTCCATCACAGAAGATGACCAGGTTGGTCAGACACAATCTGTCCATGCTGAAGCCATACCATTTTATACTTCAGTGTCATGTGTTCCAGCTAGATTTATCTGCAAAGAGCTGTTATACATCTGATTGCTGAAGAGGAAATGGCTGTTACAAATGAAATTACTCTTTAATTTAAACATCACATGAGCGGCCTGTAGGAAGAGGAGACAAGGCTTTGAATAGCTTTGTGTTACCAAACTGTAGTTTGAGGAAGCTTCTGTCTGTCTCCCTTTCTTCCAGTATGGTCATATATATGATCTCTATACATTTCTGATTGCTGTTTTATAATCTTGTTTTTCTTTTAAACTCTCTTAGCCTGACTTCAAATACACCTACAAAAATACCTACAGTGTCTATTCAGCATTGATTCTGAAATTCAATAGAAATMATCAAAAGATGATTCTTCTTTTAAGTTTTGGATGGGTTGTCTCTGAAATCTACTCTAAAAGCCAGCAGAAAATGTACATGCAATGTACAATGGTATGGTTTGGTCAGAAGAGTCTCCATAAATTTTTAGAACTGGTTTCAGAGATGCTTTGGTATAGAATAGATAAAATATAGAAGAGCTATCATTAGGTCTGAGATAATCTAACAGACAGGAGGCACCTGTATAATGTTTAGTTCTGTTCAGCAGTATACACAAAACTCTACTAAGATCTTTTTGGGAAAGTAATCTTAATTCAGAGCAAGTCTTTCCTCCTATTTGACACTTGCTTTTGTATTTTCTCAGCAGTACAGAATGAAACTGAGGTAACCCTTGGACTGGGGTTCAAAGACTTTTTTTCATAGGGACTTGGAGTTTTGAATTTTTTGGTTTTGTTTAAATTTYATTCTTTTTTGTCTACAGGAAAGGGCCTTCCTGACTTGAAAGTCAGTTCAGAACAGATAAAGCATAGGTGTTGGGAGAAGGTGGCGTTTCTTTAAAATACATCATCTATTACGGTGATGAAGTAGAAATACCTTCAAGTGATTCAACATGTCTGAATATGCATGTCATATCTTCATGTATAGTTCTAAAATGACAAAAATATATAGTGTTCTAGAAGAACAGAACACCTTGGTTTTTTGGGGGTTTTTTGTAGTTTTTTTTAAAGGGTTTTCATTGCGGTTCACTCCTGCATCTTATAGTGTTCTAAGCACTTTGGCAGGTTGATAGGAGAAAGTTTCTTTAATCTTCTCAAGATTCRCTTTTGAATTTCAGTTTTGTTTTATCCTCTTTTAAAAGTTATTTTTAGCTACAGTCTTAGTAGTGACAAAGACAATACCTTTTACTGTGTCCTGCATTGGGGAAAAAGCAATTGTCTCTATTTCTCTCATGGCTATTGCTTTTTTCCATCTGAAGAATTTAATATTAAAATGTGAGACCTTTAACTATTTGGCAGTTATTTGTTTTGATTGACTTTTCTGAATAAGATGTGACAAATGTCAGCTTATACCTCAGAGGGTTGAAATGTTTAATCAGTCTTTAAAAATGGACTTACTAGAAATTCCAGTTGACTCTCTTTGAAAAAAAAAAAAGTACACTAAATGATTAAAAAATGTTACTGTTTTTGTGACCTGAAAAACCTGTTGTCTAGTTAAAGTAATACTTGGAACCCTCTACAGAGTGCACAACCAGTGGTACATTCACAGGCATGTGTTGAAAGATTGTAACAGGAACCAATCTTAAAAGGCTGTTGAGGAGCTGAACATCTGCACCTTCTGTGGAGGAAAGACAAGTTCTTCAGCTGGCGTACAGATAAACYACTTAATTGTTTAGTTTCTTGCTGAGACCTGGTAGCATCTACTGCCAAAAAATCCTCCCAAAAATTCTTAATCCCTCCCCAAAGGATACATCATGACAGGATTTGTGSTTACCAGTGTCACAATGCTTGTTGTGGCTGCAAATTAGTCAGTATGACATGATGGCTCTCTGCCTACAYGACTGAATCAAGCTTCTTGTCAGTCTTCAGTGACATAAAATTTAAGAGTTGTTCCCATTTGCCAGGCCAAGCTTGAGTAAACAAGGAGAAATTAATCTACTGCTGGCTGCTCCTTGTTTACTGAGTAGAAGTCACAGGAGCTTACAACATTGTCTGCTTACATCAGTGCTGTATGTCCCAGGAATCAGGCTTGAGGCTATGAAAACATGCATCTTTGACTTYATGTCATGGTAGAAGTCACAAATGGAGCTTCTGAAACATGTGGCATTGTGTTTTTATAAACATGTGTCAAACTTGAGTCTCTGTTGACTTTAAGGCTGGTTTAAATCTGCTCAAGTAAGAAAACTGAAAGATATGCTGAAATTAGATTTTCAAAGACCTCTTTTAGATTGTCTCAGCAGCTGCTGTATCTTGCACATCAGTTCGTGGTCATGGAGCATATCCTTACCGTTGTTCTATACAGGGCTTCTGTACAGTCTCTGTGTTTATATCAGAGTCTGACTGAGTGCAACTCCTTTGAAAACTGTCCTGTTTAACTGATCTGGAACAATATCTTCTGTGCACTAGAGTTCCTTAACTTAGATTTGCTTCCCAGTGTGAAGACTTAAAATATGCAGCTTTGGTTAGGAAGTTGTCTTTGGCAGGAGCTGTTTGGTATTACTTTCTCCTTCCTGTATGCACTGAATTTATGTGGGAGTGGCTCTTCGKATATGAATGAAAGCTGAAATTTCTAGTCATTAGAATTAATTCTAATGGTCTGTGGAATTTTAGTGCCTTATCTTATGGATAAGATGTCCTTTGGTATGGTGGACATCTTGTTCAGGACATCATCTCTATTAAAACTGGTTTTAATGATGAGTTATCCTACAGTGAAGATGAGGTTCTTTGCTTAGGCTTCATGTTAGTTTTTCAATGAGATGGTTTTGATTTTTCTTGTCTGCCCTGCATATATCGATTATTTCCAAAATTCCTTAATAAAATAGTATGAACTGTGCATGCTTGAGAGCAAAGTTTTGCTAAGGAAATGCTAATATTTGAAAATGTGTGAAGCCTTTTCAGCCAGTATCTGTTAAAATTTGACACTTAATTCTGTTGAATGTCAGACATAATTTTTATTTGCTACCAGAAATTAATTCAYTGGAAATAAACAATACAATATGCATGTTATATTAGATACATACATTCTTTCTTAGTAGGTCTGATGATCACCTTCTTTTTCTCCCACCCAGGGTTTGGARTACTGTGATGAAAGGTACAGTTTAGACCTCACAGGTGGAATCTTTCCCTTGAGAGGGCAGAGCAGCAATACTAAATTACTCAGCTGTCAGACCATAGAAAAGTTTCGCAACCATGCTGACAGAGAGGACAGCGTGAATGAAGGTTTGTTCTGATGTCCCTGCTTGGTTATTCTGAACTACATGGTTTGGAAATCTAAGCAATGAATGCTGTTCTATACCTACAGTCTTGAAGTCCTAAATATCCATCTAGCTGACCTTGTTGGGCTTGTTTAAAAAGGAAAATTGTTTGATGAAGTTACATGGGACTTTATCTTTCTGAACATCATTCTTAAAGGGAAAAAGTAGGATTTTTAAATTTTATAATTGCGGGGGTGCTAGAGCAGTGTATGGAGTCATCTGTATAGGCTGGTCAGTCAGTTCATTCTGTCAGCTTTCTGTATTGAAAAGCAAGACCATTATTTATATTGCTTAGGAATGTTACCTGAATTTTTATTTTCCTACTTGAACCTCTGCTGCATCCATTTAGCAAYTGGTCACTAGTGGTGTACCCCAGGGCTCAGTATTGGAGCCAGTTTCAATTGATACCTTTTTTTGATGATCTGAATGAACAACTTGATGAGCAAATAATTGTGTATTTAGTTTGTTTTGGAATGGATACAATTTGAAGAAAAAGAGGCAGTATGATTAAAAACTATCACATGGATGTTTGCTACTTTGTATATTGTTTTTATCAGTCTTAATAAAGTGTTGTGTTTCATGAGTGAAATAACCAAATTAAGCCAAAATAGAAAGCTATGTTTTACAAATAGTAGATAGCTCATATTTTCTACAATAAGAAACAATGTATTCTTGTCTTTGACAGTGATCTCTCCTGACACCAGTGTATCAATCTTCAGTTGGCAAGTGAACACCTATGGTCAGGGAAAACCATCCACGTATTTGGGTGTGTTTGACATCAATCGCTGGTACCAYGCTCAAATGCCAGACTCRCTGAGGTAGGTTTTAATTAAGTGCTTTCAATATCCTTACAAAGGGTTAATTTGGGAATTGCTGTGGAGCTTATGCACTTGTTTTCTTTAAGGCCAGAAGAATTGCTTCGTGATTGCCCCTATTTTGC
>CADDXX010000012.1:22729-47903 GCA_902810485.1 Alauda arvensis | reverse complement strand
TCAAATCATGTTTTGTCCCTTTTTCAGGTTTTTCAGACCTGAGCAATAAGCAGGTGGTGACCAGCCTCATTTCTCTGTATGCACAAGTGGTGATYTGGTTCTGTCGGTCCAGTCTCCTTCCCGAGGGTTTAGGTAAGCAGAACTTGTAGTACCAGAACACCTGAGGCTGTGTGATTTCTGTCTGTCTAGTCCAAAGTTGTAGTTGAAGAACGTGGTCTTACTTCTGTAACTTGCTTTTGCTTTCTCTCCTGTAGATGATCACATGCATTTGTCCAGACCTTTCTACAATTACCCTCTGATTCAGAGCTACTACACAGGTCACCGACAGAAACTGGAGCGTTTATCAAGGTAGGACTTAGGGGAAGTCTCTGGAAAGCTGCCAGTGTTAGACTGTGTGAGAGTGGTTATTTTTGCAGTTCAAACCCTTTGTCTATGCTTCCTTGGCATTAGTGCTAATGGAGCAAGAGAGCAAACCTGGATCCCAAAAGCTCACTGCAACTGTTGCCTTGGGTTTGTGCTTTGGACTGCTCAGTTTATAAGTTCCTTGTGGCCTCCGGACCGTCTTTGCTCTGACTCAGAAATCTGTGACACTGAGAGGCTGGGATGAGTGTTTTGCTCTGTCCAAGCCCTTGCTGCCTTTTGTTGCAGAGGAAAATGGGATTCTGACTGCTTGCTGATTGATGGAATGGTTTCCCAGTTGGGAGAGCAGGTGGAGAAGTTGTGGCGGAGAGATGAAGGTGGTACAGGGAAATACCCACCTGTTAGTTTACATGTGAGTGTTGTGTTCTGTGCCAACCCCAGCAGCAGCACTTGCTGCAGTCCCCTAAAGCCAATGGTTCTGAAAGACAGGAGCATTAGAGAACCTTTTAATCTTTCATTGCAGGCACTGCTGGATCTCTATTTGCTAGAAAGCATTGAAGAAAGTGACAAGCATGCAATTGTATCCTTTCTGGATTTTGTTATTACTCCTTCAGTGTGTGCACAGAAATGTTCTTACATGTTTTTCACCTGTGTGGTTTAACAACACTTTTTAGTTCATGCTTCTAACACAGTATGAATAAACCTATTTAGAAGAGAATTAAGTCCTAGACAGGAGCATTGCCTAATTTCTTTATTGGTTGGAATTTTTCCGATTTCTTCTTTTAAGTGTTTTGTTGCCAAGTCACTTCTCCTATTTCTTAGAGAAAACATATTGTCTAAGCTGTGCTCAATATCAAACCTTGCTTAGTTCTCCTCAAATTTTAAGAGTTACTAATTTTTTAAGGCACCCCTATCTGTTGCATATGACTGTTTGTTAGAATGGTGCCCTAAAATGTACTGTTTCAATGGAAAAGGTTTGTAACACGGGTTTTCCAGTGGCTGATTTTTGGCAAAATAATTTGTTTCCCAGCCTAGCTAATAGTCTTTGGTTTTTTTGTGTGTGAAAAATGAAAGGACACAGAATATTAATTGGGTAGAAACCTAATTTTTAGGCTGCTGGAACATGCAGACTTGCCTTTGTTGGCTAAACTGGGAGGGGAGCCTGGAGAGCAGGGGGTTAAAAATAGTTGTAGTCCCAAGCTGCCTTCAGTGTCCCTAAGGTGGAATGTCAGAAAGGAAAGATGACACATAGTAAGGGTTCTACATGCAGTTTTAAACACAGTTTAAATCAGTCAGTGTTGAGTTGGGCACCATAATTTGTGTTATTTTGTGATGTCAGAAAATGAGGAAAATGAAAGAGCTGTAGAACTTGGTTTCTTTAATAATTAAGCACTGGATGTTCAAGTGTGTTGATTGTCCAAATGGTAGCTT
Organism: Alauda arvensis; assembly: GCA_902810485.1. Lineage (NCBI taxonomy): Eukaryota > Metazoa > Chordata > Aves > Passeriformes > Alaudidae > Alauda > Alauda arvensis. Next base: position 46,112 of record CADDXX010000012.1, on the reverse strand, counting down.
CACTGATGGAAGCAGAAGCCTGAGTTTATAACAGCAGTATGTAAATACCCAGTATTTGCCTTTTTGGTTTCCTTACAGAAATCCACAGGTGTTACTTTTTGGAAGTTTATTCAGAGTGCAGTTTTGTGATTAGGACCTGATCATTGATACAAGAGGTTGTAATAGCGTAAAATGGCAAGATCTGTACATTAGGATTTTCTGCTTCCGATTATTTTAATATTACCATGTTTTGCTAAATGTTATRTGATATAAGTTTTTTGTCTTAGTGATTTATTCACCTTAATTAGRTACTCTCAGACCATTTACTTGCTGTTGGATATCATGCATTCCTTTCCAAATAAAACAGAAACTTCAATTGACTCCTTTCCAACTGCCTTTGCTATCCCTTGGGGTCTTGTTAAATTGATTCAAGGATTTTGGCTCCTAGATCACAATGATTATGAAGTAAGTATGAAACAGTTGAGTTAGACACACATNGGGAAGTCTCTGGAAAGCTGCCAGTGTTAGACTGTGTGAGAGTGGTTATTTTTGCAGTTCAAACCCTTTGTCTGCACTTCCTTGGCATTACTGCTAATGGAGCAAGAGAGCAAACCTGGATCCCAAAAGCTCACTGCAACTCTTGTCTTGGGTTTGTGCTTTGGACTSCTCAGTTTATAAGTTCATTGTGGCCTATGGACCRTCTTTGCTCYRACTCAGAAATCTGTGACACTGAGAGGCTGGGATGRGTGTTTTGCTCTGTCCAAGYCCTTGCTGCCTTTTGTTGCAGAGGAAAATGGGATTCTGACTGTTTGCTGATTGATGGAATGGTTTCCCAGTTGGGAGAGCAGGTGGAGAAGTTGTGGCGGAGAGATGAAGGTGGYACAGGGAAATACCCACCTGTTAGTTTACATGTGAGTGTTGTGTCCTGTGCCAGCCCCAGCAGCAGCACTTGCTGCAGTCCCCTAAAGCCAATGGTTCTGAAAGACAGGAGCATTAGAGAACCTTTTAATCTTTCATTGCAGGCACTGCTGGATCTCTATTTGCTAGAAAGCATTGAAGAAAGTGACAARCATGCAATTGTATCCTTTCTGGATTTTGTTATTACTCCTTCARTGTGTGCACAGAAATGTTCTTACATGTTTTTCACCTGTGTGGTTTAACAACACTTTTTAGTTCATACTGCTAACACAGTGTGAATGAACCTATTTAGAAGAGAATTAAGTCCTAGACAGGAGCATTGCCTAATTTCTTTATTGGTTGGAATTTTTCYGATTTCTTCTTTTAAGTGTTTTGTTGCCAAGTCACTTCTCCTATTTCTTAGAGAAAACATATTGTCTAAGCTGTGCTCAATATCAAACCTTGCTTAGTTCTCCTCAAATTTTAAGAGTTACTAATTTTTTAAGGCACCCCTATCTGTTGCATATGACTGTTTGTTAGAATGGTGCCCTAAAATGTACTGTTTCAATGGAAAAGGTTTGTAACACGGGTTTTCCAGTGGCTGATTTTTGGCAAAATAATTTGTTTCCCAGCCTAGCTAATAGTCTTTGGTTTTTTTGTGTGTGAAAAATGAAAGGACACAGAATATTAATTGGGTAGAAACCTAATTTTTAGGCTGCTGGAACATGCAGACTTGCCTATGTTGGCTAAACGGGGAGGGGAGCCTGGAGAGCAGGGGGTTAAAAATAGTTGTAGTCCCAAGCTGCCTTCAGTGTCCCTAAGGTGGAATGTCAGAAAGGAAAGATGACACATAGTAAGGGTTCTACATGCAGTTTTAAACACAGTTTAAATCAGTCAGTGTTGAGTTGGGCACCATAATTTGTGTTATTTTGTGATGTCAGAAAATGAGGAAAATGAAAGAGCTGTAGAACTTGGTTTCTTTAATAATTAAGCACTGGATGTTCAAGTGTGTTGATTGTCCAAATGGTAGCTTCACTGATGGAAGCAGAAGCCTGAGTTTATAACAGCAGTATGTAAATACCCAGTATTTGCCTTTTTGRTTTCCTTACAGAAATCCACAGGTGTTACTTTTTGGAAGTTTATTCAGAGTGCAGTTTTGTGATTAGGACCTGATCATTGATACAAGAGGTTGTAATAGCGTAAAATGGCAAGATCTGTACATTAGGATTTTCTGCTTCCGATTATTTTAATATTACCATGTTTTGCTAAATGTTATRTGATATAAGTTTTTTGTCTTAGTGATTTATTCACCTTAATTAGRTACTCTCAGACCATTTACTTGCTGTTGGATATCATGCATTCCTTTCCAAATAAAACAGAAACTTCAATTGACTCCTTTCCAACTGCCTTTGCTATCCCTTGGGGTCTTGTTAAATTGATTCAAGGATTTTGGCTCCTAGATCACAATGATTATGAAGTAAGTATGAAACAGTTGAGTTAGACACACATRGCACTGCTRTACTCAATAAAAAYGTTTTTAAAAATTGGTACTTGGGTATAAGGAGCTATTGAAGCATAGAGAAGCTTTTTTGTAACACTGCTCTGACATCTTCAGCAACAAGTAATGATTTGAAATTTTGCTTGAACTACTGTGAAAGAAATTTGGTCAGAAGAGTAATCAACTTTCATAATGCTTAATACTTGAATTTTCAAAGCTGTCTATGGTTAGGTTTTCAGCAGACTGGTTGGGCACTGTTTCTAAAGGAGTGTTTTGGGTACTTGAAGCATGGAAACTCTGATGGTAGTAGGAAGATGTGAGACAAAAGACTGCAGAAATTACCAACCTAATAGCTATTTTTTCTGATACTGAACGTTGTTCTAGTCACCGTGTCAATACAAACAGGTTTTTAATAGCATAAGTTATCTACTAATGTATCTATTAAAAACTGTGTCTGTACACAGACATTTTGTTAACTTAGAAAAATCTGAATCATTCCTTTTAAGGCACTCACATTGTTCTGGGTGGTTGATTTTTGTTTTCCTGCAAATCCTAAAGAAGTTTTACTGATCTGTCCTGGATCAAGTATTGTGTTAGTTGGACATCTGAGTTTGTCTAACCCACACCTAGCCTTGTTGCAGAAAGTCTGCTCTGTGTTTGTTGCACGGGTGTACCTGTGGTAACACAGCTGCTCTCCACTTGCCCAGAATTCCCTGGCCCTGCTCTTCCATCCAGCTACAATCAAGACTGTGTCATGGCAGCACATGAGGATAATCCAGTCCCTCATGTGCCAGGGAGAGCACAGGAGAGCCCTCAGGTACATCCAGATGATGAAGCCATCGATGTCCAGCAGCAGCGAAGTGCGGCTGTTCCTCACYGTCCTGTTGTCCAACAGGTGAGGARATCTCCCAGTGTTTTGGCATTCAGATATGGGSAAGTGTGGAGAGCTGATGAYCCAARTGGGGCTCYCYTCCRTYTCCTTTGTCTTTRAATGAATRCCATCACTGTRGGGCATCTTTTTGGCTCCAGYGTTGCCATTCCTTTCCATGTCCAAAACCTTCACTGCAGGTGCATGGTGGAGGCTTGGGGTCTGTTGCAGCAACACACCACGAAGCTCAACATAGAAGAGCTGCTAAAGCACATGTATGAAATCTGTCAGGAGATGGGGCTGATGGAGGATTTGCTGAAGCTGCCCTTCACAGACACAGAGAAAGTGAGTTTGGAGAAGAAACCAAAAAAATCTGAATTGTCTCTTTGGCAAGAGAAGAGGCAGAATGGTAATGGATGTTTGAAATGTGTTATTTCTGACAGGAGTGTTTGGAGAAGTTTTTACAGACCAAGTCTGGTGTTCAGAACCATGAATTCCTCTTAGTCCACCATCTACAGCGTGCCAACTACATCCCAGCACTCCAGCTGAATCAGTCCATGAAGGCCAGTCTGACAGTAAGGACAGACATGCTGCTGTRTGAAATTATGAATTAAATTTTACAGACTGTCGTTGACCTCAGCTAAAAGTCTGTTTGCATCTGAGGAATAAATATGTATCTTGTCTTTTCATTCAGATCCTCAGATCCCTGTGTTATCTGTGGTTTAGGTTATGGAAGTTGTTTGTGTTACTTTTTCTGTGGAATGAAGAGTATGTTGCGTGTCATGTCTTGTATCTTGCTTTTGCCTGAGATCAGTGTAGGTGCTCCATAGGTAGAATTTGCATGATGGGTTTTAGTTGTGAGTTTTGGAGTTGTTTGGGGTTTTTATATTTTTGTTTTTTTAACTAATCTTCCTTGCACTTAGCCTAAACTACCAGGTGAAGTTGGTGTGTACTCCTAGGTGGAGCTTGGAACTTGCTGTTGCTCTCTGCAGTGGGTTTGTTCTCCTTTGTCTGTAGAGCAAATTTAGGCCTTGGTTAGAAAAAGCAGACGTAGTGCTGTGCAATGAACTTCTGTGCAACTTCTGGGAAATTGTTCACTTCTTGCTTYACWCATTTCCTTTGTCAGAATGATCGTGATCCTCGCYTGAGAGAGAGAGCWKTTGCCAGAAATTCYCTCTTAGACCAATATGGCAAGGTCCTTCCCACAGTTCAAAGGAAGCTGGCAGTGGAGAGAGTCAAGCCCTACCGTCTGCCTTCATCGGTCTTAAGAGAAGGTAACTTTAGAKAAAGGAAACACCTTGTGCAGCTGCCATCACTTTGTTACACAAGGCTGATACTCTTCCCTCTTACTTTGCAGTCCCAAGGCCAAAGCCTTTATCAACAGCAACAAGGCAAGCTAATGCAGGCAATGTGCATACAAGAGCAACTTTCATCAGTAAAGTGTTGTCCAAAATTGGAGAAGTATGGTTAGGAAATGAGCAAAAAACAAATATCTCACAATATGATAGGTAAGCAGCATAAAAGTTAGTCTACATGTTTGGAGAAGTAGGAGGARGGAGGGAGTGAGTGAGTGGTAGGGGGAGAGAAAGATAATTCAATTTGAATTGTTTTAGTTTTTTGCTGGGAAAGTGCACATGAATAATGCTTTGTTTTTGCGTTTTTGCACATATAGTATATAACATCTAAGAATCCATTCATCATAGGTAGTGTTTGGAGAGTTTTCCTGCTATGATAATATAWTGCATGTGTTTAAATTATGGGAAATGTGTTTACAGTGTTTAAGACAGCTGAAACTCAAACCTTTTATCTCTACAGCTGTTGATGTACTGACTTTTAGACTTGTTTGTGTGATCAGATAGTAATCTTCTACCAGTTCCTGCTTTGTTATTTAAAGATAAGCTGATTTATGAAGAGTGGAGAAGAGGCTTGTAATTGTCAGGTGGCTGTCCTACATGGGATGTGGTTAAATAAACTTTAATTCTGGTATGTCTGGACTTTGAGGGAATGAAAATCAGTTATGTTTTTGTTTTTCTTGTAGTCCTAGAACTACAGAGCCAGCAGTCAGTACACATCCTCTCCCTGGTGCAGAGTTGCCTGATGCATTTCTTGGGACACCTATTACAAAACTTTCTCAGAAGTGTTCAAGGTATAGAAGATGTACAGACTTTATATTTCAAAATGGTATTGTTTATCATGTGTATACATGTGCATGTGTGTATSCTTTTTTGGTTTACCAAGGAGTCTCTTGCAATTATTTTTGGATCACAAAAGAAAAAGTCAACTTAGGGACAAAATTAGGTGGACAATTTGAAGTGGTCCTTGCAGTGAAATATAGATGAGTTTTCTCCACTGCTGAGAATTAGGTCCCTTGTGCAACTTAAAATTGGGGTATTCTTATGTATTTAGATGATAGGGATTTAGTAAATTAGGTATGAAATGTAAAGAAATAATGAAAAAATGCCCCAAAGTGCCTGTCACTTGTTTGTGGGACTAATAGATCACCCACAGCAGGGAAGTTGTATTTCTTTTTCATCCAGTGTTTTTGTTCTGCATCATCTGAGATGATSCCAGCATGCTTTTTATCATTTCTTGATTGAAGTTCCTGGTTGAAATGGTGCATTTTAACAGGTTGCTGGATTTGGTGGTGCGCCCTGTTCCCTCCCGCTCTGTGGCACAGGATGAGGGCCRGCAGTCCCCAGGCACAGCTTCTGCTTCTCTGGTGGCATCCAGCCCCCTGAGAGCAGCCACACACCGCTCCAGCTCCCACAGGAATCTGCCAAGGGCATCAGAGTTGAATTTACTGGCAACTCCTCCKGTGGTCAAGGTTGGTATTTTAAAAAGTCAATAGCAACTGATCAAATGAAAATCTTCTGAGGTTTGTTTAAAGTGAAATCTTCAAAGTATTTAGTAGAAATGCTTCTGGATTGAAATTTGCAGTATGCAGGTGATTATTGTATACACAGCCCTTTTGGAAGCAGTATGTTGGGAATGTACTTAAAATAAATGTTTTAGCAGGAAACTTTAGTTCTCAGCTGCTTGCAGTGGACAGCTCGTCCCATAGCTTTCTGAATRAAATTTATTTTCATTGTACGGGACAATTCCATCTTTGCACTTCTTCTTATGAAGTACCATCTATACCAATGGACTAGCTTCATCCTCCTCTTTTGAAACCCTTTCAGTGCTGTAAAAGAATCTGAGATAAGAACAGTTGAATGCTTCTACAAGAAGATGTGTAGGTATTTTTGCAGCAGTGTCACTTCTTGTGTGCAGCTTATTAATTAGTGAAAAAAACTGTGGCTGTTTCTTTGCAGAATTGATGTCAGATGCAGCTACTGAAAACACTGTTGTACAGAGTAAAGCTGAATTTTTGTCCCTTTTATAAGAGCAGTGTAGGAATTGCAAAAATTAGTGGGATAGGAAATAACCTTGCAGAAATAAAGATGTCACACCCTTATTTCCTGAAGAAGTAATTTTGAAAAATAACTTCTATTTTGTTTGCATTGCAAAGACGAACCAAGGGAAATATAAAAAGCATGCATTTTTATCTTTAAAATGTTGGTATTTTTGGAAGAACACTGCATAGGCAAACATTCTGCTGCTACAAACCCAGTTCATAATTTAAGCTAATTTAATGTTTGTAATTTAAGTACAGTTTTCTGTTTTGAAGATTTAACTGGTCTTAATTGAAGTGTTTTTATTTCTTTTCCTAGAGAGCTAAAGTTTTGGCCACATCTTCTGGTTTTCCTGGGTTTACTCCTCAGTCTATTCTCAGGTCCAGCCTTCGCACTACACCCCTCGCAACTCCCTCTGCATCCCCAGGACGATCAGTTACTCCTCCTCTACGAGCAAAGGAACCCAGAATATCTTTCAGGGAAGAGAGCTCACATGCAAAGTGGACTGTTGGGGTAAGCTCGGCTGCAGTTAGTGAGTTTTGCATGTTATGCTGTGATTTAATTTAAAGTTTKCCCAAGATCCTTTTACTGAGAACCTGGATTGTGAATCAGAATGGCAGAATTTGTTATGGCGTTTGTTATGCTAGGCATTCTATAACATCATGTTCTTGCAGGRAAATAATTATAACAAGCATCAGGAACCTTGGTGGGTTTTATTCAGATGTTGTTAGGACCTCTGGTTGTTCAGAATGTTGGTTCATCTTTCAGCTGTAACTTTCCAAAGGGTAGTGTTGCAGGAAAGTACAGAATATAGATGGAGCCTCTTGTTTGGGTTTGTTAAATTTTGCAAATTGAACATCTGGGAAAGTATCAGAAGTCATAAAGATGCATTGACTTTCAACCTGTCTTTTTGAAATGTTGAGTTTACTTAAATGATGGCAAAAAGAGACTCTTGATGAAGAGTACTGTAGTATTTTGTTCTCTTAGCCCTAAAGTTCTCAGGTTTGCTTCGTTCCTTGCACCAGGAAGGTGCTACATGGATAGCATCCATGTAGTTTCCAAATGCAGTGGGTCCCTCTGACCAACTGTGGTCCTTTCTGCTCCTGCAGCTGTGGATTCTGTGGTTCAGCCCATCAGGCAGTTGCCAGCACAATGTACCCACAACAGGGGCATGTGCTGCTGTCCCATGTGTGAGCAGTGTATGTTACAAGRAGCTACTCAGTTGTAACAAGATGTGCTCTTTCCTGTGTGAAATTCTTACTTAATAGTAGCACTATGGTCAGATTAATTTACTTGTTCCATGCCACAGGCATAGTGTTGAGCACCAGTATATTTTAGTAGTGGATATGTGTTGAAAGGGCAGTCATAAAATAGAGAAATCTTGAGTTAGGATTTTACTAGGCAAAGCTATGTCTTCCTGAAAACACACTAGTAAACCCAGTGAAGAGCCTTGAGATGACATTATGAGCAAGACTGATTTAATTCTTCAATGTCATGGAAACTCAATAAGCAATTTAAAGTGTGATTAATTTTTACACTCAGCCTTAAATCTAAGATAGTGCTAGAATGATAATTTCRAAATACCAGTATTTGTTGGGGTTTTTTGTTTTGCTTTGACAAAAAGCAGACTCATGTTGCTGATCTGCACTTTTTGGTTTTTTTAGGTGACAGAAGATGATAAAGCACTATTTGGAGCTTCATCTGAGCACCATCATGGCTTGGTGGAGGATGCTTGGTCTGAAAGTAGAGCTAAACCAACTCTGTTTACTCTGAGCAGTCCTGGGGATGATCGTGCTGAATTGCAGGAATCTTCAGAAAGCATACCTGGAGATGATTTGGAGAAGATGGATGTCAGCAAGGAAAATAGYAACTTTTCTGTCAGATCAGACCAGACTACTTTGGAGTATCATGATGCAAAATCACCTGGTGATTTTGAAGATGATGTCATCTTTATAGCTGCTAAACCAGCTAATTCGTCCACTGAAGAAGCTGTTGATGTTCAAGAATTGGAGAAGGAGGAAGACAGTGAAATGGTTGAAGAGAAACCTTTCCAGATGAAACACCCAGATCCTTCAGGACAAAGAAAAGAAGCAGGTGTGTTTCATCCTGTGATAACCTAAGTTTCTGAATTTTTCTAATGTCTTCAAAAGATTGAATTACTGATGAGTGCAGCAGTTACTGATGAGTTTTCACAAGTGTCCTAGGCTTTTAAAATTTCCTCTGTGTTTTAGGTCCTTTTTTAGGTAGCCTGGATCTTATGAATGTGTACTTCCATTGGGTCACATTTTTTTTATGTGTAGTTGCAGCTGAAAGGCAACAGTATGGGGGTTATGAAAGGGACACATGTTTAAAACTTTGGCTTCTGGTTATGTTTGAGGGGTACTTCTATAATTTGCAGGAGTTTTTACATTGTTTGACTGAAATTATACATCAGGCTTCTCGTTCCACTGGAGAGAAGAACACAAACCATCTGTGCATTTGAAGTCTTGGTAGCATTATTTTGTGGAGTTCCTGACCTAGATGAAATGCATAAAGGATCACTTTACTCATATGAGCAGTTTAAAAGAAGTGATGTTGAGTGCAACTGGGAAGTCATCCATCTCTTCATTTTTGTAGGATTTGTGGAAGACTCAAATGCTGAGTATCGTACCCTTCCTGAGCATAAGTCGGTGTTCAAAGCTGCTGAGGCTGCAACTTCTGGGGCTGAAAATGAAGGGTGAGCTTATGAAGTAGATACATCTTTGTTCCCACAACATAGATGCTGACTTTTCTGTGTTTGAGAACTGATTTTGACCTGGGATTAATTCTTTCCTGTGTTCTTATGTGTAAGGGCCTGTCTATTCAATTCTGTCTGTGGCCAAAAGTAATCTGGCATGACTGTAATGAACCTGACTTGCTGCCAATTTTAGCCTTTTTTATCAAATCATTGCAGACCCCTAAGTATGATGAGAAACACTTCATTCAGCAGTCCCATATAGACCTTGTGAGTGTTACTAAACAGATACTGTGAACAAAAGCCCTGTTTTTTCCTGAAAATAGTGTAGTTAAAAATGAATCCTGAGATCCTTGTCATTTCATGGGTTTATTTTGGAGTTTGAATGCTTCCTGACAGTATTTTTTACACTTAATTTCTGTTTTCTGTGTGTGCTCAACTAGCCTCTATTTGTTTATGGAAAGGGAAGCAGTTTTCTCACCAGGTRCTTTAAAAGCCACAACTGCTGAGTGATAAAGATAGAATGTCAGCAGTGAGAGAACCCTTAATTTCAAGTGGTAACTTTCACCTGTACAGACTTCTGYTCAGTTGTTTCTGAACCTCTGTTATTGTAGTTGCCCTCTTTCTGCAGAAGACAAATAATACATTATTCTGTAATACACCTCTGTTATGTTATTATCTTGTGTGGGATAGCTGGAAAGAATATTAAGTACTTGATTCATTGCATAAAATGAGTTACAAAGTGAATTACAAATTGAGTCACAAATAGAATATGTTGACAGAGGAATTTCTAATTTTTCTTGCATTTTTTGTGGTTTGAAACTTGAAAATTTTACAGTGAGAAAGTAACTTGTAAAGCTCTTAAAGCTTTGTTTTCAAGTTTTATGATGAATTTCTCTCTTTCTTTTCATGAAGTAGAACAACCTACCAGGAATCTGAAATGACCTCTTCATCAGAAGAAAAAGCCATACTGGTTGCAGCAGATCCACAGCTTGCTGAATCCCCGGAGGCAGACACTGAATGTATGTTGGAAATGTTCTGTGTGTTAGGGTGGCAGAGCTCCCCAAGTGAAATGTGTAGTTTGCCATACCACTGTAGGYGTCTCAGACGGAAACAGTAGTAGCATGTTAATGCTGACTTTCATTAAACTAGAGAGAACACCCTCCTTAAAGATAGTCCTTGTAGAAAGTGCATAGTGAATCTTTTCATTCTTGGCCAAAATACTGAGATGCTGGTAGAACTTAAAAGTATTATAAGGAGAGATCAGTGTTTATTTTAATGTACACCACTACCAATTTGTGTGCCATGGGATCTGCTGCTTGATTTACTATTTTAAAAGATGATGCATCTTCAGTACTCAGACTGAAGCAACTATCTACCAGTGTGCCTTTCCAGCCACATTTTCCTCTTTTTTTCCCTCTATGGAATTGACAGCTGATACTCTCCTCCTTCTTTCATGCTTTACCAAACTRTAGTTGTCACAGTTTAAACCCAGTGGACAACTAAGCCCCACACAGCCACTCACTCATTTCCCCTGGGTGACTGGGGGAGAGAATCAGAGAGCTAAAGCTGAGAAAACCCATGGGTTRAGATAAAGACACCTTAATAAGGAAAACAAAAGTCTTGCATGCTCGTCAGGCAAAACAAGGAATTCATTCACCACTTGCTGTTGTCAGGCAGGTGTTCAGCCATCTCCAGGAAAGCAGGAAGATGGGTCRTGGAAAGACAATCACTGTAACTTCAAATGTCTCCTGCTTCTTCCTTCTTTAACCTGCCTTATATGCTGAACATGATGCCACATTTTATGGGCTGTCACTTGGGGTCAGCTGTCCTGGCTGTGTCCCCTCAAGTCCCTGTGCACCCTCAGCCCTCTCACTGCTGGCATGGTGTGAGAAGCAGAAAAGGCCTTGGCTCTGTGTAGGTGCTGCTCAGCTGTAACTAAAATCTCCCTGTTACCACCACTGCCTTCAGCACAAATCCAGAATAGAGCAGTACCAGTTACTATGAAGAAAATTACCTATCCCAGCCAAAACCAGCACAATAATTCTAGCTTTTGGAGAAAGCCCAATATGTGTAGTAGGATGGAGAACCATATTGTTGGCTCTTGTTAGTTCTGTTACTTCTTTTTGCTTAAACTTATGTCATTTGTATAAAGGTTATGGTAAAATTGCAYCAATCTCTTCTAGCTGTGATAAGTATCCTTGACAGTGAGGACATGGTCAGTACTCCGTCTGAAAATCGCCTTGGGGGCAAGTGTGTGGATTTACCTGAAGAGTGTAACCCTGAAGCAGCTGAAGTTGAAGAAGTCCCTGTTTCTAACAATCCTCCAAAAACCRAGGAAATTAATGTAAGTAAACTATTTTCCCATTTTGTACAAAATAGAAAATGGTTTTCTGTMTGATGACAGACCTGTTCTACTGACAATTAGGAGACATTCAAAAATGTGCCTGTTTCTGGAGCTGCTTAACACAAGTTAAAAGCCTCAGTGTTGTAAGGGCAGATGTGTTTTACTCTTCTGCATTTTCATCTCCTGTAATATGAATGGAACCTGTCAAGACTTGGACCTTTGAGAGCAAACAAAATAAAAGCCTAATCTATTTTTAAAAACAGCTAGGCATTATTTTGATTTACTTGAATTCAAACTTTTTTATTTTACTTAAAAATAGTTTTAATGTTAAAGACAATAAGAAAGTTACAGGAGTGCACCTTCTTTGTATTAGTAATGGTTTACCAAAAGACAAAAAGATGTGGGACCCAAACTCAGAATTATTTAGGTGCTTAGGTCCTTCACTGTTTGTTCCTTCTTGACATAAACAGAATTCCCAGTAATGAGTTCATTCTGTTGTCAAGATATATTTCTTCAAGAGATGGAGGGATTTAGAAAGTATGTATTATCTCATGCAATCCAGGTGACTCCTCACAGTGCAGTGTTGAGTTGTTGGATGTGATACCTGGCCAGTTTGAGTGCTTCAGTCAGAACTATCATGAGTGAAGCTTTAAGCATTGGGGACCCAATTGTATTTTACCCTGCTGGAGGCAGTGGGTCACTCTGCTGTGGAGCAGTGCAGAGGGCACTGCAATGTGCTGGTCACTGCTGGTTGTGTGCACACCTCGAGTTGGAAAACTGCTCCTGGTCATGGACAGTGGCAAATGGTCAGTTCTGAACAGGAACATCAGGAACAGAGTGTGTGAATTGCACACAGGGACTGCTCTGATCCCTCAAATACATAAGCTCTTAGCTGTAGTACCAAAGCACATTGTTTCAGATTCAGGGGTGATCTTAAGGGAACTGTTCCCAGTTTCATCTAGCTCAGTGTGAAATCAGTCTGTTTAGCATTGAATAAAGTATTAACAGACATTTTTTAACTTCAGATTATAGAAGATACCTCAGAACCAGCACCTGAAAGGTCACCATACCGTGAGCTAGATCCATCAAGCAATCTTCATTATAACTATGAAAATATAGAACAACAGTTTGCATGTGATTTGACTGATAATAAAGATGGTGAAGGTGATGCAGCTGAGGGAGATGGAGACCTTTTTCTAGCTCAGAGTAATTTTAGCTTAGTTTTGGAAGGAGAGGAAGGAGAAGCAGAGATGGGAGACCCTACATCAGTAGATGCTTCTAAACCAGATGACACAACAACAGAAGAAAAGCCTGTGACCAATTCAGGAAATACTGAAAGCCAGGAACATGCTACAAACTCAGTGTCCACTGTAACTGGTGATCAGGAATCTCAAAATATTGCAGAATCACTCCCATATGTGCCTGAACCTATTAAGGTTGCCATTGCTGAGAACTTACTGGATGTAATCAAAGACACAAGAAGTAAAGAATTTACATCTGAAGTAGTAGAACAATCTATTCATGAAACCATAGGTAAAAAGGTAACTAGATTCCAGAGGGCAAAAACTCCCTTAACGCCTGTGCTAGAGGCAGTGGGAGAGGAAACCAGCAGGCATCATTATGGCATTGCTCCAAGAACACGCACAAGGGGACAGCTGAGTAGAAGTCCAGCTGTTCTGTCAGCAGGCACCCAGCAGCTGCTGAAGACAGACAGCCCAGCTCTGCTGGGACTGTCTCCTCGCAGAAGCACCAGGCGAACAAAAGAAGCAGCTGAGACTCCCAGACTCCAAAYAGAGGAGAATGCTCAAGAGGAGCAAATACCTGTGACACCTGTTACTCCTAGGAGAGGTAGGAGACCTAAACTGTCTAATATAGAAAAAACTGAAAGCAGCCATTCTGATGGACAAGCACTGTCTGACAGTACAAGGCCTGTTACTCCCAGAAGAGGCTTAAGGAGAGCAAAGGAAGCTGCATCTGAACTCCCAGAAGAAGCTAATGAGGAAATGCCTCTTGCTGAAGGCAGCATTATTGCTTCTTTCAGTTCCAAAAGGACTAAAGGAGGAAAAAGCTCAGCTGGAAATCCAGAAACTAGCAAGACTGACACTGATCATAAAGTAAAAACAGCAGTCAGTCCCAGTAGAAGTGCAAGAAAATTGAAAAGCTTTAATTTACAGTTTACTGAAGATTCTGTCAAGGATCAACGGGTGCAGCCTAGTGACCAACTCGTTTTACCTGTGCCAAGTAAAAGAGGCAGAAGAAGAAAGATTAGTTCATCAGAAATTTCAGAAAATTCAGATCTTGATGTGTCTAAATCATCACTCCCTCAAACAGAATTTAAACTTCCTGTCACACCTAGAAGAAGTGCTAGGAAGGCAGCACAAAACCTCTTGGCAGACCCAGAGTCTACCTCTTCTCAGGAAGACACCCATTCAGGTGTGAAAGGAGAAGTCCTTGATACTCCTAAGAGAAGAACTAGAAAACTGCCACAAGAGAATCCAGAAAAAGTGGATACTCAGGAGCAAACTCCTGCAGGGCCCAGTGAGGAGCCAAGCACGCCCAGGACTGTGGTAAGGACAGGGCGTCGGGGCAGGAAGAGGAGATCAGTGTCTGARGAGACCTCCCAAGGACCTGGTGGCAGTCCTTTGCTGCTTGAAGACATCAACCCCTCAGGACATGATCAGACATCAAGAGCTCTGACAGATCGTGTTACACGAACCAGATCCCGCAGGACTGCCATTGATCAGAAACTGTCTGTTGAGGAAAATGAGGCTTTCCTTTTCTCTCCTCCTCTCACAAAGCTGACCAAGAAATTTGAAGGTAGGTGTACTATGTTTATATGCAAAACAGGGCATATCCTATTCTTTAAACCACAGAAAACAAACTGTGAGGATAGCTTTAAGTATTGCAAAGAATAAGAATAAATTGGCCAAGAGGCAGTTCATCTTCTGGCTGAMGTCTGTGTGACTGCCTGCTTAGTTCTGATAGAGACAGATTATAAACCTGCTCTAAGTTGTGAAATTAAGCTATATTTTTGTAAGGAACTTAATTTCTGTCAGATTTTGAAAACCAGGGATTATTTGTGAATATGTGATTGCTGTCCCTTTCCCCCTAACAGAGAAATAAAGGATGTGTGCTTCCAAATTCTGTTCAGTKTTCAAGTTCAGATGAGCTGCATCTTGCAACAAACTGTACAACTGTTTAATTATGTGATTCTTTTTCATGAGTGTATACTTGGTCAGTGAAATCAGTGTACCCAGGAGTCTTTTAATTAGAGGATGTTGAATCCTAAGAACAAGAAAAAGAAACCTGCACTGTAACATGAGCACACAATACATTTTTTGAGATGTGTAAGGACTGTTGATGCCTCTGAAGTGTAAATATCTTTGATTATGTAGGTGCCGGTAAAATCCCTACATTGGCTTAGTTTTGTTTCACTATTTTTGTGAAACAAATGAATCCCAAGAGGCAGTTACTAGGGAGAAAAATGCTTTTGCATGGAATGTTTATAAAGCTGATTGCACCTTCTTTTTTGGAAGCTATTGTTCATTTATTTGTCAGCTGTAATTTAATAATACTGTCCCTCATGCATAATGTATGTGCATGCTAACAATGCATTGTCATTTTAGCTGGAAAAACAGACCATCCTGTGCAGTTTAAGGATTTAGACCCGGATTTGTCTTCTCAATTTGTCTTTTCACCCCCTCTTTTGAGGTCAAGGAGAAAAACTGTAGCTAGCATTTCCCGAATTGTGAAAGAAGCAGTAAGTAAAAACTCCTGCTATCCCATGTTCTTGATTTTAATTCTGTACTATTTTTTGAGATCATGCTTTGCAATGCTTTGTCTTTTTCATTGGAAACATATCTAAAAAGAGCTTTAAATGAATCAGCTAAAAATGTTAYTGTTTTACTTCATGAAAACTAGCTATGAAAGTCAGTTTTGAATCTGTGTAAATCAAGAATKGATGAATACTGTTTTGCCTTTAACAAAAGGCATGGTGGCTCTGTTTAAACTTACTTGGTATGCTACCTGTAATTTCAGAATTTTAACACTTGGAATGGTAAAATAATTTGATGTGGAAGGTTTGTTTTTGCAAACAAAGGGTACTTTTGGAAATAACTTTGGCATGATTTCTTAATGAAAAAAACATTATTATTCCATAGAAGTCTAAGAACTTGTTCTTATTCTTTAAAAATTCTTTTAAGAACTTGTTCATGAGTAACGTTTTTGTTGTCTTAACATAGGAGCTTCCAGCTAAAGAGGAAGAGGATGCCAAATCCATAGAGTCCGGGGGAAAGCAAAAATTGAAGAGAGGTAGAACTCCAAAATCAAAAATGAAGAAAGCAAGCAAGTATGAAATAAGTTTTGAACAGTTATTTGCATTTCTTAATGTGATGGTGATTCAGCTGCTCCATACCTAAYTACTTCTTCCTCACTTGGCTGTGCAGGTCTTCTCTCACTCTTATCAGCCTGTCCAGCTTGCTGGTCTAATAGGCACCTTTTCCCCATTTAAGGGTTTGATTTGCTAATGGAGATGGAAGGGGGAGGGAATAGAAAAGGGCACGTGGGTATCCAGTGCAGTGGTGACTTTGCAATGCTTTTACACTGTCTTATTCCACCTTATGAAACCATAATGCTCTTTTTTTGGGAATTTATTTTGGAATTCCGTGTAGTTTTTTTCCTCGATTAAATACTCTTGGTAATGAAAAATTGATTTGATGCCTATCCTTCTTTTCAGAGCCACAAAAGAAGGTACTTGGTCACCTCCACCAGTCGAAATCAAATTCATCTCTCCTTTTGGAAGTCCAGTGGATGGAACAAAAACCAAACAGAAAGAAACTACAGATGCAGCAGGGAAGACCCTAAGAAAGAACAAAAAAAGACTATCGAATTTTCCAAAGCCAGTTGTGCGCCGGAAGATGCTGTAACTGTTTTTTTAGGTTTATAACGTACACCACTGTTTGTAAAGTCATCAGAATTGTGCGGATTAGTAAAAAGAAGAAAAATCATCTAATTTGGAAGAGATAATTTATATAAATTATTGTAAAATTTCATTAAAAATGGTCTTCAGTAAGTAACTCCATATGGAGTATGATTTCCTCAGTCAATGCAGTTTTCTATTTTATATTAAGACTTCATACATTTATATAATATGTAAATACAGCTTATTTTAGGAATGTCAAATAAAAATGTATACTTCACAATGTGCTTACTGTCTGATAGCTTTTTAAGGGAATATTGGGTTGAATGACCTGTATTGCTCAGAACTTTTAATGTTGGTTTGTGGGAGTTACAGACTCTCAAAAGTGATTCCAAAAGCTTTTAAAAAGTTTGTTTAGAATTCCTATAATGAGCAAGCATTTTAAACATACTAGTTTTAATTTTAAAAATTATGTTTGACCCTCTGGTACAAATAATTGGACTTACAATAGAAACTGGTAATTCCTTACATTCATGGTTAAGTTGTACTGTATTGAGGTCAGAATGTAAACAATTGTGTTTTAAGCTGTGCAATATTTTTTTTTTTGTATTTGTCYTAAACTTTGGGAAAGCTGCTCTTCAGTTCATAAAACCAGATYACACCTCAGATGTGTCATTATTTCTTGAAATTGTTGTCAGCAARAAGTTAACTGTACAGATGGTGTGATGCTTACAATAGCATATCAGATTTAAAGGGATACTGCCCAGATACTTTGAAATTYGAGCCAAAATTATTTTCGTAATATGACTGCTACTATAATTGAAATACTTATTGTCTGTAAACATGCTTTGCAGTATTTGAAATCTGCATTTCACAGCACTGAAAACCTGATGGTGAAGCCTATATAATAGTCTGAAAAAGGTACAAAAATGTACAGAAATCTTAGTTACAAACCATATTTTTGAATAATTATTTCATTAACAGTCTTGGGTTAAGGAGTATATGTCCCTATAAAGTTTCAATTTGTATAAATAAAGTCACAAACCTATTCTTTTAAAAGCAGACATGGAAGTACTATTTTGATGTGCAGTCTTTTAGACAATGGATTATTTTTCTGTATGTTAATTTATATATGGATGCAACTTTGAAGACTACATAATGGTGGAACCTGATATTAAACTTTTCAATTAGTAAAAACTGCTACAGTTATTTAAAGATATAAGTTATTTATTTATTAATTAATAGCTTGYACATAGTGAATGAATGTATTAATAACAGACTAAGCTTGTCAAACAAGATAGTTCTGAGGCTGTGATTTTTCTATCTTAGAACAGATCATTCTAGAGAGGCAATTGCATGCACTTGAATATTTTTCTCCTTGGGGAAGTATTCATGACTGAATGAAAGCTTAAAAAAAAAGTCAGATGTTAAAAATGTGAAAATGGCTGTAAATTGAGACTTGAGTGAAGTTAGTAGTTACTTTCTCTGTGTACATTGTACTTGAATGACTATAAATATGGTCAAAGAGGAAGGGGGAGGGAAGTTTAGCAATATTTTTTATATTSACATTGCACAGAAGTGCAGTGAATAGCTCAGAAAATGGGTAAGAGGTCAAATTTTCAAAATTGGAATAGAATATGGATGGCAAATCTGACTGKTTTTTGTAGTGTGCAAGAGTATTTGTAAAATACTCTTGATTATTGTTAAATGGAATTAACCGATGAAATACAAGTGTAGATTGCTTAATAGTGTTTTAACATCTTTCTGTAATTTATACTTAAATATATGTATTTTTTTGTATGAAAATTTATTAGAACAAATGAAAATATAGCATTAGCTGATTTTATTAGTTTTGTAGCGTCTATTTTATTTAYACCTCAGCTAAAATATCCTCATTTGTCAGTGCTGAGGAAGAAAGCAAGTAATAGCAGAAGACAATTGGCATTAGATTTAATAACTTAAAGGTTTGCAATTTTCTAGTAACTTTTGACTTAAAAGGAGTTTTAATTATGTGTTGAAATGTTTTACTCTTTTTTCCCTTTTTGTAACTTGGATTTGGTGCATAGTTCTCCAGTGCTGACCAGTTTCCCCAAGGAGCAGTTTAAAAAAAGGAGCGTGAGCATAATGTGCAACAAGGAGTGGGAGCTGAGAAATCTGAAGGACACAGAAGGAAATGGAAGCAGAACCAGATACTGTGACTCTCTTTAGAACCTGAGAAAAGGAAGAAGCTGGGGAACAGCGTTAAAGTGCCAGCTCAAGGATGGGTTTATAATGAAATGGAGAAAATAGATTTTATGTGGGTGCTCTATGTGTAGGCTTGCTACATGCATGGAGGATGCGTGGCAAAGATTTGCAGCTGTTTGCACATGGATCTGAGAGGAAGAGAGTAGTGCCAGAGAAGGGCAGGAGGGGCCTGGGAGAGGAGGTGGTATACATCACAGTGGTGGATGGATGCCGAAAGCTGTGGGGGTAATAGAGCTGCAATTTTCTTGCAAACAAGGTGGGAATTGCACAGGAGCCACAGCTCATTGCTAAATAGAACATTCTGAAGTTTTTCTATAGSAAAGTAATTGCTTGAAGGGCGTATGTTTTTAGCCATCACTAGATGGCTAAAAGCTGAAGCCAGATTGTGCACCTGTACCTTTGGGGTGTAACCCCAGAGAAAACTCCACTGGAAGGTTGACCCACCTTGGGACAGCAGAATTGTAACTTTCAGGAAGAACAAAATGGGATGCAATGGCAGACTTTATTTTATTTCCAGGAAGCACATAGGAGATAGTACTGATGGGAGTATGAATAACATTAAGGGCTGTTGTTAGAAGGTATTTTGTAAAGAAAAGTGTTACCGTGGAAATGGTTCTCTTGAGTTACCTCAAAAACTTTTTTTCTTCAAATATTTGTAAGCTAAGGCTGATGAGAGTATTTATTCCAGGTTATAAATACTTTGGAGAGTTAAACCTATTTTACTTTCAGTGGCCACTCAGTGCTTGAAGTGCTAATGGATTCATGTTGATTTTATTTGCCTTAATATTTGTACATGTCCAGTGTGCAAGTAAGGGCACAGATAATGACTTAATCCCCCATCAGAACTTCCTCTCATGGAAGACTACTCTCAGGGTTGTCAGTGCAATAAAGTTGTTTGCTGCAATTTCATTACTTCCYGTGTAACATATATAGCAAAGTTGTTGATTTCTGGTGGGGGAAAAAGAAGCTATAGGCAGGAAACCATCTACAAATTCTCGTGAGTAGTTAGGCACTGCTTGCAACCAGTTAATCTGGGCCAATCTGAAAATACTGAAATACTAGAATTTTAGGTAATAGGACAGTGTTTGTTTCTTTTGTTCATACWTCTGTGCAAATTTCTGGGTTTCCATTCTAGGAATGCTTGTTTCACCAAAGTAGTCAAGATAATGAGTCTCTTTGATATGCTTGAAGATAAATGTTCTGTGGTTCCTGTTGAATTAAAGCTGTTCCTAAAATAAAATGCATTTTCCAGCACTGGGCTGTGTGGATGACCAGTATGTGAGGTAGAGGGAAAAATGCAAGTTATCGTTACTGATGAGTCCGCTCAGATCAGTTCCTCCTTGGCTGTGTCATGACTCACAGCAGGTACTGATGTGCTGTGCATTGCTGCAGAACTTGRTTTAAACCTGAACTCAAACATGAATTATTAGTGAATGACTTCTTGCTTGTATTTTTATACTACAATTGAGATTTTAATAACAATCAGAGAAGGATGCAGGAGGTGGGTATGTGATTTCTGTGAAAACCAACAGCACAAGCATATTTGACCCCAGGAGTCCACGGCACTGGAAAATCTTTGCTTTTGATCTGACCTGTTGTGGCTTCTGACCACGGTGTCTTCCTTAAAGGACAAAAATGGYGTGCTCATCTCAGCAGGACCCAACAGTTACATGGGCCAGGTAAGATCTAATTGGAAGAAGCAACTAAAATGAGTTTTTGCTAATACACTGTTGTAGACTGGTCAGGTTTTTTTATCTCTTCTTTTTCACATTTACCGAAGTGCACATCTGGTGTTCATTGGTTTGAAGTTTTAGGTAGTGTTACCTACATTTCTGTCATCCGGGAACTGAACACAAAAATGTAGCACATGCTCTCACACAGAATCACAGAATAGATGGAGCTAAAAGGGACCCACAAGGATCATCAAACCCCAACTCCTGGCCCTGCACAGCGCCATCCCCAAGAGTCACCCCGTGTCCCTGAGAGCATTGTTGAAACATTTCTTGAGCTCTGCCAGGCTTGGTCCTGTAACCATTTCCTCGGGGAGCCTGTTCCAGTGCCCAACCACCCTCTGGGTGATGAACCTTTTCCTAACATCCAACTTAAATCTCCCCTGACGCAACTTCAAGCCATTCCCTAGGCTCCCGTCACTGCTCAGCACAGGGATCAGTGCCTGCCCCTCCTTTTGCTCTCACGAGGAAGTCCTCGACTGCCACGAGGTCTCCCCCTGGGTCTCCTCCAGGCTGAACAGACCCAGTGACCTCAGACACGCCTCATACAGCTTCCCGCTTAGGCCCATCCTCGCTGCCCTCCCCTGGATGCTCTCCCTGAGGCGCTATCCCTGAGGCGCTATCCCTGAGGCGCTATCCCTGAGGCGCTATCCATCCCGCACACCCTCAGGGCACGGGGCCGCGGTGCCGCGCGCTGCGCTGTCCGCGCGAGCGCCTGCCCGGGTCAGGCCGTGCCGCTGGGGGCGGGGCGCGCGCCCGGCACGTGCCTGAGCGCGCCATGGCTGCCGCTGCTTAGCCGGCCTGGAGCCGTGCTGCGGGAGGCCCGACAGCCGGGGATTGCCTGGCTTGCTGGTCTGGGAAGCAAGGTGTCAGACACGGTAGTTTTGGAGAAACGCTGGTGGCAGGCCTTTCCTAGTGCGACACTGTTTTACCGGTGTGGTGGCGAGAATAGGGTCCTTAAACTGGCAGGACGGAGTCGCCCAACACCAGGCCCTGTTGCGAGRGTTGTAGGTGTTTCTGCAGCTGGTCTTGTCAGGTCGCTGGTTGTAAAAGCCTGTTGGATAACTAAATGTTTCAATTCCTTGTGGATACAGCCTTGGGCAGCCTGCTCTAGGCGATGGCTTGAGCAGCAGGGCAGTTGGACAAGATGACTGGCAGTGGTTTCAGAGGCCATTCCGGGATTCCGTTATAAAGCCGAGATTCTAGAACTTGTGCTGGGAGGGACAAGCAGTGAAACTGCTGTGTTCTGGACTGACCCCCAAGGCACCTGTGTCTGTCTGTCCAGGTAAAGGCAGCAGTGTAGAGACAAGCATTGACTCAGCACAGACTTCAGGAACTTTTGCTTGCCTAGCYGTGTTAGACAGGCTGCAACTCTTGAATGAAACCAGAGTCATGTCAGACAAGARCYACAGCAGATAGCTGGGTAAATTTGSTCTAAGGTCCAATTCTGATCTGTGTTTATTTTGTTCATTTTCTCACTTAAAGGGAAATCAAACCTTTGGTCTACATCTCGTACAGAATCTTAGCCATTTTGGGATATTGGGATAGAGTGCTGACATCCTTTCCACTTCTCATCTTCTGCTGTAGGTTTATGTTTCCTAGAGAGCAAAAACTTTTTAAAATATAATTTTTCTGAGATCAACTCTTGCTGMATGAGTAAGCTTGAACTCAATATGTTGATCTATTTCCTGTTATAATGTCCATCCCGCTGTGTCACTTTCTGTTGATCTCAGAGGCATTAGAAAAACTCAAGATTCTCCTTTTGCTCTGCTGTGAGATTARAAACTGTCCTGAGTTAATTTTTTATTTTTAAGCAAAAATGCTACAGATGATGTATGGGAGATTTGTCACTGCATACTGATGAAGCTTGGGGCAGTCTCAAAGATATTTATGGCTGACACGAGTCTTTTTTGCCTTTTTTTCATTATTTACAGTGAAGAATGCGAGACCTAACGGCTCAGGTAACGAGCAGTCTGCTGCAGTTTCCAGAGGTGACTGTTGAGGCACTTGGAGAAGCTGAGACCACACTAGATTCTGTGCTGTGTGGGAAGTTTTCTGGAGGTGAGTATTTTCCTTTAAATTTGGATTGGTATAAGGTTGCTATTGCCTAAAGCACAGGGTCATAACAGTTTGGTTCTGTTAAATGAAATGCCTCAGGCTCTGCTAGTGCTAAGAGGATATTTTAACAATTAGGAGTGCTAAGCATTGAAAGTGCAGCAGCCTGTTCYATTCCTGTGCTATTTAAATAATAGAGCTGACCATGCCCTCCTCAGTTTTGAATGAAATAGAAAGCAGTTTTCAAGGAAGAAATAGTGTTGTTTGGTATTTCTTTTTACCAGCTCAAATCCATCATAACATCCTATGCAGAAATAGTTACAGAGACACARTATCCTACTTCTCTAGTCTAAATAAAAAATGGGCAGAGGACAGCTCTGTTTAGTGCTGCCCACGTATTTCCAATGTGGGAAATAGGCAGGATGCGGATGAGGATGCAGTGAGAGTTGCTGACAGCAGCTAAGCAGATTAGGCAGTTGACTTTCTAGGTGATCTGAAGGTAGAGCTGGATGCCTGTCTGGATGTCTGAGCTTCTGTTAAGACCAGGTAGAATCTTATCTACCTGACTGTGAGTGCAGTAATGGAGCTAATCCTTCATTTGAGCTTGAAGTTCCTCAGGAAAGGAGCGAGTATTCAACTCTTCAGTGAAGCAACACTCCTTAAATGCTTCCTGGGATCAGCAGGTATAAAAGTTGAAATGTACAGATGCAGATCCCATTTTAAGAGAATTTCCTGTCCAAAT
>CADDXX010000012.1:10436-20929 GCA_902810485.1 Alauda arvensis | reverse complement strand
CCCTGGTGTGCTTGTGTCTGTGCTAGAGCAGTCAGTATTGTGCTGTGAGTGCTGAAGGGTCTGTCTTTGCCTTGTGCTGATGTCATGGGGACTGCTTGGGCTGTCAGGGAGCAGAGAGAGCTCCCACCTCAGGCTGAGCAAGTTCTTGTTTGATCTGTTGCTGTTGGTTTAGGCTGCCTCTTACCTAAAGCTTTCCTTAGCATCAGTGAGAGTGATGGTGTGCATTTAGACTTTTTGTTGGATATTATCAATCAAAATGAGTGTAGATTTTAGTAAGCTGGCATCTAACTCCAACCCTTTCAAGGAATGTTTCATTCCCATGGAAATCTTATCCTGTATTTCCTTTCCTGTTTCTGATGTTCTGATGCTGGCTTTCCTTCTGAGTGGTTTCTCCTGAGCCTGTGAGAGAGCTCTCCACTAACCTGCAGCTCCCTGCAGGTGACGGCCATCGAGCCCATCAGCAATGACGGCGGAGCCAGCGTGAGCACCCGGCACCTGCACCAGAGTCTGCGATGGCTCTTTGGGGTGGCAGCAGTGGCCACAGATGTTGGCCATGTCCTTCTGGTTGACCTTTGTTTGGATGATTTATCTTGCAGTCAGAATGAAGTAGAAGCATCAGGTGAGCTGCAGTTTTTAACCTTGAATTGAGAAGAAAATGTGTTTCTTTTCAGAGACCAGCTTTTGGAAAGAACCAGCTTGTATTCCAGTGAAGATGCCAGCATGCTGACAGATTACTGACATTGCTGACATTGCTGACTGCTGATTGCAGAGGCAGTTTGACATCATCTAGTCCAGAACTGGTCAAAAATGGGAGTGGCTGAATACTCCTCCTGCTGTTAAGAAGGCCACATCCCTTTGTCCGTGTGATTGTTAGCAGTGGGATGTAGGAGTTTTTCCCTTTGAGTCAGTGCAGCTGCATGGTTGCAGGAAGTTGTTTCAKAGGTGCCATAATTCTTGGGWKTGTTCTCCTGTTTCCATTAATGACCTGGGGCAAGCTTTAGGCTTGTGTTTTAAGATGCATCTGGCTTATGAAAAATCCTGCRTTTGGGTGAATGAGTACAGCACTTTGTGCTTTCAGATTGCATGCCCTGTTTTGGGTAAGAGTGGCTTCAGGAGTTCCTGTCCCTTCAAGTAGTTTCCTTCTGAGGCCCAAACTCCTGATTTATAGGGTCCAAGAAGAATTTGACTGCAGTGGTTACATTTGTACTCTGTTTTGAAATAGGAGTGCCAATGCATGTCCCATTGGAGAGTTCTGCTGTTCTCTGAAAGGGTGCAGACAGAAGGAATAGCAAGAGAAGGTGTTGCAGAAATGGGTGTTTTGCCTGGCACAGCAGAGTTAGACTTTCCATGTTGTATAATGCCATCAGTTTCAAGTGCAAGGGGAGTGGCATAATGCATTCATTGTTTGCCTGCTTTTTTGTGTGTAGATCTMGAAGTTGTCACTCGAATTCCTGCAGAAGTTCCACAGARAAGGGAAGCTGTGACCAGRGAAGGGAGGCATCTGTGTTTTCAATTACGAAGTCCTTCAGGAACAGCAGTGTCAACCCTGTGCTACATAAGCAGAAGCAACCAGCTCGTTGTGGGTTTTTCTGATGGCTACTTGTCACTGGGCAACATGAAAACTTTGAAGAGGGCGTAAGTAGTCACTTCCACTCAGCCATGCTTGGACGGGCAGGGGTCTCAACTTTCCTGCTTCAGGAAATATATTAATTTCAAGAGCCCTTTTCCTGTTAGTGGGCTGTTGGGTATAACCTTGGAGTGTTCAGAAATCCTCCTCTGAAACAACTTTTAACTCATGCATGGATGAAACACAGCACCTTCTCTGCAGTGGACTGGGATTGCTTTCCTACCATGCCTCTGGAAAGTATTGGGTCATGGCAGACAGTAGGGGTGTGAGAGATCTGATTTTTGTAAGTCAGTTTGTTCTGTCCACTTGCATTCAGTGAAACAAGGCAATGTGTGTTTTTCTTGAGAAGGGTTTTAGAAATAATTTTTCAGAACCAGTTACTGCAATTAGGGCATGCACTGAAAGGCTTCAGTATATGAAAAATRTGATTTTGGTGATTATATTTTTTTAAGGGACCAGGATGAAACYAAGTGAAACATGATAATTCAGTAGCTGATCTGTGCCTGAAAGCATATTATTTCCTACATTTCAGGCTTGATGCAACTAGGGGGTTGACCCATTCCAAGGCATAGATATACATGAACCAGATTTTTCCTTGGAAGCCTTGGAGATGAGAATAGGAAGCATGTAAATTTATAAAAAGTAGAAAAACWAAGACATTATTTAAAATCTGCTGAATAGCAATCTCATGTTAAATACTTGGCCAAAGTCTGASAGGAGTTTACTTAAGCAAATCTGCAGTTACTAAAAATTACTGATACATAAATAGATAGTGGAGGCATAATTAGGTGTCAGGAAAAGATTGTGAAGGTACAGCTAAAGTTCRGAAGTCTGAAAGAAAAAGTTTGTTATAGTGTTCAGGTAAAGAAATGAGAATCTCCTTGTCTTTGCTGTTGTTTTAAATATGTTCAGACTTACTGCCTTTATATTCAATATAATTTTCAATACTGAAGTAGGCTTCAACAGTAGGAACAGTGAACTAATAATTTCTGTTCCTCCTACTCCTCAGGCAGAGGAGGACATAAACAGAAGTTATTGCTTTGATGGACAGAAATCTCCTCACCTCTACTTCTGCATAAATGGTAGTCACTTGTTTGACTCGATTATTTGTCTTTTCTGTTTCCTTTTTTTTTCAAACCTGTAGGCACTACACTCAGCTTGGAGGAGGAAGGATTCCTGTCTGTGCTCTTACTTTTCAAGAGCCTGAGAGTGATCTTCAAAATTGTTGCTACTTRTGGGCTGTTCAGTCTACACAACAAAGGTGAATAAAAATTACCATAAGGCACTGTTTTTGCTATTTTTAAAATATTTGTTCACATAGAGCTATGCCTAAAAGGGGACAATGACAGTATTGCTGGTTGCTTCATGAGAGCTTCAGAAGTCTTTGGAGTCCTTGTGTGCCAGTTCAGCTTCCCTGGCCGAAAAGGAACAGTGTTCAGCAAACAAATCAMTGGTTTCCAGCTGGGATAAGGAATAAGTCAAAATGTGGAAGGGTGGGCTGCATGCAAGAGAGGGACTGGAACTTAGGTAGGAGGGGAACAAACATACTTTTCTCTCTCAGCATCAGCTACTTAGTCAGTCCAGCTGTTCAGAGAGGCAGTTTTCTTGAGCTTGACTTCAGAGCAGTTTTCATGGAGAATGCTTTACTGTTGTGAGCTATTTCCAACAATTTTAGTCCATACTACATATTAAAGCTTTCCAGTGGTATAGTTAGCATTTGTCCCTGAAGCTGTTTGTGTCAGTATTCCCTCCTTTATGTTTTACTGGCTAAATGTGACCATTATCATGTTATGGGTGAAAAAAAGAGTGGTTTTCTTTCCAACCAGAACATGCTCTTAAGTTAGTTTCAGGCTAGATCTAACAAAATAATAATGAAGATTGTAAAGCAGATTTGTAATMAAATCTCCTCATTTATACCTTTTTCAGTGAAGGGAATGCTGTGAGTTTACATCTGTTGCAGTTAGAATTTGGTGACAGGAAATGTCTGGCATCAGGACAAGTCATGTACGAGGTAAGACAGGCCTGTATGTGAGAGATGAAAAGATAAAGTTTCCCTGAGCATCACTTAAGTTGGCTCTTTGTAGATGAATGAAAGCTGAAATTTCTAGTCATTAAAATGAATGCCTGATGTGTTTATGGAATTGTAGCGCTTTATCTTATGGAACTATCCTTTGGTATGGTGGACATYTTGTTCAGGTCAGCATCTTTTATTAATATTGATTTTATCTCCAGTCATTTTATAAGAAAGATGAGATTCTTTGCTTAGGCTTCATGTTCGTTTTTCAACGAGATTGTTTTGATTTTTTTAGCTACTGTGCATGTGTATCTGTTATTTCCAAAATTCCTGAGTAAATTAGAATGGAATGTGCATGTGTCTGGACAAATGTTACCATTTTTACTTTTCAGTAATGAAGGAAATTTTTAGTTTTAAAAATCTAAGAAGTTTTTAATCATTTATTTTAGACACTTTTGATATTTATTTGTAGCATTTCCTGGAAGCATTAAGAGAAAGCTTGTCTCTTCTCAAGATTAGATGAATTAAATGTATAGAATGAGAATGTGTTCTTTCAGGCCAGTTCATTTGAGATCTCTGGAAGTTTGGGAAACTAGTTTTTTGTTTGGAAGTGGTTTTGCTGGTTTTTTAGTTTGGGGTTTTGTTGGGCTTTTTTAATTGTGAGCTGCTGTTTGTCCACAATACACACATTCACATGTTGTATGGTGGACAGGGTAAATGAAGGCTGTACTGGAAAGACAGTATTTCAGTTAATGTTTCCTTAGAAAATGGTGGTGGCAGAGGTTCAGGGCCATCCTTTTTGCTTACTCTCTAGTAATTTGGGGTCTTAAACACATTGCCCATGTTCATCTCATGTCCTCTCCATAAAAAACTGGGGGTGATTTCCCTGATAAGAATTCACGTGATTTGAAAGAAGGTTTTCAATCTCTAGGAAGTTCTCATTGTTACAAGAGACATGAGTGTTCCCTCTCCTGGTGTGCCTATCAATAACGTCTCGTGACAGACCTTTAGCTGCTGTAATGTCAGGTTCTGTAATCAAAACATGGAGCAAAGGCTTTGTGTGAAGATGTGTTGCATTGTTTCAGATGCCTTTACATCTTCAGGTTTGTAAAGACACCTTGRTAATGCATGAAATTCTGTAAAACATGTTTATATTTACATCTACTGTTAGGAAAATGCTAAATTTTGAAAATGTGCAAAAGCCTTCAGAGCCAAACTTGCCCATTATGACTTGACACTTAATTCTCTTGCATGTCAGATGTAGTTCCTGTTAATAGGACTCATACAGTAAAATAAGCATATTATATCAGATATTTGCATTAGTTAATGTTTAGGTGTAGTGTATGTTGTTACTTCAAAATTGCCTTTCCTCTCTTCTTCGTTTTTGCCCCCCAGGGTTTTAAATATTGYGTCAAACTCTTCAGTTTAACTCTGTCTGGTGGAGTTTTTCCCTTGAGAGGGCAGAGCAGCAATACAAAATTCCTCAGCTTTCAGACCATAGAAAAGTTTCGCAACCATGCTGACAGAGAGGACAGCRTGAATGAAGGTTTGTTCTRATGTCCCTGCTTGGTTATTCTGAACTACATGGTTTGGAAATCTAAGCAATGAATGCTGTTCTATACCCACAGTCTTGAAGTCCTAAATATTCATCTAGCTGACCTTGTTGGGCTTGTTTAAAAAGAAAAATTGTTTGCTGAAGTTACGTGGGACTTCTTTATCTTTTTGATCAGTCTTAAAGAGAAAAAGCAGATTTTATGTTTACTGGGATGCTAGGGCAGTGTATGGGGTCATCTGTGTAAGACTGGTCAGTCAGTTTGTTCTGCCAGTTGTCTTCATTGARCAGTAGGATCATTCTGTCTATTGCTTAGGAGTGTTACCTGAATTTTGTTTTCATCCTGCTCTTTCCTCTGGCTGCATCCAGTGTGCATCCAGTGAATCTACTTCCCTGGAGCTTAGAACTRGAGCCAGTCCTGTGAAATATTTTCATGAATGATCTGAATGAGGGCATCRAGTGCACCCTCAGTAAGTTTGGGGCAGCATCATCTTGGACAGGAGTGTTGATTTGCTGGAGGGTAGGAAGGCTCTGCAGACGGATCTGCACAGGCTGGATTGATGGACCAAGGCCAGTGGTAGGAGGTTCAAACGCCTCCTGCAATGCTACAGRCTTGGGGAAAAGTGGCTGGAAATGTGCCTGGTGGAAAAGTACCAAGGTGTCCTACATGACAGCTGGCTGAATACCAACCACCCCACCACATGAAAGAACCCCAAATCCCCAAAGTTAGAACAAGAAGAAAATCTTTTCCTGTCTCATTGTTACCAAGTATGAAGCATGGCAAAATGCCTGTTAGTTTTCTGAGGGTTTCTAATTAGATTTTATTCAGAACCTGCTCAAGTTCTTGGCACACATGAGCTTCTGCTGGATGTGTGTTGAGGCTAACAGTGAAGTTGTCTTCTGAGTTGTGRAAGTAATTGTTATACTCTAAGGCAGTTTCAGCAGCTCACAGAATTGAAATGGCACAGAAGTTCACAATGAGGCATAGCAAAGTGTGTGAGGATCCCAAATGATGAATTGAAGAGAGAAAGAGAAGCATTTTGCCAAACATACTCTCTTCTTTTGTTTCTTGCTCTATTACAATAAATGGTATTCACATACTTTGTTTTACACCTAGAGAATGCGTTCTCCCCAGAGAACACAAAACATTCCACTTACTGAGGGAACTGGAATAGTACATTGAGAATGTTTTATGTTAAAATCTTTATTTCTATGTACTGTTTGTATTTCTAAGTATTRTGTTGTTTATTTAGTCTGATAATTTTATTCTTTTACACTGACTCTTTAAACTTCCTGTTTAGTCACATAYGGAAATCAATCATGCTAGCTGAGTGATACAACTGTATAAGATAAATACAAGTATGCTTTCTAAAAATAGCAAATTTTCCCCCCAAAATTTTCATCCAGCATGGAAAACAAAAATTARTAATTGTGTATTTGATTTTGTTTAAAACAAATATAATTGAATAAGAAAAAGAGGCAATATGACTGAAGCCAGTTGAAGAGATGGTTGCTGTTTCATTAATTTTTTATTGCTCCTTTTATCATTCCATCTATATTTTCATGAGTGAAATAACAGAAAATATCTTATATTTTCTACAGTAAGAAACAATGTCTTGTCTTTGACAGTGATCTCTCCTGACACCAGTGTATCAATCTTCAGTTGGCAAGTGAATACACATGGTCAAGACAAGCCATCTGTTTATTTGGGTGTGTTTGACATCAATCGCTGGTACCACGCTCAAATGCCAGACTCACTGAGGTAGGTTTTAATTAAGTGCTTTCAGTATCCTTACAAAGGGTTAATTTGGGAATTGCTGTGGAGCTTATGCACTTGTTTTCTTTAAGGCCAGAAGAATTGCTTCGTGATTGCCCCTATTTTGCSCTGTGGTCACTGGATCCTGTAATARGCATGGCTTCTCCAAACCTCATTTTGGATATTCTGGTACACGAGCGCAGTCTGAGTCGGGGGGTTCCTCCTTCTTATCCACCACCTGAACAGTTTTTTAATCCAAGCACCTATAATTTTGGTAAGTGTTTCCCTGCTSTTCATTGGAATAGTGGCAAGCTTCAGTGGAGGTCAAATGCTTCTTAGTGGTTCTCTTTCTTGTTCCTTGTTTGTCACACAAAAACCAAAACAAAAAAATGCCCCCCAAACCTTGTCAACCCTGGTTACCTTGTCCTGACAAGTACTTAGTCTTGTGAAACATATCTGACAGGCTGCTGAGTGTTGGGCTTGGGGGCTTCTGTACCATAGCCTGGGAAGGGGTGATGGTCATCAAGTGAAATGCCTTTGAGCTGAGGCCCAAAGCACAGCACCTGGGTAGCACTGGAGCTTCTGCAGACAGACAGTAACTACTTTTTATGGGAAGTGTGTAAGTGATGTGGTGAAGGAGAGGGGTGCTGGAGGTTTGTCTTTCCAGGCAGCACTATTTAAAAAGCACAAACTGGTGAAGAGGTAACAATGTCTGTCAAACATTCCTTGTTTCTGCAGATGTGACTTGCTTGCTCAACTCGGGAGTTGTTCACATGACTTGCACCGGCTTCCAGAAGGAGGTGACTTTTTTTTACTGTATTTCTGTTGAGACTGTCAAGAGATGAAGCTTTTCTGACTTTTCACTTGCAGTGCTTTGAGTGTCAGAGAGCACTTTCTTTGCCCATCCCCATGCATGACTGCAGTCATATCCTGGCAGTTTCATGCAAATGGTGCTGTTTTAGGGAGGCATGAGCAGGGATTGAATGGCTAGAAAGGAATGCAGCATTGCTGTAGTAAGAAGGAGGAGTGTGGTGGAAGTTGGGGAAAATGTTTACTTTGTACTGTCTGTATAGTGTGAAGCCCTGATGAACTTGAGGAAGGAGGAGAGCATGGAGAAAGGGGAAAGTGATTTAACTGTTTAAGAAGAAATGCATGTTTTTTCTCTCAGCCTTGTCCAAATTACAACTTCTGAGCCACTGCACAGCTTGTGACAAACCCTTTCAAATTAAGTTCACTAAATACTACAACATGAGTCAGCTTCTGCACAAACAAACACAGAAGTGTGATTTAAAGTTGTGTGGTAGGTTTAACTTCTACAGATTATAAAATTTGTGTCTGGGAAAAAAACAGGGCCTGTGTACTGGCAGAGAGGCTGGAAAATACTTCCTTTAGCATTGCAAGGGTTGGTATTTTCTTCTACAAGGTATTTTTTTTAATTGAAACGATTAGTTTGGCTATTGTTTTTAAGCTAGAACCTCAGTGATTGAATGCTGWCTTCATCTGTGTTTTGATTGATGTTTCAGACCCTGAARTTTTTGAAGAAATCTGGYCCTTTAATAAGTGAAGCCATTCGTGACAGCTACACTCGGTGTCTTKTAGCTGGCTTGCTGTCTCCAAGACTGGTTGATGTCCAGCCATCCAGTCTGAGTCAGGTGAGTGTATGCTGGGGAATCCAGGRGGAAATACATCCRTCTTGTCTGAAGGCTRTGGAGGYTTCCATGACCATCTGAGTTTTGTGTGACTTGCAAGCTGTTCTGAGAGGCAAGTGTTGACATTATTTAGCAGAAATAATAATATTCTTAGATCCAAACTCGAGTTTGACTGGGAGGAGCCCCCTTGGCAAGCTGACCCAGCCCAAAGAATGCTTATTTTGCAGGCCTGATGTAGGCTCTTACATTCTTTCATTCRTAGATGTTTTGATGTCAGCTCTGGTTGGGAAGTAACTTGGGAAAGCAAGCAATTTTATGATGACCTTTGCTGGATTGTGATCATGTTGTTCAGAGACCTGTGCATTTGAGCAGGAATTACTTTYGCATGCTAGAARGAAAAATTYCAGAATTAGGTCAGGAAGCTTGGTTTGGAATTTYGTTGGCCACCCTAAGCATTATTTGGCATGTTTCTTTGTCTGAAACCAGATTTCAGAAAAAAATGGAAGTATCACACATGCATTCAAATGACAGAATGTGTAGAAATGTCTTTGAATGTAATAATTTTACACAGAAGGCAAACATTTTTGAGTATGTGTAAAAAAAGAGACAAGGGAAAAAATGTAAAATTGTATGCAGGATCATTTCACCTGTAAGAAATGTCTAAATACCAGCTGGAATAAGCTACTGCCTTATTCCCCATGTGTGTGCATGTCTGTGCATGATCCTTCTCAAGGATTGCCATGGCATTAGAATACAGTAGTTGAACAGGCTGAAATTTCAGCCTGTTACAACTGAAATGTTTCACTTCTTTATGATACTTTAACAAATTGGAACTTAAAGTTTTGGCTSTCAGAGCTGCTTCATGTCYTGCTGGTCTCAGGAGCTGCTTGGCCTCAGCTTCACTGTTTCCATGCAAACACAGTTTGCTCTGTCCCCTTCCCATGTTCCTAATGGCAGAGTGGTCTGCACAGAGTGCATGATGGTTAGCAGAGGTTGTCACCGAAAAGARTTAATTGGGACTCAGTAAATGAAGACKAAAATCCYRAGGCACAGAAATAGAGATAAGAACTAGTCTGTGTGAAGTTGAAATGTCAGAGGAAGACTTTCCTGTGTTCCTCAAACCACCAAGCAGTCCAGCCTGTGACTAGAATTAAGAAAGAATCAAGAATATGGAATTAGTTGCATTTGCACCAGTGGACATTGTGATGCCTGAATGGGTATCCAGTTAGAAACAAACCCTTCTGTTGAGCCTAGATATGAAAAGTGTGTGAGGTTGTGATTTGCTTGTGTCTGTTCTCTTCAGGAGGAGCAGTTAGAAGCAGTGTTGTCAGCTGCTGTGCACACAGGCTCTTTAGAACTTCTGACGGGATGCATTAAACACTGGACTTCTGAAGGTAATGCTGCATACACTGTTTTATTCTTGTGTCTGTTTTGGGTAGAAATTGTGGCTTCATGTCTGTTTTCTTTTCTCTTTTTAAAGAGCAGCCAAGTTCTGCTGTAAATTTACGGTTTGTTCTTGAGTGGACGTGGAACAAAGTGATCTGTACAAAAGATGAACTGGACCAAATATGTGAGTACTGGTGTAGTCATGTTTGAAACCTGGAGTCATTCTTTGTAAAGATCTTCTTCATTCATCTGCCAGGGTGTGCTGCTGGTTCTTTAAGTGGCTCTTTGAGTCTCCTGGGGTTAAGTGTCCTTTGGAAGTGTGCATTTGCTCTGCTGCCTGATGATTGAATATTTGTCCTTGCCAAGGTGTTCCTCTGTTTGATGGCTCGTGCAACTTCATAGACCCCCAGACACTACAGTCCCTTCAGCACTGCCAGCTGCTTCTGAGCAACCTCAGCACAGTCCTGAACTGCTTTCTAACAGAAGCCCGAGAGCTGACTGAGAAAGGT
>CADDXX010000011.1:5402994-5431846 GCA_902810485.1 Alauda arvensis | reverse complement strand
ATGGTGTGGGACAGAGCGGGAACATGGTGCTGTCAGAATTTGGAGGCTCAGGGGGTGTAGAGTGTAGTATGGATGTCCCACGGAATGGGGTTTCCAGGGGAATAGGGGTCATAGAGGGGGGAGAGTCACAGGAGATGGTTGTCCCATGAGAATGTGGGTCCCAAGGGGTGGGGGAAGTCGGGAATGAGGCTCCCAGAACAATGTGGCCTCCAGGGATTGGTGATCCTAGGATGGGGATCAAGGGAAGGGGGTGCCAGGGGAAAGGGGGGGCCCCATGAGAGTGAGGGTCCTGGGGGACTCAAGGTTCCAGGGGAAAGGAGGTCCCAGCAGCTGGAATGACTGGGATGGGGTCTTTGGGAATGGAGAGCCTGGAGAATGGCAGTCACAGGGAAATGGGGGCCCCAGGGAATGGGGACAGAAGGAATGGGGGTCCCATGGTTGGGTTGCCAGGGGAATGGGGGTCCCAGGGATGGGAAGTGACCTGGTGGGCCCATAGGTCACAGCTCCTTCCCTCAGTGCCTCAGATTTTGGGGTGACCCAGAGTCCGGCACAGCCCACCCAAGGTGCTCATGATTTGGGGGGTCACCCCAGGAGGATGCCAAGGGGCCCTGGGCCTGCAACCCACCAAACCCCACTGGGGCATTTCCCCCTCTTCATTTCTATTTCCTTCCTTCTTCCCTGCAATTTCCCAACGCCTCAGTTTATTCCTTGATGGTCCTGGGGAGCACCTGAGCAGGGAACGGGTTGGGGAACACCAGGGGAGGGCAGCAGGGGTGAGGGGTCTGCAGGGAGGGTTGGGGAGGCTGTGGGGGCTGCGGGTGTCCGGCCGTGCCCCCCCACCACTTTCACGTTCTCTCTCCTGCAGCAGAAGGAAGAGGCCGTTTGTGCTCAGTGTCCAAAGGGGGGTGGGTTCTGTCCTGGGGGTCACATCCAGGGGTCCTGTCCTCGGGAGATCCTGTCCCAGGGGGACACGGGCTGGCCGAGGGGGTCCTGTCCTGGGGGATGGCAGCTCCGGGAGGGCTCCAGATTTCTTCATTCTCGCTCATCCCCTGCAGGGTCTGAGCCGGCAAGAGCAGCTTGGGAACGCTGCCCCAGGCAGGAAGGRGCTCCCAAACTCCTCCTCCTTGGAGCCAGAGCGCATCCAAGTGTGGGGCCCGGCCATGGCCCAGCCCCAGTGCACAGGGATGGGCATTGGCCAGCCCTGCTCTGGCCAGCCCCAGCTGGCAGCCAGCACCTGAGGGGCCCCTCCACCCCCTTGGCTTTGCTTCTCGCASCTTCAGAGCTGCTGCAAAGGTGACAATTCTGTGGGCGCCYGGCTGTGCTTGGCTCACGCCTGCAAGAAGCACAAAAGCCAATGGCAGCCCAAGCAGTGGCTCTGCGAGGGCCTTTGATGGTTTTCAGAGCAGGGCTGGCTGGAAACCGCCCCTGCAGGGGCAGCTGGGAGGGAACCAGGCCGCAAATGCAGCAATGGATCATTTTGTCCCTCTCGGCAAGGCACTGAGAGAGCCCCAGAAGTGCTGCAAATGCAACCACAGTCTGCTCAACAACCTGACTGGGACCCTCCTTCTGGAACAAAACCTGCAGCCCTTTGGAACCTCCTGGAAAGGATGTTTGGGGTCGGGATGTGGACACCAGAAGAGGGAAAGTGTGGAAATACTGAGCAGGGGCTGCACACGTGGATCTGGGGCACAGGGCTGTGACAGCAGAGCAGGGAGTGCCCAGGCAGGGGAATTCAGGGCAGGGTGGAGTGCATTTAGCAGGGAATCAGACCCTGAGGGACACACGGGCATTTCCACATTTCCAATGTGCTGTTCCAAGAGTGGACAGAGTTTCTCTCCTTTTGGGAGCAGGATCCATGGGAAGGAAATCAAGTTTCAGTGTGGGGATGAGTAAAATGGGAAGAGTTCCTCAATATGGGCCAAGCAAAGCCTTCCTTAGGGGCTGGGTTGGTGCCCAGCAGGCAGGGAAGGATCCCATGGAGCTGTTGGACACTCAGGGAGATTCCACACTCTGTGTTATCCACAAGCAAACGCTGCTGTGGGATGCACCAATGGGCTCCTAAAGGGAACCAAAAAGCCTCATTTCTTTGTCACTTGTTTGTGTTTTTCTTGTGAGCGGCTTGTTGGGAGGGCAATGATTAAAAGGATTCTATCRACCAGGCCATTTTATGCATTGTCAGTTTGATCTTGGCTGAATTAATTTTTCGTTGGGGAAAAAATGGAATGGGAAAAGATTTTTGCCTTTATTCCATGGATGTATAATTTTTTCTCAACCAATTGGGCATCAGGGAATTCAACCAAATTTGGCCTGGCATTTACCATCATCAGGGCTAGGGCATAAGAGGTCCCCCCTTAACTTTGGGCACTGCAGAGGTCACAGGGCCCCACTGGGGACAGCAGGAATGCTCAGAGCCCCCAGGACAGAGGTCCCCAGGATGTGCCACCTCTGGGACAGGAATCTCCAAGGATGTGGCACCCCCAGAACCAGGACCCCCTGGGACAAGCCCCTGGGACAAGCCCCAGGTGTCACCAGACCAGAGGAGCCCTTTTCCCTCAGGGCAGGACCCCTCTGGATGTGCCCCCCCCCAGGACAGAACCCACGTCCTCACTCAGCACAAACGGCCTCTTCCTTCTGCTGCAGGAAAGAGCAAGTGGGAATCTTGGGGGGCACAGCCAGAGTTCCCCATGCCCCACAGCCCCCCAACCACTGCCTGCACCCCCCACCCCCTGAGATGCCAGATTAAGCTTATATTAATCATTTAAAATTCTTCATTAGTAATATAAAACTACTTAATATATAACAGGAGGAAAAATAAATTATCAGTAGTATGTATTTTAACTTAAACTCATTTATTTAATGAGATGCAATCAATGCAAGTTTAGGATTTTTAAATCTAGTCCTAGTTGCTACTCAAAAATACTGTAACATTTTATTACAATTTTCTTTCAGCAGTCTAAACAGAGACAGACTCTAGTTCAGAGGTTAGACTTTCTTTAAAAATTTAGTGTTACTCATCTATCAGGAAGAAATGCCTTTAAAATTACCAGGAATTTTAGCTTATTTTAACTCTACTGCAAGCCACTCAAAACTCAATAATCCATCATTTCTGTTTTAACTTTGAAAAAACTCTAAAAAACGTTAAATTCCAGTGTAAATGCATGTTTTTTTTCTTTATTTCATTGTATGTATATTGCTCAAAAYTAAGACTGACTGGCAAGAGGTGGAGTGGTGAAATGACCCAGTGGTGTGTTTTTGGAAATATGGGCAAGTAAAGTAATTTTATTTAAATGATAGGTTTTTGTAATATGCTCTAGAACATGTCTGAAATTAGTACATTAATATGTACATGTAGGTACATGAATTGTACCTGCACTTTTGTTTGGTTTTAAAATATGGATTGTGGCATGATCTGAACAGGATTTGGGAGCAACATAAAATTATTTTAGCAAATTTTCCATGGTAAGTGGAAAGGTATTGGAACACTCATGGTGAGCTCTRAGGCAGGACAGCAAATTGCATTCTCACCACGCACCAACCAGCTATCCCTGGCAAAGTCTCTGCAAGAACTCCAGCCCSTAAGTGTAATCCATCTTTACATCTGCCCACATTTTCAGCGTGTTTTCCATGTTTCAGACTTGTCCCTTTGAAGATAATATTAAAAACATTCTGTATCACAGGCTATTCCAAATCTGTCAAAATCAGAACTTCCACTGGTCAAATCACTCAATAGTTAGGCTACTTTGTTTACCTAACRTCAAATAAAAAGCAGGCAGAAATGGGAGAGAAGTTAGGGCCTYCTTCCAACAGAATATGAAATAATGGACATGCCCATGAAAAAACATACCTGCATGAAGCATTTTCCATCAGCTGTGACTGGCTTCAAATATCCACAGCAGCAGCACACACTAGTTATTGGATTTGCAGTACACATGATGCCAGTACTTTCTTCTCATCTGGTGTAGGAGCAAGGCGTGAGTATTTGCAGTCTGACAGAGAAACTTGACAAACCAAAGTCTGCACTGAGCTCATTGCTATATTGACAGCTTGCCCCCGGGTAAGAAGAAAAGTTTTATTAAACACCTCCATCCTTTTGCAGAGATATATAAATGCAAAAAATGGCTGGAAATGCTCTTGCTGAAGGGTAACAAACACCTGGTCTCAATACAGAGAAATGTCAGTAGGGAAATGGATTGGAAATGGATAGAAATTGCTCTTTCTGTGGCACAGAGGAGAGAGGAGTCAGATGRCATAGAATTGATTGGTGCTGGAGTGGAATGGGAATGAGATGGGCAATTTTCATTTAGAATTTTAAGATCTGAGGATATAAACAAAGCAGTCTCTTGGGTTAAACAAGGGATAAACACATTTTCTATCTAATGCAGACAAGGAATGTAAGACAAAAATAATCATGAGCTGGGAAGATTTAATGTCAATAATTATCGCCTTTGCTAGTGGACATTTCTAAGATATCTCTGAAATCTAATGCCAAGCTGTAATTCCACAACTGCTTTAAAATGACATAAAGCAGGCACAGCTTGCTTTAAAAAAAACCCAGTCTATCTCCTGCCTGCAAGTGCTGACCCTCTGCCTCTATCACCCTGTGTTTCCCTTGCACAAGTTGCATTCAGGGAGCTACATCCTGAAGCCCACAGAGAATCTGATTAAGGATATGCTGGTTTAAGGTGGCCATGAAAATCCCATTACAGTTTTGACTGGGAGAGAACTTGGACAGCAAATAGTAAAATGAAATRTTTATGTGCCTGCAGAAAGTTCCTGCCCTTTCCGTGAGAWATCTGTAKCTGAGGTGGATGAAATTTTATGAGYGGTGCAATTAGGGAGATCCATCAAAAGAAAATGATAGTTCCCCTCTGAGCTCAAAATGTATCCAACTATAATTAGCACTAGCTTTTWAAACTGTACATAATAACAGATTCTATTCAATCAAAACCATGTTATCTAGCAATGCTGTATCTARTAATGGACGATTTTAGTAATTATTAAAATGCTGGTACCTTCCTTCTTCCTATAAATATCTGTAGATTGATATTAACAGTTTAGTAGTAAACAAAGCTGCTCATTTCCTTTCAAGAACCTGTCATTCTCACACAATAGAATAATGAAGAATGTTTGGTTCTAATAGCATCCTGGCAAGGAAAGCGAGAAAACAACAATCTCTGTCAAAACAAAACCAGTTTCAAATACCAAAACTTCTATATCAACAGCTTGGGATAAAACTTGACATATCTAGCTGGAATTTTCTGGGTTTTTTTGTTTTGTTTTGTTTTGTTTTGTTTTGTTTTGTTTTTTTATTATTATTATTAGATCTGTAATGGTGCTTTTTTTCTTTTCCTACATGTTAAATGTCATTTTGCAAGGTAGTATCTGTAATCCTGGAGAGAGAGATGCAAACAGGCAATGCAAAAAAAGGCACAGTATGCAAGCCACTTATTTAATTAAGGATGCAACATTTTGTCCCTTCATAGGTTGCCCACACAGCATTCAAAGTCACTAGGATTGGCATTAATATTAATTAAATATAAAATAACATAYAAGCTTAGGGCATCATCAAGCATTACTTCYRCAATTTATGGAAGATTTAACTCTCACATCACTTAGATCTTTTTTGTGAATTRTCATGTCCATCAACTACTACAGCAAAGTTTCAATAGATTTATTGTGCAGCCCATAAGAACTTTAGCCACTGTTTTTCTTTGGTGTTTTTATTACTTAAGTTACCACTGCCATCAGTAGAATTTGCAAAGTATTTTATTGCTGTGAGCTTTTCTGTTTTGAAGAGGCAATATTTCTGGGTTTTGCCTTCTATTAAGGCACTCCCTGGATGTGTGACTGCTATTCTTTACCTCTGGGCACCACTCAATCACTCAGTAACACAGTTTCATTTTTGTTAGATGTGAATATACTGCTGCAAATCTGTGGGAGTACACAATATGGAGTTCGTGTCACCTTGTATTTTTGTGTGTCTCTTACGTAGTTTGCAGAATGTTATCCAGCACAAAGCTTTCTGGCAACAAAAAGCAGAAGCAGAGCTGAAAAGAGTTTATAGCATATCAGTGATTTGTACTCTGAGGCTGTGGACTTTCTGATTTTGGGACYATGAGCCTAGCAACAGATTCAGTCATTGGAACAGCTATCTCATCAGCTGGCCTAATTTATATTTATTTTTTRCTTACAATAACATACAACATTCCAAATAGCTCATTCCAATTGCAGCCAGAATTCTCAAGATAAAATGTACATATGTAGAGCAATAGAAATTTAAATAATTGCTATTATAAAAGCACATTTACAAATGTGTTTTCACATGATATGTAGGTCATAATTGTAGATAAATATAACACACAATGAAACCCAAATTTTTATTATTATCTGCACCATAGTAGAAAATGTAGATACTTGGCAATTGGCTCTTTAGAGCTCTGGCTCTATTGATAATCATATTATTTTTCACCCAGATTGATAAAATACGAATGACCCATAATTAACTCATATTAACCTTAATTAACTTTTATTGCTTCCTATGCTCCTGCTAAGAAACAAGCAAAAGCCTTGCAAAGATGATTAGGCAAATACTTTCTTCAGAACCATGCCCTTAGGCTGATCTAGTGGCTAATTCTTAGTCTGGGACATTGTGCAAAAACAGGCATAATTTTACAGTATCCTCATATTTATGTGCTATGGAAAATACTACCTTGTATGATATAGTATATTTTATTTGTCTATTCAATGCCACAGCTGTGAAATATTTTTGTCTTATGTATTCAAGTCCCTAAAAAATATTTCTCAGCTCCTAGTAAACAATGAATATTTGGAAATTTACATGGAATAAATGCAAAATAATATCTGTCTGAATACACTGGACTTACCTGCTCTGTCACCACTGCACAGGTTTTATACAGCCTTCCTCCGAAGTTTTCCAGTCAGCTCTGTATCATTAGCACAAGTTAATTTCAGGCTCCATCTTCTGGTTAAAGTGTTGATGAGTTTGTAAATGAAAAAGCTGATTATTTATCTCAGGGTGCTAA
Organism: Alauda arvensis; assembly: GCA_902810485.1. Taxonomy (NCBI): domain Eukaryota; kingdom Metazoa; phylum Chordata; class Aves; order Passeriformes; family Alaudidae; genus Alauda; species Alauda arvensis. Next base: position 5,424,803 of record CADDXX010000011.1, on the reverse strand, counting down.
GACCATCCACAGTCCTGCCTCTCCCTGCCCAAGCCTGGGAGCTGCCCTCACCTGCCCATGGCCCAGGAGCCCATCTCACCCCCCCAGGGCTTCCAGCCCCAGCCCCAGGGATGCTGCCCCAGGGATGCTGCCCCAGGGCCAATCTCCACCTCCCCACAGCCTGATCCTGCTTGGCCTGGACCCTGAGCCAGGATCAGCCAGACCCAGCTTGGCCCCATCCCTACAGCTCTGCCTGGCCATGATCTGATGGCCAGAGCTGCTGCACAGGAGGGGTCTGTGCCTGGCAGGTGACACCAAGCAGGTTTCCCTGGGGTCTCCCACACTACTGTGGAGTTTCTACTAACCCAAGGACTTTGAAGGAGCAGCACTTTCRTCCATGGGAGGAATAAGGTGCCTTCACACATGACCCAGAGAATGGCTTCAACAGAGCCATTTTGAGCCATATTTAAAGGAAAAAAGGAAGACATTTTGAGATACATCTGACCCCAGTATTGTTTGGGACTGCTGTAATATTTATTTTCCATGATTAACAGGCTATCATTTTAATTTTCTTCTCTGATTTTAGAGCTACTACAGTTCAGGTCATAGGAGCCTTTGGACACCTGCATTTGGCAGAGAAAAGGAAGAGTGAATTAAGGTTAAACATACAGTATTTGGGAATGCAAAATATATGAGTCAGTTAGATTCAAGTAGGAATGGGTCTATTTAATTGAACTGTTGAGGGTGTCATAGAAATTAATCACAAAATAAATTTTTGGGCCACAGGATTTTTAGAAAGTCATAGATATCTTTTCCACACTGAGCTGATATTTTCAGCACAGAGATACTGTATTCTTCGAGCATTGTTCTCTCTACCCTAACCTAATCTATCCTGATCTCATTTTGTGTTTTCTCTTAACAAGTCCCCAAAATATTTTTCTCCAAAACATCTTTTTAGTCATTTGACCCTGTAATTTAGTTGCTAAGCTCAYAAACATTAGCAGCTAGCCTAGCAAGCCAATAAATAACTGAATTTGTTAAAAATACCAAATGACTTGCTGATACACAAAATAACACTTGTACTGCTAATCCTTTCTGTTATTTCTTAGCCAACATTGAGCTTGATACCCCTGGTTTAAGAAGTGTATGGGAGAACATGTTGTTTCTCTCTGCAAGGACAGCATTAAGGACTGTGGAAACTTGCTTTTGGATTTCAGGAGCACCACTCCAATAAAATTAACAAAATGCATTAGACACACTGTTTAGGATGTGCCATGAGATAAACTTGTACAGAAGGAAAAAAATCAAGGCAAAAATACTCAAGGAATGCCAAAAATAAYGGGACTGATGAGGAACTGTCTTGCATCAGGTCACTGTGATCAGTCACTCACAGAAATCCCCCAAAGCTGCTGCATCAGAAGACACAATTCCTGCATCGGGCACRTGAGATTGTGCAGGACCTCAATGACAACTGGCACTGTCAGAGCTCCATTTCCAGGAGCCTGGGGAGAAGGAGGGACACTCCTCATGAGTCTCTTAGAGAACAACAGCCCCCGTGTTACAAGTGTTGGATGGTGTCAGGGAATGTCATATCCAAGGGCGTGCAGGTCCTGGTCCAATGGTGCTGGTCCATCACCACCATTTTCTTGCTGTCATTAATCCTACTGAAATCAACCCATAACGGTTTCAATCCTACTGAAAGCAATTACAGAATGGTTTGGGATGGWAGGGAGCTTTAGAGGTCATCTAGGTCAGACATCCTTGCAGTGAGCATCTTCAACTTAATCCGGTTGCAATAAAGACCCGCCCACCCCAACTTTGAATGTTTCCAGGGATGGAACATCCACCATTAGAAAGAATACTCTCTTGAACATCAATAAAAGCAGATTTTGACAAACAATAAGCAGTTAAAATGCAAAAACAATAACAAAATAAAAACCTCTGAAGAAATCTAAACCAAAATAAGCTTTCAGAATGCAGCAGGCACCTGCTTTCCGTGATTTAACCAAAGCAGACTTGCAGCTGCAGTCACAGAGCTCTTCGAGGCAAAACCCTGTAATACAATTAACTTCTTGAAAAACCTCATTAGAAGCAGTGAGGGTTAGGCATGACCAAGCACAGTAAACAGATGCACAGAGCTGCATAATGTTTTAGACACCTAGTGCAGCTTGCCTGCTCCTGCTCTAATGGAACAGAGTATCTCAGAGCTCCTAATGAGATGATAACGCTTGCACAATGAGATGTTCTGGCAACGTCTGTTTGATGTCTCTGTGGAAACTTTGTTTGCCTTAGGCTGGTCACTTAAATTTGGGTAAACTGATAGTTTCTCTTGCTTACACAGTGCTAGAGCTCATGACCACTTCAACAGAATTTAGGGGCAGGTGCAAGAAATTGCRGCTATTGCTAATAATGCTATGCATAAAAGTGTACTTCTAACACAAAATAATTACATCAGGACTGTAAATGACTAGTTCTATAGAATCCTGATTTCAGCTTTTTAAATAAATTATGATTCACAGGGAAAGCAAAGTAAGCAGAAAATACTTARAAGTATTAAAAGTAAATCTGAAGCAATACAAAGATAAAATACAGAAAACAGAAAGACAGGAACGTATGTCCTCTACTTTCTGCAACTAGACCAAAAAGTCTGGTCAGTATGTGTTGGCTGCCAGTTTAAGGGGCTTTTTTTATAATTTCTTAACTGAATTGCTCATGACAACAACCAAGRGTGGGGTTTTTTGAGAAATCATTTTATCTTTTTTTTTTAGAATTCACTATTCTATATGCAGTGTATATTAAACAATGATATAGAATGTTTATTCATCTTCTAGATATTTCTGAATGCTCCCACATACCAATGGCATATAAAAAAATTATATTTTTCTTTTCATTTTTCTTTTTGCAGCAGTARAAGTTCCACAGAGTTTCCAGGGATCAACTTAAGCCCTCAATTTTGTATTGTTTAAGAAATAGCAAATGGGGTCAAGTCTCATCCTGAAAGATATTGCAGCTTTCCTGACATAAAGGTCAGATTGCATGATGTTAAAGGCTAATCAGGAGATTTTGTTCTTCCTTAGAGAATACTCCACTTTTTGTCTTCACAAGAACACTGTTCTGTAGCATGGAGAAAGACTGCAGAAACAGCAATGTGAACACAATTTTGTAGCAGGAGAAAGTCAGATTTTATTTTCACCAAAAGAATTAGAAAGACTACCTAACTTCCAGAGAAGTTAAACAAGATTAAAAAAATAAAAGCAAAATAAATTACAGATCATAACAGAACTATGGCTGGCGGAAAGGCTTACTGACCTGCTAAATCATGTACTGATCCATCCCCAAAAATTGCAYGCTGGAGAACTTTCCAAATGCCCAATGGCAGCTGCATCCCCAGTCTCCCAATTATTTCTTTCAAGATCTTTTACTGTTAAATTTTCATGGTTTTATCTTTTGCTTTCCTTCAGTAAAGTCCAGCTGATTAATTTAGCAGTCACTTTGATTTTGCTCAGGTGGAGTACATAGAGAGTGACAACACAAGGAGAATGATAACAGAATGGACTTCGGGCAGTAGGAACAGTTTCCATTGTTTCTCCTAATGGATGCACAAGGGATGTACTTGACTTCATAATCTACATAAATATGGAGCAGTAATATATCAGTTTCACCCTTATTTGCACTTCCTTAACTTACCCTTTTGCCTCTTAAAATAATGCATCATACAGTTCTTGGCTATAGATATACAGTCTTACACATATTCTCCCTCTTCTTTCTCTCTCAAACACTCATTGTTGGCAGGATAAAAACAATTTAAAAGCAGTATATTGTTCAGTAACAGTGAGGGRTTTTTACAGATAAGAAATGCAGGACCTGAACAGGCATTTAGTGCCATGAGCTTTAATTTGATTAGTCCACACATTTTTTTAGAAATTTGAGTCACCAAACAGATAATATAATCTGTTTTCATCATTTTAGTTAGACAGAATGAAATACAGCAAATAATATTCATACATAAGAAAAGAATTCCAATACAAGGTCTAAGTCAAATTTTATAAACAAATTAAACTGCACAACAGAGTTCCTCCTATAAAAATTTCTTTTTTTAATCAGCCATGAAGCAGCCATTATATTACCAAGTTGTTTTGCACTGATAGAAGAGATTTCAAACTACGAGAAGATGAGTATTCACCAATGAAAAGTGGGAAAAGTCTCTAAATAGTATATTTAGGAGTGAGAAATACTACAAGATACAGAGTAGAAATAGGAAAGACCATTTATTTCTGTTTGTACTCAACCAATCCATTCCTAATAGTGCTATCTTATATAAAGAGGAAGAAACTTTTGCCCTTATAAATCAACTAAATCTACTGAAAAAATAATTTAAATATAAGGTTCTAGTTGACATTCTAGAAAGATTCTGGGTGTGTAAAAATTAGCAAAACACCAGCACCCCCCCATTTTAATGAGTTGTCTGTGATTAAAAGATCCTAAATATCGACTTATTTCATCCAGAGGAAAATGATCATGAGAACTTCTTTGAACCATATTTTAAACTTTATTCATGGTGCAGATCTGCATTACTTTTACACAAATAATTTTTCCAGCATGGGATCATAATATAAGTATTCTTTGCAATCATGTTTCACACATTATTATCAGMTGTAATTCTGCAGTGAAAATTAAATCCATATTTGAACATCCTTGCTGTGTCTCATTTTACCCTGAGAACAATTTCAACTGCCACTAGGTTATTTCTCTGGATATTTAGAAGTGATTTAGGCATAAATTGTGCCTTTTGGCCAGGTGCCTGCAGAACTGGAGGTAAAATAAACTCTTTTATCATCACAGGATTTAAAAAGAATATTTAAATCTTCATCCATATGAATCCAAGGAAATCTGAAAACATGCCTCAGGATAACATTAGAGCAACAAAAGGCAACATAACAGAAATATGATCCTGCAAGGTTTATTACAGGCATGCAAAGATAAATACATGAAAAAAATTACTCAAGTCCAGAGATTCTGTGTTCCTTATAGTAACAAACTTCCTACAAACTACTAAGCATTGCCTAGGTAGAGGTTGAAAGTTGTTATCATAAATAATTCCATTCACGTCCTCAATGTTTACTCCCTCTCCTCCAACTCTTCTTCTCCTCCTCTGMTGTTAATAATTAGATACCAGTTTTCAATTAGTGTATCAGGCCATACTATCAGGATATCCTTGAATCCATAGCAATTCGTTTTGTCTTCACAGATATAGAGCTGTGGGAGTAGCTTATTTGTATAACTAGAACAAGATGAATTTCACTTAAGGTAGCAAATGGCAGAAGATAAGGAGAAGGAAGCAAAGGTGTTTCCTGTGGCCACGGTGATATTGCACTATTACAGATTTCGGGGTTGAAAATACGTCAGAGGTTTTTTTTCTGTTCATGATATAGTTAGGCTCACTTATGAAGGACAAACAAGTCTCTCTGCTCCTCATTTCTGGCACTGAGGGCAGGAGACAAAAAAACCCCAAATTATAACACAGAATAAACCCTACTCTGTATATATTTGTAAGTAAGGAGAAAGCAGAAGTCTTGAAAAGAGCAAGGCCCACATTCCCATCAGCCTTCCCACCTACAACTCTATTGGAAGCCTTGCATGGCACATAGGCAGACTGGGAAGCAGCTATAAATGGGATGAGGTGCTGGTCTGACCATGTAGCATCCTCAACAAATGTTGACTGCTGACATCAGATTAGGGGACCACCCCTCAGAGGGACAGGATGGCGATCAGAGTGTTGTGCAACTATTGCAAGTGAGCAGAATTCAAAGCAGGAGCAATTTTGTAACTGTTATTCCTAAAACTCACATAGGGCACCCATAGTTAGACACGTTTATCTATCATACAACCTGTACAAATCTGCCCAAAATGTTGAGTGCTATATCAGAAACACCATGCCAGATTATGTTTGTTCAATAAAGTATTAGCTTTTATAATRTTTCATATAAGCAAGGGGGAATTGAAAACTTTACTCTCAGAGGCTTTAGCTTGTAAAGATATCCAATATTTTTACAACAGGTTGGTAAAAACCTAGACATCAATTTATGGAGGGAAATGCAGGTGTTTGTAATGGGCTGGCAACCATCAAGTCATAGTTCCCATGGAAACAATAAATTGCTATGCATGAGTAATGGTGAGCGATTACATTTAGAGTAATTATGGCAAAAAGTAATTAAGCAAGATGAGAAGAACATACAGCATCATTTGCCTTCTTCCTCTACCCATGGCAATCCACATGCCAGTTTTCAATCGGATTTCTTAATCATAAGACCTTTCCAGGCTTTAGCCCACCTGTGGAGTCATTCTTTATACATCTTTAGATGATCATGAATTGGYTGAATAATAGCTGAGTTCTGTTGTGGTTTTTTCCATCATATCTGCATAGCTCTCRTACTGTTAATTACAGAAATATGAATGCAAAATGACTAAGGCCAGAAGGGCCACTGTGATCATCAGGTCTACATACTCTGTTACATAAGATGCATTTTCTTCCTCACAGAGGTGCTGTCACCTTGTCCATATTTTGAGACTTAAATACATAAAATTTTTCAAGAAATGGCCAGATGGGATTTGAAGCAAGATGAATATATTACACTTGCTCATTAAGCACTCTAAGGTTATTTGTACCCATGGCTTAATGTTAAGCCTTTCTCTTAATTAGGATTCAGCCTGTATAGCCTAATTTCACTGTRTGTGACCTTGTGAACTCATCCACTAGTTTCAGAGGTGCAGAGCATCTGGTATTTCTCTGTCTGAACACAGAGCAATGCAAAGTTATTCGGGCACTTCTTAACAAGAGCCCTCTGCACYGAGTTTATGCCCCTTGGCTKTGKAAGGGGGCTGCAGGGAGAAGGTGCCAGAAGCTGTGTGWCAGAGCCAGTGCCAGCCAGCTCCATGACAGTCCCACTGCTAGCCAAGGCAGAGAGCAGCAGTGATGGTGGTGGTGCCTCTGGGATGACACAGCCAAGGGGAGTGGGATGGGCTGTGGAAACTGCAGTGGGAGAAAGAAGTGAGAGATATGTGAGAGAAACAGCCCTGAAGACACCAAAGTCAGTGAAGAAGGAGGGCCAAGAGGCGCTCCAGGTGCTGAAGCAGAGATTCGCCTGCAGCCCATGCTGCAGAGCATGGAGAGGCAGCTGTGCCCCTGCAGCCCCAGGAAATCCATGCTGGAGCAGAGATACACCTGCAGCCCCTGGAGGATCCCAAGCTGGAGCAGGTGGATGCCAGAAGGAGGCTGTGACCCTATGGGAAGCTCATGCTGGAGCAGGCTCCTGGCAGATTCTGTGGACCTTTTGAGAGAGAAGCCCACACTGGAGCAGGTTTGCTGGCAGGACTGTGACCCCATTGGAACACCCATGCTGGAGCAGCCTGTTCCTGAGGGACTGCACTCCATGGTAGTGACCCATGCTGGAGCAGTTTGTGAAGAAAGGGAAGGACTCATATTGGAGAGGTTCATGGAGGACTGTCACAGCTGGGAGGCACACTGGAAAAAGGGAAGAGTGTGAGGAATCTTTCCCCTGAAGAGGAAGGAGTAGCCGAGTGGGATGAACTGACTGCAGCACCCATTCCCCATGCCCCAGTGCTGGTCAGGGTGTAGAGGTAAAAAAAAATGGGAGTTGAGCCCAGGAAGAAGGGAAGGGTGGTGAGAGGGTATTTTTGAAATTTGGGGTTATYTCTCATTATCCTATTCTGGTTTGATTGGTAATGAACTAAACTAATTTCCCCAAGCTGAATCTACTTTGCCCGGGACTGATGAGTGATCTCTCCCCGTCTTAATCTTGATCAATCAGCCTTTCCTTACATTTTCTCACTTGTGTCTAGTTTGGAGGGGAGTGTGCTGAACTGCTAACAGATTTAAGCTGGGGTATTTGGGTTTTTATAGAGAGCTCTAGCAAATGTATTTGCAAAAGCTGCTAAAGCTCTTTGCAGAGCTGCTTCCTGTGGCTCAGCTCAAGTACCAATATCCTCTGAATTCAGGATTCCAGGTACTATGCAGGCCATTCCAGTTACAAAGAGTTGAAGGTCATGTTTAGCTCACTGGCAATTTCAGACTCCTTATTTTCCAATATACAATAATAAATTTTTAAAGTTTGCCTYATGTTCTTCATTCCTAAATGTACAACTTTTCATTTTGCTATATTAAAACTACTYGTTTTCTTGTGCTAAATTGTGAAATTCAGTGTAAAGAAACTGTCACACCATCACCTCTACTGTAAATGTCAACTGCAGGGCATTAGCAGTAATTTTGTATTTTCTTTCAAAATCTTAATATTAAACTTCAACAAGTTGATAAGTCCTTGACAGGTGTTACTAGAAACATCTTTGTAGATCAGATGATATATTGCTAGAGGAGATGTTTTGTTTTTCTCAGCAAATTTTAGRTGTGGTTAGACATTTATAGAGGAATGGAATGACCATGCAATGGAAATTRTACAGTTTTCTAATAGGAGAATGCTGCCTTTAGGGAAATACTTCTATGAAGTGAGACCTCAGCATTCATCCAGCAAATGTACCTGGCCAAGGTACACCAACCTTTCTAAAAATGTCATATGCAAAGCATTCTTGAGTACTGCTCAGTGAAATTGATAAAGTGCACACAATTTTAAATCCATGMTGTAGCATTTGATTTTGGTTTAAAAGGTTTTCATTAGGTAAAACTGATTATATTTTGTTTTCCTGCTCAACCAGCTATTTTTACTGTATTGGAATAGCCTTTGATCAATGTTAAAGCAAATGAACACATAAATATGCACTTAGTTTGTTGCCTTTTCCCAAAACTGGAGCCACATACAAGCTTTTGTAAAATGGGTTTGGACTTCACATCATTGATGAACTCATAGTTTTTTCTCATACTCAAATATTTGAATCAGGATCTATTTTTCTGCCTCTTAAACTGTACATAAATTAGAGAGATTTGAACTACACTTGAATAAGAAATATCAATGAATACCATAAATTTCAGTAGACTTCTTACCTGAATGGAGGACCATGCTTCTACATGTATGTACTTGAAAATCAGAGTTAATAACTTGTTGTATCAGTTAAACTTTGAACAACTAGTGACATCTAGCCATCAAATTATATTCAGTTTTACACTATTTTTTCTGGAAATTTTCCTGAAGATGATGCTTGTATTTAATTACTRTGTAAATACTTATGTAAGGAAAGCAGTTTGTATCTCATATGACAGAGCCAAGAAGAGATGGTACAGACCTCTTGRAACTATCCCCTGAAACTCATGCTAAGTACAACAAATCTCAGAACAACTGCACACTACTTTACATGCACAATACATTGAAAAAAMCACAAATTCTTAATTTTTTGCTCTTTGACTTTTGCCCATTTACTGAACACAGAACACTAACACAAGTTCTGTAAGGTACAAGATGTTCTTTTCTCTGCTGTTCTCTTTTCTCAAAATACCACAAAYATTAGATTCAATGTGTCATAACACATTGTTGCTGTGAAGCAACCATGAAGATAACAATGTCTAAAATACTGTATTCACAAAATAATTTTTTAAAGAGATCCCTCTCCTTCCCTACAAWGTGGAATTTAAAGCAAAATTTATTTCACTKCAAAATGAAATATATAAAGWTTAATGTTTATYTCTTGGAGATAGTGACATTAATTTTTGAAAACTGAGATACAATCAATTGTGAAAATAATAAAGTTAAGGTTTGAAGGAAGAGATGCATGAACACAAAGTAAAAAGCAATACAAAGCTCAAAGGATCAAAACTTAAAACTTGTCATTTAAATGCCCTATCTTGGGACAGATTAAACGGTTTTTAAAATTCTCTTTTTTCAATGTTTAAATTTAGAAAAAATATTTCTGAAGAATTTTTAAATACTCACAAATCCAACTAATTTCATCATACAAAATATTGAAAAAATACTAGGATTGTAGATGGGAACTCAACTACAAAATTTCAGTTTATTCCTTATACAGCCATAATGGCTTTTACATATMATTTCAGCCAGTTTGGGCATATTTTTGTAATCTGTTACAGCATGCAATTTTGTTACAAACCTTAGACATGAAAATTTTGAATAAATTCTACATTTTTTGATACAARAATTTTAGGCAATTATGAATTATTACATTACTACATATCATATTTAGTACACTTGTGACTGAGAACAGTRTAGTTTAATGACTCAGAAGCAGCAATTAAGTGTCAGCTTCACTTAGAACTAATAAGATTCCTTTTTTTRAAATTATTTAAGTGGRCAACACTACTACCTGTGAAGTAGCMYGGCTGAGGATAAAGTTAAGCACGTTCTTTCATTTTTCTGCATGTTTGCCCATACTCAACAGTACATTGGCCAAGTGCCATTTAATTGGGGGTTTATGGATCCTAAATCTGATTTATATGTAGCAGTGCACAGTGTGCATCCCGGTACACTTGGAATTGTATTTTTGTCTTTTTAGTGGAAGAAGAGCACTGCTGTAATATTTTGTGTYATACTTCAAACACCCTACTCTCACAACCAGGCAARCATGGCATTTAGRACCCTGGTGGAATMATTCCTTTACCTYTTTTAATGAGACTTCTGTATCTTTTTAAGGCAAAAGTGGTGTGAAGCAGAAAATGTAATGTATTGTCATGGTTTAGCACAGCTTTTAGTTAAAGAGGACATAGCAAAAACTTGAGATTGACASCTGGTTCAGCCAGTGAGAAAGYGAGTTCRGTTTTGTGAATGACTTCTTTATCAAAGTTGAGGATTTTGGGAATTGYYRGCCTTTCGCTTTTTGCTTCTGAAGACGTAAGAGGCRACCYGGCTCCCTCCTTCCCGGGGGAGGGGGGAGCCGGGGCTTGGGTCCTGCCTAAGCTTTTCCTGGGATGCCCACCCAGCTCAGTAACTTTTGGACAGGAAGAGAGGAGAAGATATGCTCTGTCCTGGCTCTGACCGARTTCCAGCAGCTGCCGGAGGGGAAGGAGAAACTACTGCTGATTTTGCAAGCCTCTCCCCTCTCCATCTGGAGCAGCTCTGAGCCCGAATTGAGCCACCCCAAATGAGACCAAGGGGTGGAGGGGGAGAGAAAACATCTCCTAGCTCAGCTACCAAAGCCGTGGCTACCATTCCTGCTCCCCCCATGTGGCTCTGGAATCTTTCGAGCTGCCACCCTGCCTGGCCAAGATCCCGTGACCATCTGCAATCCTGAGCTAAAGTTAACTTTTTCTTTGCCAAAGTGGGGCTTGCAGAACATTGATCCTCTCTTTAGAGTGAGAAAAAAGTCATAGTGGGGAACATTTTTATTTAGGCCACATGAAGATAYTGAGGTCTGTGAAAGAGACATTGTATCTTGAAGAAGAAGAGATGAGAAGATGCCTTAGGTTAAAATCTTTTGTGAATTGTGGTAACAAACGATAAAGATATATAAAGATATATATCCTAGAATATATCTTTAAACCATAGAAAATATGAACTGGGGAAATGATTGTTCAGATTGGTAGTTTTGAGCAAAAGTATTTGTAATAGACTAAGTGAATATTGATGTGGCAGGGACCCTGTTGTTCCCTTGAGGTATTTGAACAGAAGTTGAGATGTGCTGAAGAAGCCTCTGTGCCAGTGAAGAAGATATTTCTGCCCTTGAATAAGATGAAGAATATCCTTTGCACCTGAACTGTTCATTTTAAAGTAATACCCCAGAATGCATAAAGTCCATGACCCAAGTGCAGCTGATGGGAAAAGCTGTGTGAYAGGGGAGAACCACAGAGACAGATCTCCTGGGTGGCTGCTTTCGRTGAGACCTAAGAGCCACAAGCAGACTTTTCTTTCTTGTGGAGAGTTACCATAACCAGAAGAAACTTCTCTCTCTAAAGAGAAGTCTGTACTTCTTATAAAATAATCTTCCATCATAATCTTGATGGAAGATTATTTTATGAAGTACAGACCTTAAGTTCCGAGTTCTTGATGGTGGGAGAGGGGGAGAGTGTTTTGAAAGTTTCATTTTGATTCTTTGGTTTTTTTCTTTCCTTTTAGTGTGTGTGAATAAAACTATCTTCATATTTTTTACGTTTGAGCCTGCTTTGCTTTCTCTTAATCCTATTTCACAGCAGAAAAACCCTAAAACTACCACATGTATACAATGAAAACTTGGCTAGAAACCTGCTGCAGAGTCCTAGTTTGAGAGAAATTTGAGTAAACATTCCTGTTGCTCATTTTGTTTTGTACAGTGTAATATTTTCAGATCCACACAACAGGGTGGAATTCAGTGAAATTATTTCTTCAAGCCTAGGCAAAGAAATCTGGTTTTGCTCTTGCCTTYGCTTCATGTACATTGAAATCAACCTTTCTGGTTAGAGAAAGATGTGAAAAAGCATACTAAGCCAGTCAATGAGGTGAAACTTTTGCTTTGCTTTCCACCAGAAAAAACAATTCCYGCCAATAAATTCAGAACCTGGAAGCAAATACTCATTTGTAGGGGATCTTAGCACCCATTCCCTGATTTTCTACCCAAATCAGCCATTTCTGAGGCAGGACACCTTCCTGACCCAGTGTCCAGCTGCTCAAGGGTTGAACACACTTCACAGCACACATCAACTCTTCTTCRTAACCTTCAGAGCTGAGTATGTCACACTGGAGACAGACCAACAAAGGCATGTYTCAGGCAGGAAACTGTGCCTTAGAGTGTCAGCTGCTTCTTAAGATTTCCCTGAAATTCAGGAGCAAGTTTTACTGGTATTCACCCGGAACAAGGAAGGACCTTCCTAACTAGTTGTTACAGAAGTCCCTACCCTCCCACTCCCTCATCCCAAAAAATTCAGACAGATGGTCCTCCATTACTACCAAGCACRTAGGTTTAAAATAATGTACAATTAAGGAAAAAAATTATTTTCTAGATGAGACAATATACCCAGTTGTTATTATAATTGTTTTTGCAATTACATGTTTACATTGCAATTTTTATTAAAGATCATAAARTAGCAACTTTTCAAAGTAAAACCCACAATTTTCAAAAGTGCAGAATTTCCTAAAATGTTGTAAGTTCAGCTGAAGTTTGATAATGTTTTAGTAATTTGAGTGTTTGAGGTGATGAGTATCTCAAAAGTCAAAGGAACTTCTTTYTAGGCTGTTTCTGAACCTCAATCCCAGCCCAGAAAACAGTTTCCTGCATAGATAAACCTTTCTTTTCCAATTGAGAGGTTTTTAAAATATATATTTGTATATAATTATACTTTTTGTTCCTAGAAATATAATCAAATTGTCTCTTCATATGAAAGAATGGACACAAACACCATGCATGCAATAGCATGTCTTTGATATGATTTTACTGGTTCCAAACAGACAATACTGACATATAAACAAAGATACCTTTATGTGAGCTGACTCTCCACAGTTGACATTCCACCACTCTGAATTATTATGTTTTCTAAAGTAAGTCTGTGGAGRAAAAGGAATCTGAAAAAGCATCTGGCCCACACCACTTATCATCTTCCGAGACCAGSAGAGCATTGCAGGACTCTCTCAGTAACTTTACACACAGTACCAAACCCGGAGGAGTGGTGGATATTCYGGAGAGCAGACATGCCTTTCAAAGGGCCCTTGGTAAGCTGGAAATGTGGAAGTAGCAGYTATCAAATGCATGAAGATCAAGAAAGCCAAAAGCCAAGTCCTGACACTTGGACTGGGACTCAGTGCAAATCTGCAGAAAAGGACTCGAGGGCTTGTAAAGCAGAAATTAAATGTAAGTCAGCAGCGTATCCTTGCAGCCATAAATAATGATAACATTGGGCTGTATTTAGCAAGAACTTAGCAAGAGAAGCAATTATTCTGCTCAGTGCTAGTGAGGCCACATCTGGAACACACTCCTCAGCTCTGAACACCTCAGTTCATGAGAGGGATGGATAGGCTCGAGGAAGGGCAGTGGAAGGCCACTGACCCAGCCTGAGGAGAGGCTGAGAGTTTGGCTTCAGAAGGGAAGGCTGAGGGGAAATTCAATGGCCATCTTCAAATTACACACTAGTCAGTTAGAGAAAAGACTTCAGTACACAGTGAAAGGGCAGAAAGCAATGGTCACAAGATACATCAAGGGAAATCTCAGCTGTGGATAAGGAAAAATATCTTCGTGAGGGTGATTAGGCACTAGCACAGGTTGTTCCAAAAATATTGTTGAATTGTCATGCTTAGAAATTTTCAGATTTTGCCTAAACAAGGAAGTGATAAAACTCTCAGGGTATCCCTGCCTTGAGAGGATGTCCAGAGGTTCCTTTAATTTGATTTTCTCTACAAGTCTGTGGTTCATTAATAAAAAAAGGTAAAATCATGTCTTACTCCAGCTAAAAGAATGTTTTTAAAGGAATGTTTTTCCATTATTTCTTTAGTGGTTTACCACCTAAAGACATTTTCAATAAATTTATAGAATTGCAGAAACTACTAATTTTATTTAAGAATTTGCAGAATGGTACCATTTACCTTATGAACTTTGCATTAATTTAAATGCAACYTTCTTTATATTTCCAGTTTAAAACTACATGGTATCAAGCTCCACTTACAACTTTTAAGGAAATGCTACCTTTAAATCCTTAAACATTGTGTGGAGCTTCTTTATGAAGCATAATATTTTGATACATGTATACATTGCACATTTAAAACTGTATCTCCATCTCAAACCCATGAAATTAAGGAATTTCATACATACATACATACACCTGCACATGCAGCACATGAAGACAAGTTTCCCTCAGACACAAATCCTCATTTTGCTACAGTTACATACTGGCCATAAAAAAACCCTACAGAGTGTACACGAAATTTCTGTGTATACAGTAAGGCAGCCACATGAAGTGGAAAACCAATCCACCCTTGACACATAAAACCAGCTACAGAGATAGAAAGAGCATTTCCTCTCTAAAGCAATTGCCTTAAGGTGTACACAACTTATTCCAACTCCAAATCAGAGCCCATGTTTAAAAAGAAAAGAAGGCATTGTCAAAACAATCTGAAGAGAGAACAAAAGCTTTCCTCTTTGAAATCATAATAGTCCAGCATTTATTATCTGTAGGACAGAAAATGTATCCATTTTTCACTTTCATGGAGTAAGATGTCAGGAAGTTACCTGTCCACATCAACATCTTCTTGTACCTTTGTATGCTTAGTGAGTAAGAATACAGACAAATCACGTGAACAATTTTTTTCTCAAATATCTATGAAAGTCCAAGAGGTTTATTTGACAAAGCTACCAAAGATGCAAAGCATCAGCCCAGGTTGCTTTCCTAAGAGTTTCACAAACTTTGGTTGCAAGTGCAACTTCAGTACATTAAATAGCAATTAGCTTTATCAAGATAAACCCAGGATAAACCTCATTGTGCTTTTTTTCCTYGGTATTTAGTTTACATAAAGGAAGAGCCAACATACAGGGCTTCTCAAGGTTCACACGTGGGTACAATTGGTRGAAGGTGGTGTATCTATCCGACTTTTATTTTCCTTAGCATCATTTAGAAGTGACTCATTACCAATCTGGCATTTGAAGACTTGTTTGTAGGCCTTCCTAAAATTTTCAGATAGAAATGCATATATGATTGGGTTCACAGAAGAATTGCTGTAAGCCAGGCAGTGTGCAGTTACCCTGAAGAGAAAGGAGGCTTGAGTCAGTGGGAAAACTCCAAATTCAGCCCAGAGATGGATCACGTGATGAGGCAGCCAGGAGATGCCAAAAACCACTACCACCACCAACACAGTCTGTGCTGTCTGAGACAAGGAAAGAAAAACACATATGTTTGATGAGCACTCAAAGAATCAGCTTTAAATCTGCTTCAAAACTACTATTTGGAAGAAAAAAACACACACAAAAAAAGTATACTGAGAAGAACACACTGCAATATTTATTACTGATTTCAGCCCATTACCTGTATGGCTTTATTTTGTGTAGTGAACTACAACAAGGAGAACCCCAGCCTTGGAAAATGTCATAGTAAACAGCAAATGCACAACTTTCCTCAAAGATAAAGAATGATGTTCCCAACTCCCTACACAAAAKCTTAGCCTTTTCTGAAGTGGACCTAAGCCTGTTGTCAATAATGATAACAGGGGTCTTTGGGAAATCTCATCCAGATCTAATGATTACTAATATTTTAGTAATATTTACTAATATTTAGYAATGTTTAGCATATAATATAATAACATTTAGCAATGTTTAGTAATATTTAGTAATATTTAGATTACTAAAGATTATTAAATTAGTAACCAAATTATTACTAATATTTTAGTCCAGTGCACAAGAATTTCTGACAAAAATTTCAAGAGAGATTTATTATACATGAAGGCAGCTGGTGGAAGAGCTTACAGCTTGCTCAAATGCTTACTGCAGTAAGCTTTTTGAAAGTATCTCCTTTAAGCACAGAATTTCCACAGGGATAGTCRTATAACAACATTCTGGGATACAATTAGTGAAAGAAACAACAAGTAAAGGCTTGAAATTTCTCATGATTGCACATTATCAAAACSAATCTGGAAATTAAAGTTCATCACCCAACACTAAATTAAAAAATGGAACAAGAAATATCCTCAGTGTTGCTCCCACACTCCATTTCCACCATGTATGTATGAGAGGACCATCAATTTAATTAGATCCATTCTGAGCTCCAGAATCAGTTGKTAGGGACCCTTTAGGTGCTGAAGGAGTTTTGTTGGGGCACAGCGGAATCTGAATGTCAGTATTTTCTTTAGCTTCCACTTACTTCATAAACAGCAGTCAGTGCTTTGCACTGGCCTAACTAATTAATATCTATTCCTCTACCAAGTACCTCTTTCAACTAAATAAGTCTCCAAATAGAAGTTTAATAGTAATAATAATTCTGAAGCATATTATGCCATGAGCCATTATAATTTCTATATCAACACTTCATAATGTAACTTCTTCACATCCAAAACTAAYCCAGTGGCCACAGAGTGATAAATATTGCATCACAGAAAATATGCATWTTTTTTGCTAGTTTATTGAACTTGGTCTATRCTTCTTGAACAGATTAATGCTCATAATTAAACTGACCTACCTAATCAGAACATAATTAGCTCAGAAAAACTTATGAGGAAAACCTTTTGATTTCTGTGGCAAGAGGCCAAAATAACTTATGACAGATGTTGTTGTCGGTCAGCATAATTTCACAACAGAAACCGAAGGATATTAAATCTGTAGTTAATGTAATTTGTTTAGTCTAAAGAAATAATCTGTTATCACAAGACATTCCTCTACTTAGCCCTATGAAGTTTAAATCAGTTGTTACTAAAACAGCCTCAGAGATATTTTCTTCTCCCAGTMTTATCAGGAGAATGTGTTCTAACAAGACTGCATAAATTAAGAGCAATTTATTCTCTGATTGATGTGTTCAGTGGGTTAATATTACAAGTGAAAAAAAATTTTCAGGATGCCACATGCAATACTACTTCAAAAGAGGCATATTACTTCMGTTTGTTCCAAATTCTAAGAAAAATTAGCCAGGAAAATCAGTGACTTTCAAAAGGTTATTTATGCACCTGAAAGCAGAGGGTGACAACRTGCCTCTTGTAACATTTACTTAAGKTATTTCATATCTGCAGAATAAACAATTWTGTATTAGGAAACCTCACAACATCTGCTTTATCCCATTATCCCTCCTAAGCTTAACTTCAGAGCTTACTTTTCCAAGATCATMACTTTGTCTTGCAAGCAAGATATCACTAAAACTCTTTTTTACATACTGGGAGCTTGYTTAGGGTTTCTTTCTGGCAAATAAAACCCACTTGAAGTATATGATGTTAATATTGATGCTTWGTGACCAAAAAGCATGAAAAATAGAATTTAAGCAAAKTAATATTTTTCATTACTTTTTTCCACACATGCAGCAAATTTATTTTAAGATTCTCCTACTAGAATGTTCACAAAGGTTTGAATAAACCTARAAGTGTATAATTACACATGAAATGCATTCTTCACAAAACAGCAGAAGRAAAAGAAGAAAGATATGGTAACCARAGAAAGCACTAACACACTAACAAAGACGGGGTTGCTTTGAAAAACACGAGTTAGGCCTTGGGTTTGGAAACTCATTTTCTAAGGCAAAAAAGGTTCTGGGCTGCTTTTTGGTTTTCTTCCTCTTTGGCTACTCAGCCCTGATACACTCAAGCAGTCTTGATCATATCTGTAATGCCTTATCCTGAAGCTATGAAAGTGAATTCCTAGTCAGATCTGCAATTTTAGTGGTTAGGGGAAATGCAGAGATATTTCCAGTTTGAGAATAATTTAGATGAGAGATGGCAATGTACAAAATGCCTTTGCAAGCTATACCTTTGCTCTTGACAACATCAAATGTAAAAATATATATGTTAAGTATTTTACYGGGTCAGGGCCATAATGCTTTTAATTCTAGGAATCAAAATCTATTAAGTAGGATATTTTTCAAAAAAMTAGAGAATGCATAAATAAGAGAGCACTTATTCCCTGTTGAGTCCATCCATATCTCATTTACACTGCAGGCACTCTCCATGCCCACATGAAAATAGTGATCAGATCAAATGAAGAGCTGTAGCTTAAGGGGTTTTTTCCTCCACACCCATAAAATGAGAAGTTAATCAAATGATCCCTGTGGTCAAATCTGCTCAAAAATCACAACCACATTATATTAACTGACAAAATCTCTGTTTAAATGCATCTTTCAAATATTGTTCTAAAGCTTGAAGCTGATATTCTTCTTTAAAGACCTTTCATGATTCTATTTGTATCCAGTACATAACTGACGTCTCGAATCTAAGAGAAGAAAGCATTGTGTGGAAAATCAATAGAAGAATTGGAGAATCATTAAAAGTCTTTTATTAGACTCTTACTGGGAAGCAAAATAAATTTGATTTAAAGGTTCCTCATGCAACCTAGGAATTATTCACTGAAACATTACAAAACCACCTAGTTTAAAAAAAAAAAAAAATCCCATTATTTACAAGTCAGGAGAAAACGCCTGTGAGAAAAAAAATTAATACAAATGATAGATTACCTCCCTGTGCCTAAATTTCAGATGCTCTGAAGTTCCAAATGTGAAGATCTCAGATAATGGCTTGATGCAATGTGGTGCAAAACTTGGATCAGAAAAGATTCCAATCTGCTAARTTCAGAGGGACATTGAGTAWTTCATTAAATACTTAATTTTCATTTCTTCTCTCTGGTACATCTTTACCAACAAGTACCAAATAAGCCTAGCCATAAAACGAAACTCACAGAAATTAGTATTAGTAGTGAATGCAACACACCTTTTTCTTGGATGCTTCTGACTTCTTTGACATGTTTCTCAACTTCTTATGCAGATGATTAAGAACCTGAAAAGATTAATTTGCATCTCTTTATCATATTTTCCCAATTTCTATTCAAACAAAATTCCAAACCGTGTATCTTAAAATATTCTTGTGCTCTCCAATACTGCATGATTCACTAACATCACTGAACCAGCTTACACATTTCAAACATGCACAGTAGAAAAACCAAAAGAATTTTGTATGTAAGTCCATGTGAACCAACAAATACAAAGCAGACCACAGCTGAATTCTTATAAAAATATTCAGATATATTACATAATAAATGCATATCACAAATTAACAAGGAAACAGATGGGAACCTATCATTGTACATAGAATTAGCAATCTCTCTTCTTCTGTAAAAAGTCAAAGACTGTTGGTTTGGAATGACCTTTAGTGTAACATAAGAAAAGTGTATGTTTTGAGTCAGAGCTKTTCTGAGTCAGCTGCGTAATTTGCTTCCTTCAGATGGATGCTTGATTAATATAATCAAGATGTTGGCACTATTTGATCTTTGAAAGAAGCTAAGGCTTTCAGAAATAATTTATACTAAAATGGGGCATGACACACGAGGCATGACACATGAGGCATGACCTTTAACAACAATGTGATGATACTCACCATGCATGTTTCATAGCCAAAATTTGAAAATACATCACAAAAAGGGTCATWGTCCCAGAGCAGGGTCCAAATTTTAACATAATCATTTACACATAAGATTTTGGATAGAGGATGCATAGAGATCTTGGGGTGGGGAAAAGGGTAAAAATTCAGATTCTTTCATATCACCTGTGGACATTTTCTCTGTGTTCTTTGGGGTGCACAGCTGACCACTATCAGGACAGACATCAGTCAAGATGATCTAGAGACTTGATCCCATTCTGGCATTTGAGTTTTATAGACTTTTATTTGTATTAAATTAAGTAAGATGGTATTTGTGAATATCCAGAGCTCATCAGCAGACTTCAACTTTTAGGTMTCCACTCTTAGCTACCAGAGAACCACCAACAACAATAAAAATAAAAAATTGCTTTAACCACTTAGTATTGTAAGTGCAGGTCAGCTACCATGTGAATCCCCCTGCCTGCACTTCCTATTTGGAAACACTATCCAGGYCACTTCTGGGTGCTAACCTGAGATAAGAAAAAGCAGGAGAAAAATAAATGGGCYTTCCCTGAGAAAGTCCCTTTTTGACTTCATTCCTTTCTTCTTCAGTATGAAGCAGACCCAAAGAAAAGGACAGAACCCCAGCAGAAGAACAGGGAGATGAACATCTGGCTCACAGACTTTTTACACCTCCCATCACCCTGTACAGACCAGCTGAATTGCTGAGTCCATCAGTGAAAAACATAATACTAATAAAAGGGCATGGGAGGAATGCAATGAGGTTCATGTCCCATCATCTGACATTGCCCCTTCACAAAACTTGATGGGCTGTTTCTACTGGGCCTTTGCAAATCCCATCACATGCCACATAGTGCCTGCACTATTCTGTGATTCTCCCTCACAGACCAAAACTAGAGTCAGATAAACTCTTCCCAGAGATCAGAACTGCAAAATAGTTTTTAAAGTTATGAATATTTTTTTTCCTTCTGTTCGTAAACTTTTAGCCCACAGTTTTGCATTGTATCTCCAGTTCAGTGAAAGATGCAGGAGACAAAACAGGTAAATTGGATACTTGAGGGGGCTGGGARRTGGTGGTGGAGGGTTTTGTTGTCARTTAAGATTAWAACCTTCAAAWGAACCTTCTCAGCTTCCCCTCTTTCAGATTACATACACATTTCATAAAAGAAGTATCTGCAGTGAAAACATACTGGCTCATCATAGTATTGTACCAGGTGGCATGAAAAGTAGCAGCAAAAGAAACAGGCAAAATGCAATTACTTATCAACAGCRGTGGAACAGCTCTCAAAGACCTACACAGGAGTATTGAAAAAGAGCCACGGTTATGCACAAACACTACAAGGCAAATCGAAGACACTATCTCCCTACCCTGTTCAAATTGCCTCTTCTCTGGGCCAACGAATAATCAATTGCTCYTCTAACAGCCTGAATGACCAATAATTCTACAATGTGCCTCTCAATTTGTCTCAGGCTATTTCTCTTAAGAAATTATTTCAAAATATCCACTAATACATTTGCATGTGCATTTTGAACCCATGGAATGAAATACTCAGCCTGCTGAAGAACAGGTCCCAACCTGACCTCATAAGATGTAATATTTTCAATTCCAGCTTTCATGYACCTGCTGTTCAGAGATGAGCTCCCCTCTTTTCTGGAGATGAGGGTGGGGTKCTGTGGTAAGAAAATTATGTTGTTGTGTAAGAGACTGTACGGACAATTGTAGGATCTAGTCTGGTCCAGACCACATGACCACAACTACCAGTTACGACAAATATTTGGTAGGCCCTTGGTTTTGCCTACAGATTTCCTTCCTTCCTTCCTTCCTTCCTTCCTTCCTTCCTTCCTTCCTTCCTTCCTTCCTTCCTTCCTTCCTTCCTTCCTTCCTTCCTTCCTTCCTTC
>CADDXX010000011.1:5376361-5402384 GCA_902810485.1 Alauda arvensis | reverse complement strand
GAAAGCTTGAAGTCTACACTGTTAAAAAGCCCATTTTGCTGTCTGGCATCTCACTGACTACACTCTTATTATCAGCCACTGAAAATCATGCAGAAGGAAAGACTGCACAAGGTCACTATCCAGTAAGAATGAACTGCTTCTTTTACAGATAATGTAAGCATTACATTCTGAACCATGTTTGTAGTATGAACCTGATTGAAATTCAAGTACCATTGCCTGCAATCCATGTTTTAAAGTAATGCTGCTGCTGCTATTGTCATGAGAGATCCTTCACCCTCTTTCAATTACAAGYGTGTGACTAATGTGTCATACTTTTCATTTTTCTCTTTCAGTGCAGTTTAATAAAGTTTTCCCCTTGCTGCTTGGCAAAATTTAGGATATAATATCCAAAGCTAAATAAGCTTGTATTTTATGTTGAGGCTGTTACTTTTTATGGCTTAGTTTTAACCAAGTCTGTAAATAATATGTGACATGAACTCAGAATGTTCAGAATGATAAATAATAATGGAAACATTATTAAGGCAAAACATATTTGTCTTCAAGAAARCTTTTAAGAAAGCTTACACATCTATAAAAGGAAATGCTTGCTAATAATTATAAGTRTCCACCCTGGAGGTTTGATTGAAAGAGGCCAGACTTTCAAGGAGTGAATCTTTGAAAAATGGAGGTACCCAAAATTAGTTGTAACATTGCACAACCCTGGCAGATGACAGCTGTTAGAAGCTGACTGGGAATCATTTATCACTGTACCCTTTAAGGACACATTAGTGAGCAAATGCTGTAGCACTGTTACAAAACACACACAAAAAGTCAGTATTACAAAAATGTAGCAAGAGAAATGATAAGCAGTAAGAGTCAGAACACTTAGTGTGCTGAGACTCAGCTGGTCACTGCTCCTCCCTATGACGTAAGCTTCTTCCAACAGCAGTTCTGAGAGGCAACAAAAGCTGGYTTCCTATAGATTTGTGAACTTCTTTACTGTGCTCCCAAAAAGATGTGTCTTCTCTGTAAGTTGATAAGACCTCTTCCCTTATGGCTTGTCTGGTGTTTGTCCCTTATGGCTTGTCTGAATGCAAAGTTGACTCTTTAAAAGAGAGAGAATAGTGGAGACTCTCCACCTTCTTCATTGTCTGCTGTTTTCACAAAAGTAGGGAAGTATCCTTAATTCTGACATTTTCACTTCTCTATCAAAAATTTGCATTGAAACTGAACCAATGTTACTTGAGGAAGAGAGAAAATAGGTAGCTGTACACTCAAGACAGAGCATGATCTCATAAATCTCTGCCTGAAGAGCACATAATATATTTTGGGAGGACACTGCTTCCAAATACCTGACACTACTTCAGCACTTCTGTACATTGTGACAGCATTGTTATCCACAGGAAAAATACAAATCTCTGCCAATATGATATAAATGTGAGTGTGAGAGAGAAAGAACTTGGCTCCCTATTAGAGTGCCTAAAGAATGAGACTTTCAAAATTGAAAGTTCAATTGCAATTTGTTTATGAAAGAAACAGAACYGCCTTAAAGGAGTCTGGAATAGGCAATATATTCAAATAGAGAAATGAGTCTCCTTTGTCTTAATTTACCGTAGCAGGAGATTGTGTTATCTCACTGATCCACAGTTCATGAAAACCAGTGAAGCCATAAGAAACTGATGCAGAGATTAATGTCTCCTGAGACTGAGAGAGTTGGGGTTGCTCAGCCTGAGAAGAGAAGGCTCTCCCCATCCCAAAATATTGCAGTTGGAGGTTTGTCAGTGGCTCCTAAAGAGGGCAGGAGTGAGTCTTTAGCTGCAGGGCACAAATATCCTCAATAGCTCTCTACAAGTCACAGCACCTTTCCACTTGTTAAACTGATGGGAATACCAGCTATCTCCTAGCTGTCTTCTAAAATTCACCCCTTCAGGTTAGCTCCTCCAGCCTGACACCATGGCAAACAGGAACACACATACAGGCTCAAAACACATCACAAAGCAGGGTGAGACCCAAGTCTGGCAATAATTTAAGCACACAATTTTATTGTAATATGGAGTGGCCTTGATTTTTACTAACATGTTCCTGGGCATATTTTTCAGAGTTGCTTTTGTTGGCTTGGAGGGGTTTTTGTTGCCTTTTTCTCTTTTTTTAACTACATATTAAYACTAATTTTGAGATATTTACTTCTGTAGAGGTGCTGTGTAATGACAGTGTGTGTTTTATTTGCTGTGCATATATTTTGGTTAAGTGTGTTTGCTTTTTGCACATCTACACTGTACAGTGTACATGCTGATTTTGAAAGACTTTAATCTTCTCTCATATAATTGGACTTTGAAGGCCAGTACTTTATGCTGAAACTGAAGATGCTTTGGCTTTGAAAAAGGGAAGAACTAGTAGCTGAAAGCCCCCTGTGCACACATTCTGTAATGTTCCCCCCACAACGTGTATACTTTCTTCAAACTGACAATCTATTACTACAGCTCAGTCATATTCACCACTGTAGATGAAATACCAGTGTATTCATTCAGGGAAAGCAGGATTTGGTTTATGTATGAAAACTTGTGTTTCTTCTTCATTTGCCAGGTTGGATTTGTTCCACCATGAACACTGATTTAGAAATGTCCTCTGYRTTCTACATGCCTTGGTTTCATCAGAGTTGGACAACATTATAGCCTTAATTTGCACATCACAATTAAGCRGATGTAATACATATAAARCTGAGYAGAACATAAAATTAGTTGTTCAAATTAAATGCTTTCAGGTACCTCTACTGAACTTGCCAGTTGAATAACTGACTTAAGCAGTGCTTATTTGCAACAGCAGTCCTATCCTCTCAAAAGTAAATCACTGCCTAAGGAGAAATCCTGCAACTGAAGGCAGCTGGCACAGAAACAGCAGGATCTGTGTCTAACTCAGCAGGCAGCAACTGGTGCTCCAGATCCTCTTCAGCAGCAAGCAGAGGATCCTACCCTGAAGGCTGCAATTATTACTCCAGAAAAATGTGACACTTTGCTTAAGCAGGAAGGTCCTTAAATATCCATATTCAAGCATCCTTAATTATTGCTTTTTTTCCTACCTAGTTTTTCATGCCCTGCTCCCTAGAACCACCTGCCTTGCTGAAGTCAGAGGTAACTCTCCCATCAGCTTCAACTGGGTCAAGACATGGCACTAACAGGGACCAGGCAGCATGATGCACATTTTACTCTGACCACCAAACAGATGATTTTTGTCACTTTCAAGTACACTGTGCATTTTCAAGAGCCACAATGCTTCATCTGAAGCCTGAACAACTTGATGCTTTGTTGTACTTTATTGAGTCAAACTCCTCACACAGCACTGCAAGAAATTAAAAGAGTTATGGTGATGGAGAAAGCAGCAGAGCGCTGGGGCTTCTTAGCATTCTGCARCAAGGAAATCTGACAGAGAGACTCCAGTAATTGCCAGAACACTTGCCACTCACCCCATRCAATCCCTGTTCTGAMCTCTCTGCAACATTGAACATATATTAACCCCCTCAGACATCCCTCAGTTTATAACCTGCCCTCTCCCTTTGTGGCACAAACTCACCCCTGTTCCTTTTTCTCCCAACAGTTCCAAGTCCCTCCACATGCCCAAAAATTGCCCTATGGCTCATGGACACYTTTTCCACCACAGTGTCCCTGCCATCCTTTTACATTTGCCCCACCTTGGCATAGCAGAAGGAGATGAGCAGCAGCGGGAGCAGATACCCGAAGACAAATGTGCAGATCACGTARACCTTCTTGTGGCGTGGGTTGGGCCAGAACTCCCAGCAGAAGGTCTGGTTGCTGGTCTCGCGGTGGAAGATGCGCTGGTGGTGGGCCACGGGCGAGGCCATGGCGAAGGAGAGCGCCCAGATGAGCCCCACGCCCAGCATGGCGTTGCGGGGAACGCGCAGGGCTGAGGAGCGCCGGGAGTGCACGATGGCCACGTAGCGGTCCACAGACATGGCCGAGAGAGTGAAGATGCTCACCAGCATGGAGATGGTGAAGAAGTAGTGGATGAATTTGCAGATGAAGGCTCCCAGCACCCAGGTGGGGAGCACGTAGACMGTGGACTGGAAGGGGATGCAGAAGAGCAGGTAGGCCAGGTCGGCGATGCTCAGGTTGAGGATGAAGATGTTGGTGGTGCTTCGGCGCTTGCCAGGCTTGCTCCTAGCCAGCACAGTGATCACCAGGGTGTTGCCCAGCACCCCCAGGGTGAAGATTAAACCGAAGACGATCAGGGTGATGAAGTTCTCGATGCCGATGCCGAAGAGGGGTTCCCCGTCGTCCTCCGGCAGCCCGGACAGGTTGAACTCCCCGCGGGGCGTCTCTGCCGCGGCTCGGGACAGGTTGAAGAGCGCCGCCGCGGGCTCTCCCGGCTCCATCCTTCTCCTTGCGCGCCGGGCAAAGTTTCCGGAGCGGGCGGAACGTGGGGCCGCCGCTCCCCGGCACCGAAGACCGCGGCGAGCCCGGGGCAGCCGTCCCAGCGGCACCGGGCGGCGCGGAGGGAAGGGCGGAGGCGCCGCCGCGCTGGGCGCAGTTTGCGCTGCCGGGAGCGGAGCCCGCTCCGCCGCCCTCCGCAGCAGCGCTCCGCCCGCCCCGGCCGCGGGCACCGCGACGGAGAGGCGCTCCGGGCCCGCCCGCAGAGCCGCGGAGTCTCCGCGCCACCTGCGCTGCTTCGGGAGACTGAGCTCCCCGGAGAAAGGGGAGGTGGGGTTTCCTTGCCCTCTTTATTTCCCCCCGCCTTTTCTTCCCTCCCTTCAGCTTGCAGATGCCTCCCCCAGGGCGGCAGCCGGAACCCCAGTCCTCTCCCCAGGAAAGTTCACTCCCCTCGGTGCCGCCGCTCCGAGGGAGGCTCGGGAGCCGCGTCTCCCTGCAGGGCAAGGCGGCGCTCGGCTGGTCCGGCAGGGCTTAAATGAACTCGCTCGGAAAGACAGAAATAATGAAGCGCCTGCGTGAACCCACCTCAACAGGTAGCCGGCAGCAGGAGTTACTCCGGACTAAGMGCCGTCTGTGCTCACGCTTCTCACCTCCCTCACAGCTTTCTATTAATCACTCAGTATCTCAAAGGACAAAAGGCGGCAGACATTGTCACGCCTTCCTATTAAAAAAAAAACAAACAAAAAACCAAAAAAAAAAAAACCAAAAAACCCCCAAACCAAACCAAGCAAAAAAAAAAAAAAAAAAAAAAAAAAAAAAAAAAAAGGAATAGGAAGTCTAGCAGCTTTCCGCTGCCAAATCACGACGTTCGAGAGCCCCGGCGCGGCAGGAGCGCATCCGTGCTGAGGCTCCTGGGAGCCGGGCAGCCGCGGGCAGCGCTGCGGCGCCGGAACGGGAGCTCCGGGAAAGCCGGTCCGTTCAGAACGGTGCCAAACATAAAACTTCCCCCAGCACATGGATGSGAGTTCATGTGGCTATTCTCACCGRCACATACACCTTGTGAATGAAACGGATTTGCCTGAGGGTTTTTATCCCTTTGTTTCTGAATTGCCAGTCACTGAGGTACAGCTGGCAGCAGCAGTCAGTGACCAACAGCCCAGATGTGCTGTTGGAGGCAGCGAGCCTTTGTTTACATATTTTTCAGCCTGCAGTTTGACGGGGTTTTTTCTACCTTTCTTTTTGCTACTTATATTGAAGCAGCTCAGCAGCTGCGCATCAGCTGACTGCAAAGMCATCCACTTCTGCAGATCTGGATTTTAATTAAACTAATGTATGGTCTGCTCCATTACGTCCCAAGGAACACACATGGGAGAGCACAATTCCGTTTATATAGATCTAAGAAACTTTTATTTGGATTGAGCTGGTTTCTACATCTGTTGTAACTCACTTAAGAGTTTATAAATGTATCAAGCAAAAATAAACTAGTAGGGATTCCTCAAAACCTTGGGTTTGGAATTTTTTGCAATTTTTTAATAGTTTTGTTGACATATTTGATTACTGTGCAAATCTACTAGACTACTTCTGCAAGGTATGTGAAAAACAACACTGTTAAACATTTCTAGGATATATCAGATATCACACACTTTTTGGAARCTCTCTGAGCATATTGTGAAAATGMACAGAAGTCTATAGATTTTYCTAGTGTTGCTGATGCCTGTGTTTGCCTATGAATTCCTTCATGTGGTGAAGAAGATACAAGAAACTTAAAATAAGACTGATGGTTTGCTTTTGAATCAAGTCATGTTGCCAGACACCACTCATTTTCCAGGATGTCTGGAGTGCAGCCCTGGTTTTGATGAAGCTAATGCAATCCTCTCTCTGATATGCTGCACTCACACGTCTGTTTTCTTGCACAATAATATCCTTTTTACACAATAGCTTGAAAGGTTAGAACAAAGGACATCACACTTAACAGAAAAGTAAGCAGGAAAAGTGGATATAGAAAGAAAATCAATTTTAGTGGCAATCAACCWGAAAATCACATTAGTGATTTGGATGGGAGAATTGGCTATTGGTTTCCTTTGGATATTTAATTGACAATKTTGTGGTTCAAGCTTTGCTTTTCTGCTACATACCTACTGTAAAATATACAGTTCCTATAAGACTACCCTGAGCATTAGGGAGAAAATAGTAGAAATATCTCAAAGGGATGGGAACCTATGTACCCTRTTAAGTCTAGGCCTTCATATTTACTCCTAAGTGGGTTAATCSRGAGGAYAYTACTGTAAAAACATACAAGAATGTCCTTCTTTTTTGCCTACTACAATCATTGGTCATGTTATTTTTATGTTGTTCCAATAATAAAAATATTTGCCTTACACTGGTACCATTTTATTTCAGGAATGAGGATTCCAATGCATTGATTTAAAATATTAATTAATACTAAGTTCTTTGTTCCTATTGGATGCATGTATATAGGTATAATAAACATATAGTCATATAATGTCAGTAAAATGCATTTATATTTTAAAAAGAAYATTTAATCAGCACCTCAGAAACAATAATCAACGCAGATTTTAGCTACTGTCCCACTTCTGGTTACATTGATTAACTGAGGCACAAAAATCAGCATCTGATTATACAAATACATACATAGATGTCTTTATGCATTTTAACATCCCACAARTATAAAATCATAAGATATACAATCCTGTGTAAGTTCTTTTGGAGCCTTTTGGGAGTGTTTTCAGGCTTTTTTCCATAGTGAAGTTGAAGCTGGAGTTGAGGTTCAAGGCTCTCAACTGCACCCCACACTGTCAATAAAGAGAAACCATTTAAAGCAGATTTATGCTAAAGCATATGAGTAACTCTTACCTTTAGAAATCTTTTGACAGCTCAGCCCTTAGCTGATTGACCACTTTTTTTTGCTGCAAAAAATGTTCTCCAGATCTGGGCATGTTTTGTTTATAAAACACAAGACTGAAAATAGGTTTATTTTGAAGACTGACTCTTTTAATTTATTTGTAAAACAAGATCAAATGCAAGTCACATCAATCGTTATTTATTTTTCTTTGTGACAAGTTCCTTTTCCTTTGTGACAAGTAGAAATTTGCATTTTAAAGGTGGATGTGAACTTTAAGTGAAATTCAAAAGCCAAATAAAAAAGTCCATGATTCATAACCAACCTTTGATTCACCCTTTATAATGTTACTAGTATGTAAAAGTCAAGCACCTATAATTAACTCCCCTTCTATCTATATTCTTGGGAATAACGTAACCTTCAGGTCCCAGTTGTCACTACATTCAGATATCCATAGTGGAGAAGTGTCACTAATAAATTGAAGTTTAKTGCTTCTTGCTGACATTTAAAAAGAAGTAAACATCTGCCCATATGCATTTGAGAGCCATTGTCATTCCATCCCTGAGTCTGTGCTGATTATTTTCCTCCCTARTTCTCTATTCCAGTTCTTAAAAATCAGTTTTAAAAAAGCCTTAAAATGCAGGCAATTAAAAGTAAATTCAAAGCTAAGTTTCCAAAATCCCRTTCATACTTTGTATTACTATTTAGTGCTTTAAAGGAATATGTTTTAGGCTTAAAAACTGTACATGTATCCATATGTTTATTCAATGCCCAGAAATTTTCTCTGTAAAAAATGCCAAAAGCTGGTCACCTAAACACCATCTAAACACCACGATCTAACATGAACTTGCTTTATAGTTGTTGAAGAGAGTTGCTTGTTTCATTTTCCTTGATTTGTGACAATTACCCCATGGGATGCTTTTTAATGTTGTCTGCAGAAGCAACTGAAAACACAGATGTGTTTTGTCCAAAACAGAATCAAGTGTATTTTGATGAACACTTGTAATACAATATAACACAATAGATAAGGTCTTACTAAACTCAGGAGAATGCAGCAGGTATCCAGGTCAYGGGCACAGCAGCTGCAGAAATCTTTCAAATGGACAATTATTCTACCTTCAAACTGCTTTGTAAAATGTACAGCTGACTGGAGTGAGGGCATAAGGCTTAAGAAAGGCYTAAGTTCTGTAATATGAGCATCATATTTCTATATAGGAAAAATAGAAATATGGGCTCAAGGAGTCACCTCAGCCATGATGTTGGCAAACATCAAAKTTCTCAAGGCTGAAAGAGGTAACAGTAGAAAGAAGTAACTTGGAAAGTGTGATTCCAGTTGAAGCAGGGATGTGCTGCTGGCAAAGCAACCAGGAGTTTGCAGGTTGCTTTGTCTGGGGTCAAATTCCAGGCACGGGCAGAGGCAGTGGGCATCTGATGTGAGGGAAAAGGCCAGGACTYCACTGTCCAGCCCTGGAGACCTTGGTCACTGTGGCATTTCTTTGGGCAAAGGGAGAAAGCAGGTGGGCAGCGAATGGACACGATGGACACCTTTCCCAACTGCCTCCACACTTTCCTCCATCCTGGCAGCAGCAGTAGCAGCARCCTTGGCTCCTTCAGGCTCTCCACAGCATTCAGAAAGGGCTTGTGTGTCAGCAGCACCCTGGACTTGGCTTGTCTTCCTCATTCAAGAGAAGCAAAATCTGATTAATACACCTTGACAAAGAGCATGGAGATGGCTCCAAATTCAGTTCATTTTTYCCATAAAGGAAAAAAATGTGGATGGGTTGCCATTTTCCTGGAGGCATCATGTCCAAAAAAGTGTGTAAATAACAATTTTGATTTTTCTTGGAATATTGAYATTTGTTTTTATATGGACACGTATATAGGCAGAGATTTATAGTGTGTAGGAAAATGGTAAAAATATACCTCTATAGCTGTGCAGAGATGTAGGAAAGAAAACCAGGACTTTTCATAGACAAAAACTGCTACTTCACTATTTCTTTTAATTTGGTATGTCAGRCTGTCATCATACAAATTGTGAGTCAGGAAACAAAAACCCTAACACAGATTTAATAGTCTTCATTGGAACTACTATTAGAATTACTATCAGATCCTGTCTGCTTTACAAAATACATCTTCTATCTTCTAGTTAAATAGTCTGACAAAATTAATTCCAGTTACAAAGTTCTGGGGATGACTACARGATTATTTTCATTTATAGGTCTGTATGCTGCACATCACTTTACTGCTGTTAGGACTTTGGCTACATCAAGATTCAAGGAGAGGGAATTAACATATAGAGGTCAAAATGACAAATTCAGCACAGCAGATTCATTCCATAGTTGCCATAGGTCCCAACTTCAGGTCTTGCAGAAGCCAATTTCAGCGCTGCTGCCAGCTCTTTGGGTTTTAATGAATCCTTTCTCSAGCTCTTGCAATTTCTTTTCTGACAGAACAGAGACCAGTTTACTGTCAGGTAATTACTGAAACACTTTATTGCAGTGGATGGGGRAAGCTTAATCTTGGTTTTGTTTGAGCCAGAGTTGTCTTTATTGGTTTTAGTAACTGCCTGAATTGGGGCTTATGGATTCAGGCTCAGTTGTGCAGTGTTTTAATTTGCTCTGGGAGAGGGCTTCATTCAGAGTCCAGATCATTAAACTGATCCTATTTTTCATTTTCCTGACATTTCATGGGAGATGTTATTACTCAGGCTTTATTTGAAGTTCACCAAAATTACAGATGTGGTTGCCTTCCCTCATGTCTCAAGACTCACTGGGCATATGCAGAGCTCCATGGAAGAGGGCTCTGCTGGAGGAGTTCCTAATCTGTCTGCCCTGCATCTCCAAAGGCAAGCAGAAATCAGAAWGAAGAACAATAAATTATGTGTAACCAATCTTCATAAATACCTATTCATCCTATAGCAACAGCACTGATGGAAACCCCACCACCTTTGTTGGCACTCCTAGTGCTCAGCTATCATTTACAACCAGAAATCTGTTACTGTTTACCTACATTCCTAGTGTAGCCATTTAAGTGTACTCCTCTCTTATCTGGGAATGTGGAAAATGGTGTACTCTGTCTGCTTTTGCAGACACTTTTCAGTATTTGGAGACAAGCAGCCCTTGCTGGAGACAGTTCAGATTCACACATTCCCACTGGTGGAGGAAGCTGAGGTAAAAATTTGAGCCAATATACAAAGATTCCTTGGCTTTTCCTCCTGGAAGGAAAATAGCAATGTGCCTTGGTGTACAATGATAATTTTTAGTGAGTCCAGAGGATTATATAATTTATCCTGAGGAAGCATTGCAAGTAGACTCAATGGCAGAACATCCGTACTTTGTGCCTTTACATATCCAACCTTTCCTGTCAGTCCTGTGTGCAGCCCAGTCCTTTGTGTCAACACCTCAGCATRAGAATCTGTGTTTGCTTTTGGTCATCAAATGTCCTCATGGCATTATTTTTGAGGTGTTTCACCCCAAGGAATCCTGGAGTGATCTGTGAATCAACATACAAATAGAGTGGTTTCATATTTAATATAGTGACAAAATGTGTGTCAGAAGAGAAATGATTCCTGTATTTTCTTTGATAATTTTAAGAAATTGATTTTTAGTTTTAGTTTGGATTTGGTGTGAAAAAKAAGACASACAAACTCATTTTATCTTGRTTGGATTATTGCTTYACCTTTTCTTTTCCCCCTTYTAAAATAACTCCAGAAACCACCCTTTGAAACTGCTATTTTCTAATAAAAAGTAAATTTTTTGAGTTCTAATTATGCTTGTCTTCCACTGATATCCCACAAATAATTGTCCAGAAATAAATCAATCACRGCATCAATTTAGTAGATTATAGAATTGGCATTTGAGATCTGTGAATCTATTTCTATTTTTTTAAAAATCAGGTTAGAGTGAACTCTTAGGTTCACTCAGTTTGAAATCTCTCAGTGATGGAATTTGGCTCAGCTGGAATCTTGCCAGTTTGTATCAATTTTCTATCAAGTTTTGACATTTTACAAAAAGTTATTTACTAAAAAAATCCTCAGCCTATATTCACATAGTCATTTAAGAATTTAATATGGTAACATAAAATGCAAGCTTTTTAGTTTTGTTACGCAGTGGGCTGTGTATGATTTAATTTTTTTAAGGAAAACCTGAAACACTSAATGGAAAAAGTATGGCCACAGAAACTAAGGAGTAAAAGCACTTTTCCATTACTTTAGTTATATTTTTCAGAATATTTCTTATACACTTTTATTAAAGGCTTTTGAAAGAAAAATGTTCAAAAGAGACATCTGAAGTGAATTGATAWCTTGTTTTATTGATCTGAGAATTTTCAGTAAACCATTTCAGTGGTGAAAGGATGACTTTATTCATTAATATGATCTTTTGTTATTCTTACCCTAAAAATTATGTCAAGACAACTATCCATCAGTTGTATCTATCAGTTGTTTCCTGCAGATAGAATTAGCTCCTCAGATTTTTTTCCATGTAGGAAAAATAATTAACAGATAAAACATTTCTTCTGAGATGCAGAGAACCCAGAGTGGTGTTGTTAAATCCTCAGCAGAGCTTGTCCAAATTGAATTTAATGAAATTGAAGTACTTCAGGGATTTTGTTTCATGAGCTTGCTGCCTTTCTTGCTATTATTTTAKACTGTGATCTTTTCTGAGAGCAAGATGTTTGCAATTACATGATTTCTTTGCAACACCATTGTCAAAGAGAGGGACAATATTGCATAGTAATTCTTGAAGAGGATAGGTCTGTGTTTAAATTGCCTTAGGACAATTCTGCACTAGGCTCTTATAATACACATTTCCTTATAAAAATTCGGAAGGAAAATTTCAATGCTTGAAATGTTTGCTATGTTTGGTTACAGAAAAGAAACCAGCAAGTGTTCATTAAAACACYATGGAAAACCTAATGTAGATAAACTTCAATAAACCAATACCAAACTAATTCATGGCCACTTGCACAGTCATATAAATAGCTTATTTTTGTATTTATTAGTCATCACTAAAATGAAAGCTTTTGTGTCAAAAAATGTGTAATAAATTACATATTTTCTTCAACARYTTATGTTTATGCAAAGTGGAGAACAATGTACTATTGGCAAGGACTTAAAGCTGAAATTCTCTCAAGGCATGCTATATAGTAATTACATTCTATTGTCTATATTCTATATAGACAAATTGCACTCATAATTTTCTCTTGGTAAAACCCACACACACAGCCTTGACCATCATAAACTTCAGGAAGGGAGACTGTACACCAGATCTTATCCTTGGACAGGGGTGCATCATTAGCAACACTATGTTGAGCCACCTAAAACTGYTCCACAGGTTTGTCCCAAAAGTCAAAATTTACCTGAGACAACTTTTTTCTGGATACATTGAAGAGCAGGTAGCTTCTTAGTGTTGAAGACATGATCATTAAAAAATGTATTTATCACTCAGTATCTGTTTCTCATTATCTCTGTACATGGCTATTTCTTGGAAATGAGATACAGGTATTTAAACCATAAGAAGTTCTGAAAAGGCAATAATTGTTACAAGCCCTAATCTGCAAATGCAATCCAGGTAAAATATACTTGTCAAGCATATGACCTGTGATCTGGGGCTGTCTCATGCAAACTTTCCTGTGTTTCTTCCTATTTCAATAATTCTGGTTTAATACGAAGAATTGCCACATAAAATTATTAATATTCTTACTCTAATTAAAAGAAAAACCAAGAAAAACCAGCTTCTTTTTCTCAAGCCTTTGGAGGAGACTTTTCATTATATTGTTCATGGAAATTTATTTAGAAATCTATAGTATGTTATAACTGGCTGGATATCTGCTCAAAAGAGGGCAGTATCTCCTGGGATTTGATCTAGAAATTCTCCCATGACAGTTTGCAGTATCCTGGGAATCAAGAGGAAAATGCACATCCAGACCTGAGTTAGGAGAAAATAATGCCAGCCAAGAGAAAGTATGGCACATCCAGATTATTGGAGARTTTTCCCTGGGTAAAGAGAGATATTAAAAGCTTTTTACCTGAAATGTTGTATTTAGGTGGTTTATTTGGATTATCAGCATGGATATTATGGGATTTTAATCTACTGGTTAGTTGCATCTTCTATTTTTCRCTTTTCAAACCCCAAAAGAGATTGAGGGGAGGGGAAAAAAGGGAGTTATTGTTGACTTTTCAAGTATTTTTTTAGCTCAGGAAGCATATCCTGATCTGGATTACACACGAAGCTTTATACTTTAATAAACGGGTGGTTCCTTAATTTTTACTGGAGCAAGAAATGCTGATGGGATCAGTCTTGCGGGTTTTGTGGTGCGGCCGCAGGGGAGGCGGCGCCTCTGCCCGGCWCCCACGAGAGGGAGCCCGCGGAGCTGCGCGGACACGCGGCGTGGGAGAGAGCCGGGGCAGAGACAGGGCTGGGGAATGGAAAGGAAAGGAAAAAAATGACAAAGAAAAACTGATCCTGCCTTTCTGCTCCTGTGCTCGAAGCTTTTACACAAGCTGATGCTTCCATCTACTTCGGTAATGAAATCTGAATGCCTGAATGCTTTCCTGACTGAAATCCGGAAGGAGGAGAATGAAGACTGAATGATGCATCTGTRTTTCTTTAAACCACATCTAGAGATTAGTTTTTAATTAAGTAGCTAGTGGGGATTTGTGTACGCAGTAGCTGAAGTTTATGGGGTATTTTTTGTTTTGTTTTTCGGTTTTTTTTTTTTGTTTG
The DNA here is from genome assembly GCA_902810485.1 of Alauda arvensis. Taxonomy (NCBI): domain Eukaryota; kingdom Metazoa; phylum Chordata; class Aves; order Passeriformes; family Alaudidae; genus Alauda; species Alauda arvensis. The sequence goes on along the minus strand of CADDXX010000011.1, from coordinate 5,388,438 downwards.
TTTGTTTGTTTGGTTTTTTTTAAGGTAAATTGCCCTAACTTCTCCTAAGAGCTGTCTTTAATTCAACCAACTAAGCAAACTAAAGACATCAGATTTGAAGACTCAGAAATGTGCTTTCTTCTTTCAGTACTGGTAATAACTCTCTGATACCACTGTGGTAGCTGGAAAAGCCGAGGTATCACAGCTGTATAAATGAAACGAGAACATTCATATTCTTTCTGAATGTAGTTTTCARGGTTAACAGTGGTCCAAAGTCAAAACCAGCTCATGTATCGAATGGGCTAACTGCAAAAAGTATAAGTTCAGAGATGTCCTTCTCAATAGTTTCATTAGTTACTTGAACAGTGGAATAAATGCTATGCTCAATAAATTTGCAGACACTGTTGCTGTCAACACATTCAAGCRCAAGCTTAGAAATCAAAAAGATGTGAGAAAAACTGAACACCAAAGCCATTCCCTTTGTGGCAGAATAACATCTGTTGTCATTCAAGTGATGAACAGCAGGTGAGGCAGAGGTGCTGCAGAAAAACATCTCAGGGTCAATAGTGGATTTTAGACTAGGTCATGGCTGAACAACATGATGTTATTACAAAAAAGGCAAATGCACAYTGGAAAATAAAAATCTCCTGAAATTCTTGGCTCAAACAAAAGAAGATGTTATTTCATTTTACAGCGTACTTTGTGAACTACTGAAAATCCAGTTATTAGAAGAAGTTAATTACTGGGAGCCCAATAATTGATTGATTTAATGGGAAGTAGAAGCTGCTTTATACTGCTGAGGTCACATACATTTAAAATAAAGTTTGGGTAGCCAGTTTGACTGTTAATAGTGAAATGTTTACCAGAACAAGGAGAAAAAAAAAAAGTGGCTTTTGAAAGCACTTAAATAAAATACCTGTACTAAATTTGGAATCTGAAGTCTGAAGATTCCATCAGTGTATGTGGACATCTGTGTTTTGAAAATTTGGATCTGAATGTGCTTAATGGGGTATATATTTCTAAATGTAAATGGCAGTGAACCATTATATTATCTCAACCTTTTCTCACAGTAATCGATGAAATATGAGATTATAATTGGAATGAATGTTCCTTATAAGTGGTGATTTCTTAAAATGATGGTCTAAAGAATTCAGCAATTGCAGGTCCAGATTCTTCTGGGGAAGGGCATGGGTTCACTTTCCAGCAAGATGAGTGTTAACACAACTTCCTAAAATTAGTTGCTGGGCCTCTCTGTATTTTTAAAACAATATAAAGTGAATCAAGTTTTTATACTTCAAATATTTGTAAGGAAATATGAGAATTCCTTAACTTTCTTGCTGTACTATCATTGATTGTGGAAGTTGTACAAAAATATTTTTGTTTTCTYGTTTCAATTATTTTTTGTTGCATTGTGGAAGTGGTATTCAATGATCTTTTAATTGCATGCCAGCTCATGCAATAAAATCACTATTCAAGAGATTGAAGAACTTGAATATAATACAATTTAACATCAGATAAAATACTATTTAATGGTAGATGTAGTTAATTCAGTGAAAATACCCCACAAGAGCATCCAGTGATTAATGAAAGGATGTGCTGGCCTTTTGATTGCTACTCATTAGCTGGACTTCAAATACTTGTGTGATATGGGAAAATCCTCAGCAGGRTCATACTTGCTTCCTATCAGAGGTRAAAGTTGGCTTTTTTGTGATCCCTTGTCCTCAGTCCCACACATCTGATTAAATGTTCACCTTATCCTCTGAGATGTACAGTAAAGGTAAAATAAACAGCTTAACCTGTATGGTAGTTTCTCTCTGGCAATTTCTCTAAGTGACAGTGGGTACTGAATAATGAGCAACATGCTGAAACAAGCCTCAAAAATTGTGGGCAGGAACCCAGCTTCTGTTTGCTAAGCCTCCCACTCTCTGTGTTATGGTACAGGCTCTCTGATTCACAAGTTGTTTCACAATGTGACAAGATCCAGTCATGARGGATGGCAGATTGTCACAGGAGCAGAAGGGAAATGAGTGTTTCTCTGCTGCTGGAGTTTCTGCACTKCCACTAAAAAATAGCAGGAAATGGTAGAAATTATCTTTGTTTGAAGTTGTTGTTCCTGAATAGATTTTTAAACTGGAGAGAAAAGAAAAAGGCAACCTCTGTTATATTTTAGCACTACAGGGGGAAAAGTTCACAGCTGGAAGCCTGGGTCTGGGAGCTGTAGGCTCAGTTCTTTCCTCAGTCATTTTTAGTGCTATATACTGAGCAAGTAATCAGATTTATATTTTTTCCCTCCCTTGTCACTAGTAAATTTTTCAATTGCTCAGGTACATTACTGGCCAGAGATGTATGAATAGCTAATGAGAACCAGTCTCTGTATAATTTTCCTATCTGGACCTGATGGTCACAGGTGAAGTGAGCTATGTATCCCTTTGCTTATATYTGTGTCTTATCATTTCTCTAAAACCAACCCAGCAACAAGAATTGTTTCCTTATCTGTTCCCACAAAGTGAAAGTGAGTCAATTAGTGATAAGAATAGAAACCCTGTGCTCCAATGCAGACGTGCATCTGCTTGGTCTTCCTAAACAACAGCCTCTAAACAGCTATTCAGCAAATTCTTCTGGGTTTTATTTGTCCTAAACCAGTAAAAAAATCCTTCAACTTTTAATTAATGTTAMTATTCCTAACATTTTGGCAAGTGTCCATGACCAAACAGTATGTAATTATTTCATATTTATGTTTAAAGGAAATGAGAAAACTCAGTTGCTACAAAGACAACCATATGGTAAACACCTGTAAGTAGCTATATGGCTTCTACAGGTAGGAGTATCATAGGGTACCTTAATGATTTCTTTAGGACTAGCAGAATGTGCTTTAGGATTAGCTACTCATGTTCTTAAGTGGTAGTACCACCAAAACCTTGAATGGCACTTTGTTAAAGCATTCTCAGATCTAAAGCCAGAAAACCAGTTCTTAAGATCAAAAGGTCTTAATTCTCTTTTTCCTTCCCTTCCTAACAATTTACTAGAAATAGGATGTTACTGCTACCATAAAAGAGAAAAAAATGTCCTTTCAATCAGCACACTTTCATCACTAATGACAGTTAAACCACTGGAACTTGGAAAGATTTATAAAAGAGCACTYGCTACTTTCCATGATTAGAAAAGCAAGAGCATTACATCCCACTTCACAGATGAAGATTGGGCTGAGGTCAATTCTTACAGCAGAGAGCATTAGTTCCCTGCATTGCATATGACATTATGACCTGTCAGAGAAAAAAAAAATCCAAAAAAGAGAGAAAAAGAAAAAGAAATACAAAAAAGCAGAGCACAGAAATGTTATTAGAAGTGGGAGAGACCAGGGGACAACTCCCTGATGATGGCTGTGCACCCACTGCCTGAAAYCTTTCAGCCTGGGGAAAATTTAGGGTTGAATGATATATTTAGTGCAATACAAATCCCTTTAATAAGGCTGTCTTGTGACAGACCTTCAAACACAAACACAAAATGGCAATACAATAAACTTGGTTTAACTCAAGGACCATATACACACAATAGAAAATAGGCTTGTAATGAAAGAACTAGCATCTCAAAAGTAATTTTCAAGGAAATAGGACAAAACTCCATTAATGGAGTGCTCTCCAGTGTATCAATTATCTTTAACCTTTTTTTAAAGATCCTTACAGGGGATATTGCCTGTGTAAATAAGTCATTGTCACTGCAAAAAAGAAAATGTAATTCTGCAGTATTGAAGTMTGAGGAAAAATTTACCATCAAGTAGCTTGGCAAAAGACTCAAATGGAAGACTTGGTTCATCATGGTTTCCGCTATTCTGCAAATAAGCCTAAAYGGTACTAGACAGGGATGATGTTTGGTAGGACTGGTAAAGCTGATAGATTGTAACAAATTATTTTTATACTTGTGCTACCAACTTTATGCTCAAACTCATGATATGCTGATCCAGAAAAATATAGTGTAATAAGATGTAGTTTCCTGAGAAAATTCTAATTTTAGGGTAATATTTCTGTAAATACCTGTTTCTGCAGGGATTTCCTGCACTGGTATAAATAMAATTTATATGCCTGCTTTTCTGGGATAAAGTTTTTCTAATCACTTATTACTCAAAGRAGATTATGTTTATGTTGAAAAAGAAGCATCATCGATTATGATTTCACAGGCAACATTAAATCTTATGAAAAAGCAGCAAGAACTCTAAAAAGATTAAAGAAATTGCTTAAAGTTATTTATCCTATAATGATACTAAATACTTCACTGGTTTTTAAAACCATACTATCACTGGTTTTAATTACTTGGTGTAATGCAGGGATGTATGGAGAGGCAGGAGTAAGATCTGTGACAACAACAGATGAAATGAGGCTGTGAGCTGCAACAGCAGATGCATGAGAAGATGAGTTCAGAGGCATTGAGCATCCTCAGTGACACCCCCCCTTTGGATTCTTCACATTACTCAAACTCACCATCAGGATCAAACCTCTGTGCTTTCAGGACAAGATCCTTTCCRTTTGAAGAGCCCACCTGCTTCCACACTGGTGACTGGCTGAGGTATAGTACTGGTTCATAAAGAGCTAAAATGTGCTTTGCCTGTGGGCTGTGYATGCAGCAGCTCACACCAAGGCCTCAGGACCAGCCCTGGCCCGTGGGTTGTTCCATCAGACTGAAATAACCATATTCCATCTGTTGTTTCAAGGGTAGCATCCCTATRCCTTGATTCCCCCTTTAATATTTTGTTTCTCATCAGGACTGGACACAAAATGCACAGAAATGCATCATGGAAAGTTCCATCATACTGAAGCTAATGCAAAAGTTGACAATATCTCATACAGTTTTAGGTAATGCATCAAATTCTACTTCCAGAGTAATGCCAACCTACTGAACTAAATGCCAGACTGGTCATTAAAACTTGTGTTAGAAGCATCCATTCTTATCACAAACTGTGCTAAGAATAATTTTATTAACTTTYTTATTCATAAAAATTATTAGATTTAACATTTAGAGTCTAAGAAATACCCCATAATTAATGTGCCTTGCTTTGGCTGTCTCCTGAGTTTGTTAATTTTCATTTAAGAACTAGATCAGTTCTTGAATAAAGCTAAGCTTAATTATACTGAACTCTGTCAGGTTGAGGTCAGTGCAGAAATAGTTGAAGGATAAAATGACCTTTCTTGATTAATCATCTTTAACTGACATGGGGGAAGGTTCTGCTATTTTTCACCATGAATTAAAAGACAGATGATCACTTAATGGCTTCTTCTTTTAAATGTATTTTTTAAGCACTAAATAGTCCATACTTTTCATGCTGGTTATACGATAGAACAATATTTTGCTCTAAGACATCTAGATTCAAACTTGCTCTCTACATTCAGATTTCAAATTTTTTTCACATCAAGAAAAAAATAGTCATTTACTTGAACAGAATCAGAATTACAGATCCATACAGAATTGTAAAATACCTGCAAATAAATGGGGTTCATATTTATTTTAAAGGCTMATATTCCCTTGAATGACAATGAGGAGCTAATCTGCTGGAAGGAAAAAACAGTGAGTTTAAATATAATAAGGAAAAGGTTAAAGAATTATGGACAAAGAACAATGCCTGTATTAGTGGAATGTAGTGTATCCAAACAGCTTTAGATAAGGTCACTTGCCCTGAAGTTACCACTACAGTTGAGCCACAGATTTAAGCCTGCATAAATTAKGCTCTGGAGATTTATTCCCAATCAAACTTGCCTAAATTCTGGTCAACAACAAAAGTGAAGGACATAGAAAACACATGAATTAAGGCTGAAAGTAAAGAAACTCAGGGGTTCACTTAGGCCATATCTATATTAGCATATTAATTTTTTCAGGAGTGTGTTTTTGAAACAAATCCCCAGCTGACACTTGTTCCTGTAATTCAGTTCCTCCCACTCAGGCTGAGCCTGGAGTCTGCCTTACAGCTGAAGCTGAGCTGGGGATATGATACACTTGAGAGYGCCCAGCATGTGCTGCAGCAGCAGGTGGATATCCAGTGCCTCAAGCAGACTGAGTGGGGTTAGGGTAAAACTGCTGGAAATGGGTTTGTTGTGGAGTTTGTGTCCCCAGAACCAACTGTGGGGTTTGACCCACCAGCTCCCCTCATGCAGTGCTACTTGGTCCCACAGCACAGCAAAAATGCAGCTCTTGCCTGCAGGCAGSATGAAAATCATCTTTTTAGAGCAATAATCACAGTTTCAATAATTCATTGAATTTGGGCCAAAGTTAGGTCCCTTACTGTAAATGTGGGGATGTTTTATACCAAGTAGAATAAATAGGTTTTGTTGCTGTGCTTGGTGCAAGTATTAAGTCAGCCACTCAAGCAGCAGTTGTTTACAGCTGACATTTCAGTGGCCTGAGTATCCCTTCTCAATGGGTTTGCTTGGGGTAATGAGTGTTACATTTGGCAGTGGATCTGCCCTAGTACCTCTTTTACTGAGACTAATGACAAATAGTGAAAAAAATATTTGAAAAATAAAGAAACATTTGCACAAATAATTTGTAACTTCCTTTTTCAGTCAATGACACTCTTATTTGACATGTGAATAATAATAGATAGCCACCTTAGCTCATTCTAGTCTTTCATAATAAATGCAGTTGCATAATAGTAATCTTAAAGATTTGAAGTGGTGTTTAGAAGGGAATTAATAAGAACAACAGATCTGAAAACAGGTCTTGACTGACTTCTTTGATAAATCATCCCTGAAATTTGCTTAAGAGTTTGTGCCAAAGAAATACAGCTGAATGGGAAAAAATTGTGTTTAACTTCTTGCTTTGCTAGACTCCCTTTTCCTYAAAAACTGTTACAAGTCAGAGCCTTTTATATTGAACTTTACTGGCCACATAAAATATAGTATATTAATAAACCCAGACACTGGTGTTGCCTGGAATAGAGTTCATTTCCTTCTTAGTCAGCTGTACGTGCTGTGTTCTGGATCTTGTGTGATAATAATGTTGATAACACACTCCTGTTTTGGTCGTTGCTATGTGGTGCTTACCCTGAGTAAAGGACTTTCCAGTGTCCCAGGCTCTGCCAGTGAGCAGGTGCAGGAGAATCTGGGGGAGCATGGCCAGGACTGCTGATCCAAATTGGGCAAAGAACCACAGAACGTTGTTTTCAGTCAATAAACTGGGGAAAGTTGGTCAGGTCCTGCTAATTGCTGCTCAGGAATGGGCTGGGTTATGGTCAGTGGGTGGTGAGAAATTACAGAATCACAGAATCACAGAATTTCTAGGTTGGAAGAGACCTTTAAGATCATCCAGTCCATGTTCTAACACCTCAACTAGAYCATGGCACCAAGTGCCGCATCCAGTCTTTTTTTAAACACATCCAGGGATGATGACTCCACSACTTCCCTGGGCAGATCATTCCAGCATTTTATCACTCTTTCTCYAAAAACTTTTTTCTAATATCCAGCCTGTACCTCTCTTGGTTCAGCTTGAGACTGTGTCCTCTTGTTCTGTCGTTGCCTGGAGAAAGAGACCAACCCCCACCTGACTACAGCCACCTTTCAGGAAGTTGAAGAGAGTGATAAATAAGGTCACCTCTGAGTCTCCTTTTCTCCAGGCTAAACAACCCCAGCTCCCTCAGTCGTTCCTCACAGGGTTTGTGTTCCCAGCCCCTCACCAGCCTCGTTGCCTCCTCTGGATGCACTCAAGTGTCTCAACGTCCTTTCATAACTGAGGGGCCCAGAACTGGACACAGCACTCGAGGTGTGGCCTCACCAGTGCCAAGTGCAGGGGAAGAATGATCTCCCTGCTCCTGCTGGCCACACCATTCCTTATCCAGGCCAGGGTGCCACTGGCCTTCTTGGCCACCTGGGCACACTGCTGGCTCATGTTCAGCTGCTGTCACCAACACCCCCAGGTCCCTTTGTGCCTGGGCACTGTCCAGCCACACCTTCCCCAGCCTATAGCATTGCAGGGGGTTGTTGTGGCCAAAGTGCAGGACTCAAATTAAATTATGCATCAGTTGGTACTCTTGGGTTTTATTATTTTCTCTCCCTCCTTTTAAATAAAAATAATACGATTATTGTTATTATTGTAATTATTAGTATTATTATAGTGTATTTGGGGTTGGTTCAGTCATTAAACTGTTCTTATCCCACGAGGTTTGCTTTTATTCCCTCAATTCCTCTTCCCATCAGGGGTGGGAGAGTACTTAGTTGCTGGCTGGGGTTGATCACAACAATATTCTTTACTTCAAACTCATAATGGCTTGCAATAAGCTTTGTTCTCTGAAAATTAATAATCAGCTGAAGCTGTGGGTTTGCTTGTTAAAAAATGTCCAGTATTTTCTCTCTTTCTTTCACATGAAACCCACAAATGCTATAAAAATGTTTGGAAATAACAAACAGAATTGAAAATTATTCAAGTTAATGTCTTTGTCAGCTACACAGAGAAATACAGGACCAGAAGGGGCCTTGTAGGTCAGGGTTTGCAGGCAATCACTGTAGAAAGATAAGGTACAGTCCCCTCAGTGTCACGGAGCAGTAGGAATTTCATCATTATTATTGAAACACTGCTTCCTTGAAAACAKCCAATTTTATTTGCCTTTTGATAAGTCCATTGCCCTAAGAGAATGGTGATTTAAAAAAAACCCAAGACACTTTTAATCTTGGAGAACACTTRAAGAATCTAAATAGGATGTGTTAAATCAGTTCAGTGGTTCTCTGCCTAGACTTTGACATTTCTGGTTTGATATGGTTATTTTCCTTACTGGTATTTTGTAGGTGGAGAGCTGTTTCTGTATATTTGTGTGTGTGGGCACCCATGCATGTCCTTATTCTTCAGTCCAGGAAAACAGAAAGGTTTCAGATCAAATTTGGAAYTACGACAAAAATATGTTAATAAGTTTCTAGACAGCATAAAATCAAATTCATGTAAAAAATACCCTTAAAAAATAAATCTGAGTAACCAATAAAAACAGAGGCCTGGCTGATTTCCAAGATTCTTTTCTAGAACTCAATTCCCAAGTGAAAAGTTCACTGAGTACTTTACTTGGCAGATGCTCACCAGGTGAGACATCACCTGTGTAATTTCCCTATTAATAAATTCTGTACTTTTTTTGACTTTAGTTTTAAAAATATGAGACTAGAGAATCAAAATTTGATCAGTTCAGGCACCCAGTCTGCTAACTGCAAGGTTCTCTTTCATATGATTCCTTCAAATTCTCACATCATGTTGACTTTCCTTCTCCAGGAATTTAAATACTGAACCATGATGATCATTCTTTGGATCTGCACAAAGGGCACAAATCAGCAGCAAGGGATGCTGTTCTTTATATACCACCTCATTACTCATATGAGTCAGCCTAACTGGTAAAATGGATGAAAAAAACCTAAACACTTTCAAGACATTTAAAAGAGCTTTCCAGTAATTTGTATGAATGGGAGTGTTCTCTTAAAGTACACTCACTTGTACAAGGCTGTGTTCTGCTGCTCGTTCTACACGTTCTATAGGAATCAATCATTAAAAATAAGGTCACCAGATAAAGCTGCTTTAAAGCTCTTGCTCACTTGCTCACCTTGGCAGGAAAAAAATAAAAGCAAATTCAGATCAAGCTCTGCACTTACTTATGAGATCAATACACACTATTGAAATTTTAATAATGAGGCATTTTTTTTAGTGCTCGGAAATGACCTGATTTATGTGCCTTCTYTTAGGAATCTAAGCTCCATAAGTAAACAACAATGATGAATTTAGGTGCTCTGACATGGTCTCCAGAGGTCAACTCTCTCTGCTACCAAGGAAATCTAGACTACTTACCCACGCTGGAGCTCTACAGCAGCTGACGGTGTGCCAATGTACTGAGAAGTAAAAACATAAATAGAAATAAGATCCTCTCARGATCCCATAGGTTAAAACCCCTGATCAACCCAATTGCTCTCCCATATGTCAAATGCCAGTGACAGTTTCTTGTAAACACACAGCCTATTGGAAAGATGACACACARGTTATAATTAGACCATGTTACATGGATGGATTCCAGACTATTTCCCTACACCGTGCGTGCCTCCTGTGATGAGAGGTCTGAAAATTATTGGAGCTGTCTTTCAGATGAGTCTTTTCAGGTTATTTACCAGCAAAATATATTTCTGGAGGACAGCTCCAGAATGATTCATTTTTGTAACTGTGAGAACTCCATTTYCCTGTCAGTGTATCTATGAAAGGAATTGTCTTTACATTTTTCAGTCTGCCCTAGAAGAGCTATGCCAAGGTATGAGTATTTTTTATTTCACAAAAGCTCCAGTGAAGTGTTTGGARCARTAGAAAAAAAACAKTAAAAATTCCTCCAAGAAAATTTGTGATTAGTTCATATTTTTCTCTTTTKTTTGGTTCTTAATTACGCATTTTCTATTTTATTCAAGCAAAGTATYTGTGTCTGTAAACATTGCTGCATACATATCTAATTCCAGTGTTTGCTTGTGGTGCCAATTCACCAGCTGAAGCCCTGTGAGCAGGTGTGTGATTGCTGCTCATGAGTTCAGTGGTTTCAGTAGCAGTTTGTAGAAGGCACTGGAYTTGTTTCTCCTTCATATTAGTGTTGCCTTCTGGCACCACTGGTAGAGCTGGCTTCCACCTACCCAAGTGAAAGCAAAATTGGACCAGAGGTGGTATTCTGATGRTGTTCTTCCTCATCACAACACCTTCTCAGGTTGTAAAGGGTTACATTTTTTAAGGACTCTGCAGCTTCCAGTTCCTGCTGCAACACACCAACTTCAGCTTGATCTCAACCTGACAATTATTTTCCTCACCCTCTCTTGTTTGTTGGGATATAACAATTGCACTACTATTATGCTGATGTAGATCCTTTGTGCTACTTAATAAAAGTCAAAGTATTCCCCTCAGACTGGAAAAGATTAAATTCTTGCCTGAAAATCAGATACAATGATCATGCTAGCACACTTAGTGGTTTAGGTGGACTCCAGAAAACTGTGGCAACAGGGAGGTAATTTCTCAAAGGAGCTGCATAAGCAGGAATAGTTGTTCTCCTAAAACAGAACACTTGTTCTTGAAGTTTTGTCTCCATTTGTTAAACTTAAATAATAACTCAACTGAGACACAGGTCATTGTTGGTTTGGGGTTTTTTTTTTTGGTGGTGGTGGTGGTGGTTTTGGGTTTGTTTCTTGTTTTGGTTTGTTTGCTTGTTGGGGGGTTTTGGAGGCTTTTGGATTTTTTGTTTGTTTGTTTGTTTGTTTGTTTGTTTGTTTTGGGGTTCTTTTTGAGTAAGCTTCTCCTTGCAAATAAGGGCTCATGGGGTTTGCAGGCATTGCTCAGTGTAAAAAATGCCAGCAGTCCAGCATAGGATTGGAGATTCTGGAACATAATAATGCATATTCAGTCCAATGGTAAATTCAAAAGAAGTTGAAAACACAACAGATCCACGATGCCTGAAGTTTTGTGAACCTGTTTTAATCAAAGCACTTGTGGCTGCCTTCTTGCTAGAAGTGGTCTGTCAAGATCTGTCAAGACAGCTCTTGGTATGTTTGTGTGGTAGGGAGTGGTTTGAGAACCAGGGAATTGGAAAGGATATTTTTTTTAAGATGTACTCGACTTCCTTTTGTAATCTTTGAAGAGGTCATTTATGACAAATGCATAACCATTGAGAAAATACTGATTACACCTAGGAATGTCTGTGTACTTCAGAAACTTGGTTCCTTTTAAATTCTCCTGACCTCCAAGTTAAGTGATTGCACYGACTGTAGTGGGGTCTTGGATCAGTTATCTAAGTGAGCATCTTCCTCTTCTCTCTTTGTGCCATGATACAGCAATCAGCAGACCTGCTCCCAGTGAGCTGCTTACACAGAGMCACTTGTTCTAGCAAGCAGGGTACTTTTGGCAATACATTCCAGCCAGGAGTACTTGAATTTGCTAGAAGTCTACTGCCCTGAGAGTTTCTTCATCTCTTAATTTGACTTCTCTGGTGAACTGCATCAGGGAGCATGGAAGGTGTCCTTAAAACAATTTTACTGAGCCCATTGTAAAAAGGTTCTTTATGGAGCAGGAGGAGAAGGAGAAAGGGGAAAGGGGAAAGGAGAGGAGAGGAGAGGAGAGGAGAGGAGAGG
>CADDXX010000011.1:5180874-5376105 GCA_902810485.1 Alauda arvensis | reverse complement strand
AAGGAAAGGAAAGGAAAGGAAAGGAAAGGAAAGGAAAGGAAAGGAAAGGAAAGGAAAGGAAAGGAAAGGAAAGGAAAGGAAAGGAAAGGAAAGGAGCTGGAGAGAAAGCTTATAAGGACCAATTTACTGCGTTTAAAGTTGGTCACTATGAGCCCTCTCTTTAATCTCCTTGTGGAGAGGATATGATTTGATTGATATGAAAAATCTATACCCACCTATTAAGCTAATATTATGTAAGAAATGCTCATTCTATGATTTATTTCTGCTCTGGGTCATAGATACCAGAAATGTCCCTTTYTGCCTGTGCTTTTCAAAGTGTGATGTTTTATACAGTGATTCATTTAATTAAATTTCTTTGCATATCTAAAGAAGGAAGTTGAAAAGACATAGCTTTTATATCCTGCCACCAGATATTATAGAGTTCTGCACATTTTAGTTATCTGCTAGAGACATGAAAAAGGCATGATACCATTTTTTTTTGTTATTTACTTAGTTGAATGTTCTTGCATCTCTTGCATGATCAAAAATTCTGCAGCACTTTTGAAGCAGTTTCATACAATTATTCATAAAAGATAAGGTCATTATCTTCATAGTCTCCTGAAAAAAAGTGATAATGCGTTTCTTCTTTATTAATTATCCATTTCTCTAAAGTCTCCACCACTTTCATATGGTTTCATTAAAAAAGGCCTACTGAGCAAATCTCACCCTCTAGTCTGACTGAAAAATGTGTTTGATATTCCATATTGACCCAATTTATTTTGAAAAGTATCTGGTCTAATAATGCAACAACTCCCAGTGAAATTCCATTCTTACACAGGGGAGCAGAACAAAAACTTTTTTCAGGTATTTGACAGCCCGAAATTTGGTCTCCCTGGGGCTTGGGTGAGGGAAAGGAGAGGCTAAGCTAAAAAGCTAGCATAACTATTTTYCCCCCACACCTGAATATTTGGCTCCATGTTAACTGGTACTGTGACTGTGCCCTCCTTGGCCAGATGGGTGAAGGAGGGGTGTGTAAGGAGTATGCAGATAGGGAGGTAGAAGTAGCCTWGCTTCTAGAGAGAGAGGAGCAGCTACTAGTGATTTTCCTTGTGAGGCTTTCTAAGATCTACTTCAGGACTAGCAGAAGCATTCCTAGTGAGTAGGAGAGGGAGAGGGAGGTCCTTGCAGGAACCGTAGTGATGACCACTTTTAAAGCGAGAGAATGAAATGGATTAAAYAGGTAGACAGTGAATTTCAGGGGTTTTTGTCAGGCTTCTTTCTAGAAATTCAGAAAAATAATCCTTTATTGATACTGTTTAATTGGCAGAACTATTCCAAAGGAGTTTATTTTTAACCAAATACAGTCCCCTTTTCTACACATTCACACAAATGCTGTGCTTTTGTCTACACTGAGCCATTCTCTGAGCCTCTGCAGCAAATGACAAAACATACAATGATATGTGCCATGGGGCTTTTTAATCCTTATTTACTGACAGGAGCAAGCTGTCAGARTCAAATAATCTGAACACTCAGCATGTCAGAAAAGGCCCCCAAACCAATTTGATATCAGTGTGTTCTTCACCTGTTACACTTGTTTTTACAGCATGATGAAGGAACGCTGCTGTGGATGTGGTTTTCTACAGCTTGATCACTTTGGAGTGTCTGGTTTTCATCTCAGAATTCCCAGGGACACAGGCCTGCTTTATTTTCTCCTGAAGTCAGAGCTGGCTCAAGTGTTAACTACAGATCAATAGGCTGTGTGAACAGTTGCAGGTCAGATAGATAGATAGATAGATAGATAGATAGATAGATAGATAGATAGATAGATAGATAGATGGAGGACTTTTATATCTAACATATACTCTAATAAAGTATCCTGTGTCTTCAAAAGGCATAGAGACAGAAGGCTGTACTTCCTCCTACTGTTTTGTCTATCTCAGTTTGAAACCTCACTCATATTTTTATGAGATTCTTCAAACATTCTTTAAGTATACATATGCATTATGTGAGTCAAGACAACTACTGTCAATGCTCACAGACAAAGCATTTCTTTCTGGAAATGTATTCTTGCTATATTTTAGCAGTGAACATTTTGCTATCACCTTCAAAGACAGATGGGATCTTGACTGTTTGCTTTCTACCAAGCAGCAAATATAAATGAAGACTAGATGGTAATGATACAGAAATGTGGCAAGGGTATGGAGGAATTATGTTGCAGGAAAATCCATCCTACGATGCAGATGGAGAGATATAGATAGATATATAGATATAGATATATAAGCAAGATATTGCTTAAACGTCCTTGCACTAAACCTTAYCCATGGGCATCAAGGGAGGATTTTATCCTTTTTGCTGCTTAGTRCAAATTTACCTGATATTGGATCCTTTTCCTTTCTCTGTATATTCGCCATCATGAAAACACGGCTGAAAAGTAATTCCTAAATCAAATGCCTGATAAAGCTTTCATTATTTCTCTTGGTGGGTTTTGCCCACTGCAGATCAAATCAGAAAGAAAAGTGGTTCTTCCATGTRCTATTTAACAGAGTGCACATAGGGACCGTTTCTCAGGTAGCATTGGCTGAGTCTTGTCTTCAACAGTGGCAATTTTTGTATAAACAGAGTACTTTGAAAAAACATTTACAACATGTAACCATATGTAATATGCAATTGGTGAATTCCAGCACTGTGAAAGTTGAAGTGCAGGGATAATGCTGTTTTCTTTAGATGTTCATGGAAAGAAATTGGTTTTTGCAGAGGAACTGGCTTTATAAGGAACAGCAGGATTCTAATTCCAAATTGGAGTAATCTCATATGGTTTACAGCTTTTAATTTAGCCTTGTTTATAACTCAAAATACCTGCAGCAACCTGCTTTKTCCCCACAGAGCTTTAAATCTTTGGGGTTTTAAGCCTTTGTTCATTGAAAGAACATTTTGGAAATAGTCAGAGGGTTTCCTAAACTCCCAAGTACATGCATTCATTCAAAGCACCTAAAATAAAAACATTTCCTMTGAAATCTTGATGGGAATTGCAGTAAAAAAAWWTTTTTTCTTTAGTTTCAAAGCTATTATAAGGAAATCAATAATAAATGGTGGGAGACATTTAAAATAAATGTTAAAAARACTGGGATAATGGAAACCATTCTTMATGCTGACACAATTTTAAAAAAATGTTTCAACAGAAATAATAATTTTCACACAAACTAGCAGTCCATGAATGTCTTTTGTGTACATAAAAAAATGTGGACTGTCTTTTCTTTAGGAAGAATAATTTTTCTCTAAGGGTAACACTTGCTGTTAGATGTAAACTCTTACAGTTAAAGCAAGCATCAATTAGTGTTATTACTCTAAATTTGAGAGCCACCAACATATCATATCAACGTATAATCTGGGATCTTCATTTTTCCTGACCTATTTATTCCTAATTTCTTCTTTTTTTGGCTGAAATCAGAAGTATTGCTCTTGCTTGTTTGACAAAAAACAGTTTCCCATGTTTTAGTTTCCTTTGCTTTCAAATCAGGGTAGTAGTTATGACATAATATTGTAAACCTTAATTTGGATTTTCTAAGCAGTTATTCATGAATGCTCTGTTTTTAAGGTGTATTTTCTAAGCAGTTATTCATGAATGCTCTGTTTTTAAGGATTATTTGCCACCAGTTAAAACATTGACTTTTTACGTCACTAATTTTTTTCACATTGTCAATTTTTTTTTTAAACGGAAGCAATGCCAATTTTTAAAACATCTTTCTCACAGAAAGGATAACATACCCTCACCTAATAGTTAATTAAAAAAAATAAAGAAGGAAGTATTTTACTTTTGATTTATTTCTTTTATTATAACATTTCATACTGTATTGTGGCACAGGGGAAGTGCCTGGTGCAGCACAGTGGGCACAGAGCGTGGCAGGGCCCTGCATGCCTGCTGACAGCATGGCCCTTTCCCCCCTTGTTTGCCMAGCACACAGCAAATGCTATCATTTATGGTGCCAAACCCTTTAGTTTGTTTTTCTTATGTGCCTTTTGCTACACTGCATTTCTATTTGTTTAGCATTGAGGCACCATGGTGCAGTGTCAAGTAAAGGTTGCTATTATAATTTAGCCTGTTTCCAAGCAAAGACGCCAAGCTTTCTCCACATACTGAGCTTTGTTTGAAAGAAGTCAAGTGAATTCACACGTYCTCTCAGCACAAAGCACAACATCCATCTTCAGAGTACATCATCACAGAGAACAGCATGTCCTCTGTTCAACATGAGTCTACTGCTTGTACTAGAACATAAAACACTAAGAATTTCTTTGGAGGGGAAGCTCTTTTAAAAGAATCCTGAAGACAGCTCACATCATTCTATTCATGTACTTGATGCCTAACAARAATCAATTAAGCTCTGCTGTGCTGAAGACTGTTTTTACATTGTTTAAAATAGCCTGTACCAGTTGCAAATGAGTCTTATCCAACCCCATGGTTGTCACAGAAGGTGGWTCAAGCCCTGTATCACATGAGAGGGAAAGCATCAAAGAGGTGGGATAAACACTCAGCATCTGACATGACAAATGCATGCAGGCTTATTTTGCAGAGTAGTCACGAGCATATCCTGGAGATAAAGACAAATGATGATGATTAATTTCTCTTCCAATAGACAATCATTTTCCAGTGATTTTCCTAGAATGTTCACAAGTCAGTTCATTTGCAGCACCTGCTTCATAGATCTATTTTACTCCCATACAGAACTTTAAGTAATGAGAACAAATGTCCTCTAACTATGTTGAAGATTTGTTCACTGAGTATTCCTTGGTACTATGCAGTCATAGCTAACAACCCTGACATGACCCACCTTATGCAGGGTTTCTTATGCAGAACTCTTTTACCAGAGAACTTTTGGCCTTCTCTTAATAAAAGGGCAATTTCTTCCTGCCAGCTGCAAAATCATCCTCATCCACAGGGTGATATAAACAGTGTCACTTGGTATATCTCTATCAATAACAGAGAATAAAAGGATTRGTACAACATGAACTTCCCATTACAGCTCCTACTGTGGCCACAGTCCCTTCACTGCTCMTAAATAAACCCCATGTGCAGTACAACTGCAGTAATTCTTCTGCATGAGCAATCCGATATCCCATGAATATGTGAAGGATGATWTTGGTACCAGTCAATAGAGAGATTTCTAATACTGTAGGGTTTTCTAAGCAAAAATCCCCCTCCCCCAGCCCCCCTTCTATTCTTTAAAGATAATGTTTTTCAGGAGTGTTATGGAGTCAAAAAGAACATGGATCAAAGTGTGAATTTTACATCTAAATGGGTGGAATCATAATTTTGATTCATATGCTAACTGTGTGCCAAATCATCAGGACTGCTTATGTGTGGCTATGCACAAACATACATTAGCTCTAAATTTTGGTGGGWTTTGCTTTATGGCAATCATAAAGGCATGCTTTGGCCAGGAAGGAACAAGAGCATGTTCATGAATCATTGATCAGTCTCAGTGCAGACCCAGAACTTTCTTCTGCTAATATACCCAGATGGGCTATTACTGTTATGGGGAAGTGATGTAGAGAGAGAGAGAGAGAGAATGGTGCTGAGCTAGACAAAGAGAACAGCAGCAGCTCTTGCCTTGGGAATAGTGGGGTCTATCCCATCAAAACCCCATACTTCTTACTAAATGCCTTTTTTTTCATTCTATCTTAATGGTAACATGTGCATAGCAAAATACAATTTTAAAGTAGGATACAATATGCCACAAAAAATGCAAGATGTCAGATGCTACAGCATGTCCAATGTGCACTTTCCATATATATATATGTATATATATGTATGTATGTATGTATGTATGTATGTATTTTTTTACTGGTATTTTAATGCATCATAAAGTTCTCATGCATTTATCCACCTTCACAGTATCTGTTAAGTGCCAGAAGTTTTCTGGCTATCCTCAAGCTTTGAGAGATGTGCCTGCAGCAATTCAGTCAGTGCAAAAACATTGCAGAAGAAAATTACAAGGCCTTTTACAAGGTTATGGCTTTTTTTCTCTGGTTTCCAAACTAGGAAAGTTTAACACTGAAGTTGTTCTGTCTTCTTATTGTACTATTGTTAGGAATAGCACACACTGTTMTTGCTTTGTGCTCTGCTGCTGACAGAAATACCAACTGTGTTACACTTGCACAGATTTGCAGTTGTGCACAAATCTACTCTTGTGCTTTCTGCTGAGAGCTTCACCAAACAAAATGTGTTAAGAGTTGCCACTAAGGATGCTTCATTCTAACTAGCTTTTAGTGAAACATCATCCTTTTCTTCTGTTGAGGGGCTGATAGGGGGTTTAATAGCATTATGGAAATATTGTTTTAATTATTTGTGCTACTAGTTACACCTAATAAGGAAACAAAACAAGAGAGACAATTTAAGGGCTGGTTACTACATCCAGTTCCCTCCTGTACTGTGCTTAGCAATTGCACACATCCTTTCATTGCCATCATGTGTGGTACGTGAGAGCAAGGGCAGGAAGCATTCTTCTGGCTGTGATGTAATGAAGATCCCAAATATAATGGATATTGTCCAGTTTCAACACTTCAGTGGTGTAGATCAACCAATGCAACTACAATGAAACTACAAGGGACAGTGAAAACATCAGAAATCCAKAGGRAWGGGGATAGAACCAGGAGCATCTCACCTGGTGAATGTTMCTTTGTGTGTTTTTAGTGGTCRCTCTCCTCAGAGGCATTAATGAGTTACTTAGACAGGCTTATAKGGTGTTCTGTCAAAGGGAGACTGCATTTCAGCAGTTTCTCTCTCTGGAAAGGGAAATCTCTGCAACTGTATAATCACAGTACATCTGTCTTGAATTGCACAATTCCCTCAGCAAAGATAGAAGCCCAGCCTGTGTAATGGTCTATAAAAACCACTAAGATTTTCCTTGATTTCTATGAAATTAGGGAACAGTTCTTGGCAGAATCAGTAGTATTATAAATAGGCAGATGGTTCAGTAAGTAGCAGAGAGGGAGTATTGCTGTATTCCTTTCCTAATTTAGTATGAAAGTAGGGGTTTTGTCTGTACTTTTACATGGATCTGCCTGCATTCCCTGAWTTGAAAGAAATATGCTCAGTCTCTTGATTTACATTTCTATTATGSAGAAATATTTTGTGCAGTTGCTCTCTAAATCTCAGCATACCTCCTTTTAACCTGAGCTGAGAATGTCATGTTAGTATTAGATTCCTCTTGCCTAGAGAAGGGAAGCCACAGAGCAGTTATCCACCAGCATCAGCCCTAAAATGTATAAAATCCAAAGGGTTCAAAAATTATTCAACTAATGCAGTTAGAAAATAAAACAATTAAGGAAGTTTAAAAGATCTTATATGCCTAATTATTTGAAATCATATCCTGTTCRTAAACTGATATTAGAGGAAGTTAAATAAAGTTAATTAGCAGGTATTTTGGCATTCTGCTCATTTAATTCTAATGCTACATCCTGCAAGGTCAGAGTATCCAGAGGTTAGTAATGAAAAACATTTGGAAAATTCTGCCTTGACTTAATGGCTGTCATGGGCAAGTTTTCTTACACCATTGCTGTACATATTATTTTACAAGTTACCTGAACAGACTTTGCTGTCAGAGATGCAAGTGGTCACTCAGCCACACTGCTAAGGTGGGGAAATAGGAGGAATATTTTTTTATTATTCAATTACTTAGAGAAAACAACAATAAAACCACGGGGCTTTGAGGGGTATTCTGTTATCTGACTCACCTCAGGCTCTTAAAATGAGGAGGAAAAGGTGCTTGCAATGACACGATTTCCATCAGGGGATGGCCAAGATCTGTGCTCCCAGGTACAATAATGGTGCAGAAATCCTGGCTTATCAAGCCAAGGGCTTGACTCCTTAGGGAAAATGGAGAGATCACAGTGTGTACACTACACATATACAGTCCCTGGAGCAGAAAGTATGTCTGATAAAAAGAGGTATGACTACTGAAAATCAGAAGGAATATCTTTTTTGAAAACGAAATCTCTCTTTTGGGTACTTTCTAGAAGCTTGGTGCTAGACTCCTGGATGAGCTCACAGCAGCCTAAGCAAGCAGACTCACATGTCAAAAAGCCTGAAGCACCAGATGTGTTTGGTGCACATGGTTCATCTATGTTCAGCTTTGTAGAAACACCAGAAGCAAATGGTGTAGAGTTGTGCTTTCATCAAGCATCTAAATTTATGCAGTGGGACAAGTCTGCTAGAGAACAGGTCCCCACAGCCAYGTGGGTCTCACCAGATCCCTCTCTAACTTCCCTCTGCAGCAGGCCAGGGAGCAGGAATCAGTCATTCTGTGCCAGCTGCATGCAGTAGTTTCTGAATAAGTCCTTCACTCACATGTTCTGTACAAAACCATATTACAATTCCTTAAGCTCCTTCTATGACCTGCTCAATAAAGAACTACAGTCTTTATTGGGAATAGGTGTATAGGAACATGATTTTACATCTCAGCCAAAAGACAAATCCAGTTTGCTTTGGCTGGTAGGACAATCTTTCCCACAGGATCAGCTACTCGAAGGACTATAGTGTTCCTCTCACTCAGTGATTATTTCTTCTCCTAATCCAACTTRCTTCCATMTCCCACTTGCACAATTACTCACAKGATRCAMARTGAAAGACAAAATATCCTGCAGAAKGACAAACTARTGGAAAAATCCCTGACTGGCAATGCAATTTCATTGCCAGATAACATTGCATCAAATTCCAAATCTAGGGTCCAGTAGAACAAATTATTTTTGCAGGATGAAGCACCCAGCACAGGAAACATGACACCAGCTCCAGCCCCCAATATCCAGCCTGATTTCTTCATTGATATCATATTTCTTGACCATGCATCTGACAACTTCATGGACTCCATGAAGTGGAGTTTCAAGAAATTGAGCTGCATTTCTTGCTCCAAGATAATACCCCTTCCTCTGTACATTCCTTTATTTTGTTATGTGTTGGAAGAGCCTCCTGCACTGGAGGAAKTGGACTCTGTTCCAACCAGAGCTTCAGATATCTCACAAAAAACTTTCTTCATTATTTTGTGTTAATAAATGTTGACATGCAATGATAACATAGCACAGCAGAGGCAATGTGTGATCCTGGAGGTAACTGGTAATATTTGCTTTCATATGTTTCATATGTTGTGTGTATAAGTATATATATATATATATGCATGTATATATCTTTTTTCTAATGTTTATATGTTTCATAGACTTCTCATGCATTTGAGCCCGTGTAGGAGCTTTCACTGAGGATTTCTCTGACTATCCCCAAGCYTGTCTTCTGACAGGCCTGTGGGAATTAGGACTGATGAGGAAAATGGGCTGGGAGAAAATCACAAGGTGATCTTTTACAAGGATACAAACCTTTTTTCTCCTGTGTTTCAAAGCATAGCAACTAAATATTTTAGTCTGGTTAATATTATCTTGGTAATGAGTGATCCATATTTGTCTTATTTTCTATAATGGTGTTCTCACAAYCCTCCACTATTTGCACACATGTGCATGAATCTATGCAGAATTTTATAAGTATGGTAAAAAGCACTATCTCCAGTACCACAGAAAATGAAATCTTGGTTGTCAAGGGGTTCAGATTTAAACTTTTTTTTAGCAAGTAGAAGTACTGATAGATCTCACATTCATTTCTGGTTCTTAATTCCTGTACTAAATGTCTTTTGAGTGATGTACTATACTTTTGAGGATAATCTTGGGGGCTGAGGTATGGTTTTTTTGTTTTTTTTTTTTTAAAGTAAGTATTACACAGTACAGTCATTGGATCTGCATAATATTACCAGAAACATCTGCAGACCTTCAATTGCCTCTAATCTTCTTATTTGCCTGACAGCTATAAACTGATGTTTCAAAATGTAACATTTACTATGGGCAAAAATGTTTCTTCTCACCAAACAGAATTTATCTGCCAGGTAAATCGTCCAATGACAACAGCAGAAAGGTGGGGTTTTGTGGTGGTGCTGTGCTCAARAGGAAATAGAAATCATTTATAATTCTTGTTAAAGTTTCAAAGCCTCAGTCCTCTACTGTGACCTTTCGGATACCACCGGGTTTTTTTCCCAAAAGTCATCAATGGTTCATGTCACTTGACTGCAACCTCATRGAGTCATTGTTTCCTTTGCAGCTGATTTCAGTCAGAATGCAGGGAAAAGTCATCCACTATTGTAGCCATTTAAAATCAAGTTCCTGGGTTTAGGTGTTAGACTGGCAACATTTGTTCTTGTTACAATATTTGGACTTGCAATATTCCAACAACTGGAAAGCAGCTGCAGATGCTGTGGGATAGCCTCTAATCAGTGTAGGTTTGTGTTTTCACATATGGTCTGGAATGGCTCTTMATGACTTCAGCCAGTTGCAAGAACTGGTAATTATATAATGAGAAAGAACAACTTGGATAAGTACTACCAACTGGTGAGATTAATTACTTGGTATAGTTAATCTAAAATTCTCATCCTTTCTGTTATGCAGTCATCCAACACGACTTGTGTTGTGTTTGTGTTTTCTGACAATCCCTCTTTCTTGCCCAACTTTGATCAGAAGTGGCATTTAGTTTCCAGCATGATGCAGTGAGATGAGAAGTTACTGCCACATGGAGCTGTTGTTGGCAAACAGAGAGATTGGAGGAAGTTGCACTGTTTCATGGCCAGTCTGCACTTTGAAAYGTTCCTATCTGGTCCCAGAGCAAGAAGGTTTAAAACATTGCATACCATGYACAAGACCCCTGAATGACCAGGTTGTTCCAGTCTAGTGAAAATGTATATTCATGTTTATGGTACTGGTAGAAGGATGAAGAGAAGTTTGTATAAGGGTCTGTTACTTTCCAGAACAGGCTAATTCACTGCTCTTAAATTAAAAGTGTTACACGTACAAATCCAAGTCTTTTTGTTTTGCCAACATCTTCAGTTACTGTTTCARTCTTACAGATTCCCATTTCTCAGTACACAGGCAGCATCTTCTGAGTGATTTAATAGTAGCTTATAAGCTGGACCTTTTGTAACTTACATCACTTTCAGAAATTTTAATTAGAATAGTCTTCATTTCTAGCTTGATTATTCAGTTGGGTTAAGCAYTATAATATTTGTTAATTCAAGATTAGTTTAACTGAAACTATGAAGCAATATTGTCATTGTATTAAAATTTTATCCATTAAAGACCAGCTTCTAGAAAGATGGACAGGGAGGTTTTAACTTGTTTTAAGTGCTGGAACTAATGCTTGAGGCTGATTCATAAGCAGTAGGTAAAAAAAGATTGTTATGATAGTTCTTTTCASTCTTAGTCTCRAAAATTAGTCTTTCATTCACAGYGAGACAGATGCAATTATATGAGAAYCTYTGTCAAAGTGAGGCAAGAAATTAATTGAACTGGAATTTGAAAGTTCATCGATGAACATTTAAAAATACTGCAGGTTGGGCATTCAGCAGATCAAAGGAAAACTGGAGTGGGGTAAAACTGCTGAGTTTTAAAAGCCAGTTTCACAGTAAGTAGTTCAAGTTCCCTGTAASCAATTCAAATGTTCTGAAATTTGGGAGCACAGCTGCAATCATCCTCTGTGATAAAAAGAAATGTACTTTCTCTCCCCCTAAAAGGGTTATCAATAAATCTTCTAAACAATCCTTAAGGAGCAAAAATGGATGTTGACCATGCCATGGTTCAGCAAAGTTATAGAGAAAGAAGCATTTTCCTCAGCTAAAAGAAATTTAGTATTTCAGAGATTTGTGTTTAAAAGTGAAAGATTTTTTTCTGTACTCAACTGGAAATTGAGTAATGGGAAGTCAAACTTTTTCTTGTTTTTTTTTTTACTTGCTTTTTTGACCTATTTATCAGAAACTATATGCTTTTCTAGTTTGATATGATTGCTAAAACTTGGAAACATGAGAAGCACATACAATATACCAGTGAAGAAGTTTCAACATGCTTCAGTTCCTGATGCAAATGATATTTATATGCTCTGCCAGTAGCATAAAAAGATTAGTGGAAGRTGTTGGTTGGTACGAAATTATAGAAAGTACCAGGCCTAGCTATTTGATTAGGTTCAATCTACAAATCCTAATTTCCATATTCACACCCATTCTTCAAGTGTAGACAGGTCTTTCTCCTAAACTCAGAGGCTGCCAGCTGCAGATGGTAAACATGAAATAGTGCAGTACTTGTTACAAAATGTGAATGTACTACTTGGAGGCAACATCATTTAACTGCTTGTGTTAGACTTCTCTGAATTTCGACACAAGCAGAAATTAATCTGGTGAACAAAAAGGTCTCTGCTACTTCTCTTGCCTAATGAAGTGAATTGTGTTTGTTTGATTTTGTATTGTTATATTTAAAGTCCCAACAARTGTTTCAGATTTTGCACTGTAGAGTGATTGCATCTTGTTGACAGCTCCTTTTGTCACTATGTAAGACCTGTATAAACACCAATTCCCAAGAACAAGTTGCTGTGAGGGCAGACTCAAATATCTCACTGACTGTCTTGCAGAAGAATTGTTTGCTTAAATTTAAATGCTGTTCAAGAGACCTGCTTATACCTTAATGCAGAAAAACSAAGTATGAAAACAAGTTGTATGTTTGTATCTTGAAACTTRGTAACTTTATGTGAGAAAAATGAGGACAATTCGAAGTCCATCCTCCTTTGTGCTGTGGCAGCACACATGCATGCTAATAATCAAATGGCAATGGAAGTTTCCAAAATGCAAATGGAAAAGGCCTGCAACTTGTCCTTTTAGGCTTGTCTACAATGTTTACTGTAATTCTTTCTCACTTTTAGGAAAGCAAGGAGTTCAGGCTAGAAATTTCCATTCCTTGTTTTTGTAACAGTTTTTTTCAGAGGGCTTCAGTGAGACCAGTTGTGCAGAGACTGGAAAAATGAGAATATCGAGCTTTCTCGCTCATGTTAACAAGTAAAGCCAGAAAACAAAAAAGCTCTGTGAGGATAATCCCCAATCATATCTGCCCTGAAGTACAACACAATGAAGGCAGTGCACTTTACTCTGTGGATTGAGTGACAGAAAGAGCAGTAGCAACCTCAGAGCTTTTGCAGGAMGCCAATACCTGTGGCCATGAAAGGCTCTTGTAGCTGTCACCGTCATTCTTGCAATTTTGGTAGAAGACTGTACCAATCCTGACTGTTTTTCTTGTGGGCACACAGTGTGCTAGTTACATAGTATGRTATTTATATAATCACTCTGTGTTTGTTCACTGAAGTGTAGTCGTGTTAAGTGAGACTCTTAAATGCTATGGGCTAAGTTGAATTCTTATCCACAAGCACAAGCTAAGAGACCTCCAAAGAGACCTTGGCTTTTTTGCATTCAAAATGTGACATTCCAGCATTTATTAGAGGCTTTGAAAACAAGTCTCTAACAATTCAGGCTTGGTATAAAAAGGAATAGAAATATTCTCTTTAATTTCTGACTGTATTCTCCTCTTCATGTAYCAAGTGAGCTGTGAAACATCCCAGWGTTGTGTTCACAAGCAGCATAAAAGATCATGAGAAAACAAACCATTCTGTCTTTAGAATGGCATTTATGTAGTTCAGTGAGTAAATAAGGCATAATAATGCATTACCTGAACATTGTGGGGAAAAGCATTGCCAAAATACTGAATTTATGTCTGCGTGCAGAGCACTACCCAGCTGTGTGCTGAATGAGGCAGGGGGACCACTGGAAAATGTCATTCAGTTATGTGGTTGGAAAGTGATGGCCCTTATGTTCACATTTCTTAACTTTAGAGATCTTGATTTAGCATGTTTTCTGTCTGTGGTAGGTTTGTTTTGTAAGTATTGTGTATTCAAGGAGTATCCAAATTTTTGGAATGTAGTAAACAACAATGAAGAGAGTTCATATTTCCTTAACTAGCAGTCATAAAATAATGACAGAAAAGATGGAGAAAGACTCATAAATGCTACAGCAAAATTTAATAACTCTGCARTTTTATATAATTATTTCCACTTTTTAAATCTTTTCTTTGTTTCTGTCAGTATTTCTTCAGACTCTGCTTCTCTATCMTGTGCTGTMAYCTGCATTYCAGCACAGCAACTGCTGAAAATATGGATGAGAACAACTATTTCCAAATCCCTTTTAGATTTAGATATTGTAATAAAAATATGATGAACCTTCAGCTTCATGATATAAAACGAGTGAAAAAAACTTCACAAATAACAAAAATAAAATAATGAGAACTAAAAGACGGTTAAGAATTATACTGTACCAGCATTTACTAGCATTTTAGCATTTAGATACTTTTCATTCTTAAAGTGCCTTTTTTTCCCTTCAAATTCTGTGCTAAAATACTGCATATTCCTGGCCAGATAATTGCATGTCTGCAATAAAATAGATAAAACTGTAAATCAAATGCAGTATGAAGTGTTAGGTCAAAAGCTACTACCTTTAGACATGCAAAAAAAACCTTTATCTGTAGTGACAAAATTCTGAATTTTTCTTTTCAAATTCAGAAATGGCTGTGACTATTGCTCTCAKGATTGAATTGTTAGCTGAAATCTTTATGTAAATCAAATATATCTAAAACCATTTTGCAAAATTGTTTAGGTCCTGAAAAAAAATCAATAATTTCTCCCTGATTTATACTTAGTTTCAAGCCATTTCCCACTTGAAATTTTAATACTATGTTATACCTTTCAGATGCAATAGCAATAACTTTTCTGAGCCTCACATAGATCAAAACTAAAAATCTTTGACAGTCAACCTGACAACATCATAAAAGTAAGTCATCTGATTGTAGGCAAAATTCCTCTTATTTCCATGGTGTCCTAGTTGCTATAAATTAAATAGACTTATCCAATGCAAAGATAAAGGACAAAGTGTAGAGTTACATAAATATTCAATTAGTTGAAATTGTTTAAAGCTAATAAGTAATTGCCTAGCTTTGGACAAACGTATGCCATATCTGCAAAAGGTCATCATCTAACATGTATTTAAACTATCCTGCAGGTCTAATGTAATTAAGTGCATGAGCATCAGTACAAGATGGAGAATTTAGGAGGAAGAGATTYAAATAATAAGTTTATAGGCTGCCAGCTTCCTTTCTTTTATTCAAGAAGGACATTACCTACATCAGCATTATGTTCAGTGCACTTTGCAGGAGAGTAAGAGCACAAAAGCATTTCAATGTTTTGCAGAACTAATGTCTCATTTGTCATCACGTGCCACCAAATACCACAGAACTGCTTAAACCAGTGGAGAAGGATTCAGTGGGTGTCAGAAGGAAGACCTTGTCCAGGAAAGGAACTAGATGGTACAGAGATGTTTATTTAGGGCAGTGCAGAGAGTGGTAGGAGACCTCAGAGGCTTCATAAAACAGCAGTGCTTAGYAGCAATGTAAACTAATCCTTTTTATGCCATTTGCCATTGCAGACATTTAAAGYTGCAATTCTGCTGTAGCAGAAGAATAGTGCCAATCACTTTTGATCTTGAAAGGGTTAGGATTTTATGGAAGGAATTTATTGCCTTGACAGACCACAGGAACTTGTGAATTTCCACTTGTATTTCTCTTTCTATCTGCTCAGACTTTGCTTCCTCAATCTTTTACAGGAATTACCCAAACCTTTTTGAGTTACTGTTAATGAAGAACAGATGCCTTGGAGAAAACCTTCAGTCTCCCTAAGGTGTAACTCTGACACAAAACAGTTGCTAAAGATTATTGTAGCAAAATGGTATTGTCCTCCTAATTAATTCTTAAATCAGCTGTTGGGGAAAGGCCAGCATGCCTCCAGGCTCTTCTCTCCRGAAGTTCCTCCTTTTTGCTAAGGCTCTCTTATTTTCCTGCTCTGGGAAAAGGACTGACATTAAGGATAATGAATGTACTGACTCACACTTCTCTCAATGATTAAGTCACAACAAAGATTCTCCCTTTGTGTGGGCAGAGGAAGCTGCGCCTCATTAAGAGTTCASAAGATTAACTAGCTAATTAATACACAAGAAAATTACACCCAAGATCTCTGGWTCTGATTCCAGGCTGTGGTCTAGCTGCAATATCTCATGACACTTCTAGATTTAGTCAGAATTTGTTTCATTAGAAGATTTTCACACTCAAAATTTAAGTAGGCTTTCCCATTGCTAAATATCAACACTAATAGTTTCTATTCCTTCTGAGAAACACAACTTGTATCTCTTCACCACTGTGCATCATTGTCATGGCTTTAGTTAACTCAGTGCAAAATCGAAGTGAAACCCAGACAGAATCATCCCCCGTATTCTTGTAGTACTATAGACAAAATAGTGAAAAATAGATGTATTCAATTTATAGYTACTAGCYTGGTTCAGGAAAGACTCATCAAATKTTGTGGTGCTCATTCTCTCAGTAAGTAAATAGAAAAWGTAATTTTATAACTCTGTCACTAGACAGAAGATCTTTTTTATAGCTTATTTTCAAAACTTTAAARTCTTGCATGAAAAAATATGCTGCTTTTTGAACTGTGAAACTTCCTCAGAGATGATAAATATTGAGTGCATGGAGGATTGGGTTTGTATTTTGTTCTTAGCAAGGGGTTGTTTACACAGGCAGCAAAGAAACAAAWCTYRTGTGRCTATTAAAAACTACCATATTTAGARACTGGTGTACCTAAACTACTATGTCAGGTATCCATCAGTGTCCCAATAGGACTTCCATCAAAATGAGCTATGCCTTCTRTTTGTAAAGATTTGTATTGTATTTCAAAAATGTTTGCATCTCCCACTAAAACATTTGGAGGTGTGTAATAGAAAATAGAATAAAATTGAAGTGATGGTAATTGATTCAGCATATTCTGAAATCCTAAGCTTATTTACTAGTATTTATTGTATATTTACTAGTATTTATTGTACACTTCGAGGGTATCAAATTAAAGCTGTAAGCTAAAGGAGCTAGCAAGGGAATTAGAAGCTGGCTAGAGACTCCATTGTATTCAGACATTCATTCACTCATTCATTCATTCAACTTTTGTTAAGTGCCACTGATTGCTCACTCTTCCCCAAGCTTTCTATTTCCATTTTTCCATAATTGCTAAATACTACTTTAATGGATAGGGTTTACCTTTTTGGCTTGACAATGAATAACTGGAGTCCACAGAACATGATAGGCACAGTTGCCTTTCACTTGGTTTTGTTTGTTTGCTTTTATCATCCATTTCTTGCCTTTCTATGATATCTTTAGATCATAAGTTTTTCCAGATGAAAGCATGATATTTTTCCATACATTCACTTGGTTCATTTTCCCTAGGTACACTTYAGAATCATAGAATTAAGGTTGGAGAAGACCTCCAGGATCAGGTCTAACCTTTGACTGAGCACCACCATTTCATGTTGCAAAGTGCCACAATTTTAATGTATYTTAAAATTTAAATGTATTTTAATTGCTAATCACAAGACAAGAACTTTATCATTTTCACCTGTAGACTTGAATTGTTTGCAAAATACTCAGCTTTTAAGACTTTTTAGGACTTTTTCCCCATACATTTTTTTCACCTTAGAGAATAACTGCTCAAAGCTTATGCTTTGAAACCATGCAATGCCTATTTCTAAAATTCAGTCTCATGTTTAATGATTCTCATTGGAAAAGAAATAATTGCTCAGACCCATTAATTTTAAATGCACTTTGGCAAGAGTTGCTTATGACACAGTTATTCCTATTCTGTTCTCATATTGTTCATCTCTGAGTGACTGCAAGAATTCTGGGAYACATGTAATTAATGAGTACTCTTGATTAATGAATAAACATTAGAAAAAGAATGAARTGTCCTCTGGTAAGTATCACTCTTGCATCCAAGGAAAGGATAGCTGACAGGCCTGGATGGTGTTCCCTTTAACACTATTTAATTCCTTGCATTTGGAAGGGATTTTGTTTTTCTTGTTTGGGGCAGGAGGGGCAGACTGTTTTGTGTTCTGGTGTAGTTATTTGTAGGATMCTTTCTTCACCTCCTGTCCATTACAGTCAGTATTTTCTCTCCACCCTTCCCATTCAACATTTCAGACTATCATAAGCAAGTAAGTCCTTGGTGTATAAAAGTCTAAATTGCTATGAATATATTTCTGATGGGACACATTGGGTTTCCCACTGACCCATTTTCTGTGTCTAAGCTGGACCAAGAGCTTCAGAAAATCCATGCTCATCCTTCTACCCAGCAAGAGCAGCTTGACTTTTCATTCTATTTTTTCCTGGGCCAGACAGGAACAGCCAAGGTGGCAGTATGTCATGGCACTGGCTCATGACATTGGTGTTAAAAACAGATATATTGTTCCAGCTTGTTCTGCACCAGGAGGAAAATGCTGTGGGTGTACATAAGACCAAGAAATTTCTTGCATTGCTGGAGATGTTCAACTACAGTGATGAGATAGGAGAGTGCCCTGCCATCTGCCAGTTGCAGAGCACAGAAGGGTGGGACCTGTGGTGGAAGAGTATTCTCTCTTTYAGCATTGCAGAAGGGCCTGTTTCTGGCCAGACCCTCCATCAGAGGGAAAGGAATGTGTTAAAACAGAGGTGAATTTCTGCAGGAAGAAGAGATGTGGCCAACATGTAACTTTTCTTGGTCCCTGACAGTAGCAGTCCCATGGTGTTACAGGSAACAGCATTGAAGTGCAAATAATTCAGACAAGGCAAGCATTCTTCACTCTGCCAATTCCATGCTCCTTATATGCATATCTTACACTGACTTTAGGTTGATTAATGAGGCAACTTTTTTGTAATTCCAACATACCACTGTTGGCTATGGTGTGTTCTTGTGTTTCACCCAAGAGGGGTGAAAGCTGAACTTGTTGCCAAGCATCCAAGAGGAATTCCAAGGTTACCAAAGCGGACAGTGACTCAGCATGGCCATCACATGCTTCAAAACAACACATTGGAAAATCTTCCTGAAGTGAAACTCTCAGGGTCCCAACTTGTCCCCAGATCTGTTCAGGAGATTTGTTTTACTAGCTTGGTTTGGCTAGTTTTCTTTGGCTAGAGGTTTTGTAACCTGACAGAGTTGGATGTCACCAGATGCAGCAATAGTAGTATGTTAACTTTAGAAAGAAAAAAAAAAAAAGTAGATTATGTATATCCACCCAGCAGGAAAAAAAAATCAACTTGTTTTCCTGTTGATCTGCTTTGAAGACTAAAACCAGATATTGTATGCCAAACAGTAAAGAGTGTTCAATTTCTATGGGGAAATTTTTTTTAAAAATGAAAACCTGTGACAGATCTTATCTTTATTTCTTCACCTTTACTCCCACTAATTCTAACAGTAATATTGGAATTTTAAAAAATAAACTGCACCACATTTCCCAATTAAAACTCTCCACTAGGAGAATAGAGTTTCTCACAAAATGAGAAGGCAGGAGTGCCTTATACTGTATTTTCCAGTTCATAAAATGWAAGGAATGGAGTGAGCTACTCCTGTTGGTGGCAGGCCCAATCCTTTTACTCCTCCATCTTTATAGATGTTACAAGCCACATACCAAGAAAAACATGCTAGATTTTGATTGCTTCTTGGGGAAATGAATCTTGGCCCTATCCCTATTGCATAGCACTCAAAATTAATTGGGAAACAATTTTTTTGAAACCTTGTTGGRTTTAATGATCTGCTTTGTTCATATGCCAGAACACTGTGTAGGGATTTTAGCCGTAGGATCTGTGGTGTTTCAGATGATGTATCTTCAGAAGGTACAGGATAGATCTAGGAATTGTCTTGGTTAATTTTTCTATATTTATCAAGAGTGTTTAATGTTCCCTACCCACACAGAGTTATTCAAGTTTCTTAGTACATTTTATCCAGAGTCTGCCACAGTGCCTTACTCATGACTCAAGGCATCAACTAACACTTAGGGATTATGTAACACATAATGCTTTCTCTTCACCAGAGACTSTGTCCCTCAGGGACAATCTCCTTAGAGAGGGTCATCTGATTCACAGATGATTTTGTCTGTAAGCTCATTTCTGTGCAGAACATTACAGATTTCAAGATCTGGAGACTGATACCACTGGGCTGAAGGGAACYAGTGAGGAACAAAGAAGCAGTTTAATAAAACAAATAAACCAGATGAACGTGGGTTGTTTCACGGTTTTAGTTTTCCCCCAGATAACATTTGTGTGGGCCTTTGATTTGTGAAATTTGGGTGAGATTAACTCCAGATTTCAGATTTGTGACCAAACTTTTTCAAAAATTGATAGACTGCTAGGTCTGATTTTTTTTTTCAGGAAGACCCACATTTTCTGCAGCCACTGTCACCAATAACCTGTTTATTTAAGCAAGCATTTAAATCTGTGTTTGCATCCATTTATTCCTTATTTTGGCTAGTAGGTCTTCTGTACAACGGCACTTAGTGTGTTTTTTAACTCTGCTGTTATAATTGGCAAATACAATCTTGGCAGCATCTTGCAAGAAATATTGTAATAATAATTAAAACTTTGATAAACAATATATTAGTTTGGTTTTATAAATGATTGCAGAACACAGAAGTACGAAACAAAAAGCCTTTTCTTTGTGGGAGCATCACAGATTTCCACTAAAGCCTACACTTTCAGGGAGGTACAGAAATGAAGGCAGAGTAAGAGGATRGAAGAGCAATTCCAGATTATGGACCCTCATATTACAGATAAATATGAAGTCTAAATTTCAGCTAAAAACATTGATTTTCACATTTTGATTTTGAATGAAACATCTTCTCTCTTCATTTTACATAATCTCCTGCTTTTAAAATTCATGTCATTCCACTGTTCAAGGAGAAAACCCCTGGGGGCTTTAAGGGCAATGCATTGCAAAGCTTTTGGAAAGAGCTTGCTGCACTGGAAGCTCATATTGTAGTTTTACTGGTTCATTAAATATGTATGCCTCATCTTCTATATAGTTTYCACTCCAAAGCTGCAGAGCAGCTTGTAGAGCATGTGGCTTTGTTCTAYTTCCTAAAAGATTCTTTCAGCCTTTAATGCAGTGGAAACCAATAATGACATTGACATTTCCCCTGCCAGCCTCATATTTAACCATGACTTTCTCCTGATGTCTGTGGTGCAAATTCTCCATGTGACTGGTGTAACTGAAATGTTGTCTGTTCTGTCACCCTCTGAGTATAGCAATATGCACTAAGGAGCAGGGATTTATTGAGGTGACCCAGTACATGGATTTTTTTTTTTTTAGGTTACCAATGTCATGCAGTTCAAGTTGAATTAAATCCCATTTAACCTCAGTTACAGTAGAATGCTGCGAACAAGCATTTGTTCACAACATCCCAAAGGAGCACAGTTACAAATCATTACCAAAAATGAGATGTACGTGCAGAAGTGAAAGAAAACTTTGCTAGTGTACCTCAGGCAAGGTTATGTAAGAAAAAAATCTTACCCTTTTTAATGCAAATACAATGTCTGTTTTTCATTTGTGGCTTGGGTCTTTCCCTCCTGTTTCATATTGCACCTGCTCAGTGACTTCCACCTAAAATCTTGTCCATCACTAAGCTCTTTTTAGAATACTATGGGGAAGCACCTTCCCAGTGCATCTTCAGCTGTGCTTAGATCTCTGCTTGTCCCCTTCTTATCCTTTGYTGGAATACTAGCTCTCCTTCCTTCAGTCCTTCAAGGACATCCACATGAACCTATTCTTTTGCTCCAAAACTCATGTTAATCCATGCTTATATAAGAAATAATCAGCCCATACTTCTTAATGAAAACCAGGATTGTTTCCCCTCATTCAGTAGGTATATATTCCTTGCAGCAACCCTTTGGCCAAGGCCTATGTACAAACTAGCTAGGTAGAGAAAACTTTCCTTCTTTTGTTCCCCTCTTTACTGACTGCTTCCCATGTTTCAATGAGGGAAGTAGCTTTCACTGCACTTTTATTCTATACCAGTCTGTACATTGAAAGCATAACTGAGATAATTGCATTCAGGTGCTTGTCTGCCTCTCATTATTGTTAGAGTGCAGCCTGAGCTGACAATGAATTTTGGTGACKGATCTCCAGCCTCCTACTCCAAAGCATTCAATTTGATATGTTGATGGTCTTAAGACAATAAAGCTGTAAATGTAATTTTTTTTAGTAATTGAAAAGGCATTTTTCTACCTAGTCAGTAGCATCTCAAAATTGAAGCTTTTGGTTAAACTAGAACTAGTCACTGTGTGATCACTGATGAAATGCTTATTGGACTTGATTCAAAACACCACTTATATCCAGCTTAAAGCACATGACTGAATCCCACTGGACTTGCAGTAAGCATGTACTTGAGTGTCTTTTATGAGTAAAGATGGGAGGAAATTTTGTAGATCTACATTCCAGACCTTGTGCCTTTTTTCCAGCCTCCAAAAATTAAAATCCCTAAGGCCACTTCAGTCCTGAAAGGGTTAGGGAGTTCCAGAAGATTCTGTCTTGCAGATAATATTTGCTTGTCTGGGAATGTAAGTCCTCTACCTGAAGCATAATACTTGGAAGAATTAAACTCCTGGCAGTGGCTGAATGAAGATTTTGATTTTATCCTGTCACTGCTGAGCAATTCACTGTRTATGCATGATCCTTTCCAGTAATGAAGAGAGAGGTGTGATCAATGGCTGGGTTTGTTCATTGAACTYTGTTCCAGGGCTATGACAAGGCTTAAAGAGCCCTCTTCACTTCTTTAGGATGCTGAGAGTTCTCCAACTAATAAATATGCTGCCTCAAAAGTGAGCAGTTTCATTTCAGGTTTCTTGACTCCTTGGGAAACTTTTTCCAAACACTTGATGGGAAGCTTCAACCAATAAYTTCTTTGTCTTCATGGTAGAGAAATACGGGAAAATTAATGTGTTGGGGTTTTTTTAGCTTGATTGAATGCATTTAGAAAGCATTTGCACAATTAKACTGTTATTTTTTCTTCTTAATCTGCACAGAGATCAAATTTAGCAATTTCATTGATCAGGAGGGGGAAAACAGTTTCATAATAGATAAAACTGGTCTTCTGCATCAATATAGCTAATGGGCTCATCAGGTGCTAATAGTTATGCATTAACTTTGTATCAGGTGTCCTGATTAGTACCTTTTCCTTTCCCAAATAATTTGCACTTATTTCACTATTATGGCCTTTTTCTCTTTGATTAGTAGGAAAAATGAAGGAAAATAGCTGGAGTTTTTCCTCAATGAGACTAATTTTTCAAAAGCAAAAAGAAAATTACATATTTTGCCAAATTAAAAAAAAAAAGGCAGAACAAAAACACCATCTCTAAGTCCTTTCCAACAACAAATCATTCTATGATTCCATGATCCTATGATCAATCAAAGCCTGTTGGCCCCAGAGAAGCGCAATACCCACGATTTTACCTATTTTCACAGTAGTTCAATCTGAAGCCTTTCATGACAACTGAAAAGTTAATTTTCAGTGTAAGCAGAAGCTRCACACTGAATTGGGTCACAACAGCTGGGTACTTAACTCCAGCCTTAAAACGGATTGGCTGTTTCTTTGGAAAAAAGACAGGTGGCAGCACATCTATAGTAGATATYTTCTTAATCATGCCTACAGACAATGACACTTTTACAGACCTTATAGCACAGCACTTCCCTCCACACGTGTTAAAGGCTCCTGCTAAAACAGGTCATTGTATAAAAGGCAAATTCACCCATTCTGACACTTCATATAGTAAAAAACTTTGCAAC
This sequence comes from Alauda arvensis, assembly GCA_902810485.1. Lineage (NCBI taxonomy): Eukaryota > Metazoa > Chordata > Aves > Passeriformes > Alaudidae > Alauda > Alauda arvensis. The sequence continues at coordinate 5,352,554 of CADDXX010000011.1, read as the reverse complement.
TAATGTCACTGGTTTTTTTTTTAAAGTAGTCCTTCTAAAAAAAAAAAAAAAGTACTTAAAGCCACATTAAGAATTTCCAAGATCTAACCCTAAAGTGAGATTTTTTTTCCCAATACAGCTATGTAATAATGGTGCTGTGTGTCACCATTCTCAATGTTACTGGATAAAGCAGAATTATTTATTTACTTTGTGATGTAATATTCAAGACAGAGGTACAGAGACAGAGAAATTGTCAACAGAAAAGTAATTTTCTTCTAAATGCATTCCTTTGCAAGGGAAATAACAGAGAATGTGAAAATGGTAAGTAGCAACCTACTATTGAGAAGACAGACTTGATTTATATACAGTGCTGAGTGWCAGGCTTGTGGAGTACCCATAAATACCAGTTTATGCTTGAGATATTTTATTTTAACCTAAATATTCCACTTAAACTGTGGCCTTATGACAGAAGTTAWAATTAAAATACTCTCTTCTCTCCTTAATAAAATGAATTCCGGGGGGTGGTGGTGTTATCTTCTATCACCCTGAATTAAAKCTCTGACAGCAAGCTAGATTCCATGTATCACAGGAAATTCAATTCCTGCCCCTGAAGAGCTTAGAGTGTGATTAAACTGACATTAAAGTCGATGTAGATCTGCCCATTAAGTTAAGGGAGAGGGACTGATTGCATCGGCCCAGATTTGGAGCTAAAGGATAGCAGACACATTCTGCTTTGAATAGGCAGCTTCAGTGATTGCAAGTGCAAGATGGCATTCAGCAAGCTGTTCTTTGCAAGTGSAACACCCATTGAAAGCACTTTTTTTCTCCCCACTCAAAAGATGCTTTCCACTGAAAAAAGGGAACGATTTTCAGTGCCACTCCCAGCACTCAGCGCAAGCAGAGCAAAACACAGGATTTTGTGAGGCTGGAGAGACTGCTCAGCTTGTTGGCCTTCAGCATCAGCAAGAGGCCTCATGCTGAAAGGGATCCTTTAATTTTTGCTGTTTACTTTCAACAAAGCAATCCTAATTTTAGCAATGTAATACTTCTTACGCATATTGACAGCTTTTGAAGTCACGCATGAGATCTGAAAACAGCGATTTAAGTCATTTCTTTCCCATTTGATGGGAAAACCAGGACCTAATTATTAGTCATGTGCTAAACATGCTTGGTCATTGAAAAGACACATATTTTCCACCATCTGTCTGCAAATTAGATTGTATTGTGGCCCTTAGTTTGTGCCAAACCARCAGGAGGTAGGAATTTTCATTAAAAAATAGGTAGTACAGATTCTTCAAAGATTGTCATGAACTGCAACTACACAACATGAGAATCTGGTGTGGCCAATGGAAAAAAAAATACAACAAAAACAGCCCCATACTATAATAAAAGTGTTTTAGCTGCAACTATGTTTATTAATGTCATGGTGAACCTGAGGCCTTTTCATGTTAAAATGATGAAGCAAAAGAGGTGACTTTTACAAGGACCTTGAATAATGGACAAGGCAGCAGATGGACACAGGCAGATGGGAAGCAGTATAACAAGGCAAATACTTCTTACTGGTCAGCTTGCCTGGCACTTGTCTCTGTCCACTGAAAGCTTAACTGCACTCATGCTGCAGGTGGCTGTTTTCATTTGGGCAGTGGGTGGGAACATGTTGCTTGTTGTGGGCTTTTTTTTAACATATGCATTATTACAATTGAAGGTATTAAAGCAAGTGGAGGGAGGATAAAGACAGAGCTCTGCAGATGCTTACAGGGAAAATTGAGAGGGCAGATAATCTGACAGTGTCGTTTCTGCCTTCCCCTGTAAAGATTTGTGCCAGTTTTAGTGAGCTGTATATACTCAGGAGCAAATTAACTGTCTTCAGACTTTTTCACTTCATACATTCAGTCTACCTTCATTYTGGTGCAGTTCAACTCTCAGRGAATTTTATTGCACGAGATTTTGGTGAACTGTATGTTACCTTTAAAACCAGATGTTATGTGAAGAGGTATTCACATAACATATGAATATGTAGTATGAAATATGTTATGTGAATATGAAATATTTCCTGATTCAACAACAATTGATGGGCTATTACTGTCATGAAAATCACATTATCCCTTAGTATACAGTCTTTCTACAGTAGAACTCTTTAATATTCTGCCCTCTGCCACGTCCTTTTTGAATACATTGTTTTCTCATGCTGTGAGATGCTGACACTTGATGGAAAAGTTATGCACCAGCTACATTATTACTAAAAAAACCCCACAGCCATCTTCTGCTCTTTTGGACACACACACACACCAGCACATGCTCCAGCACAGGCTAATTTACAGAAATACTTCACAAAACTTATCTYTGAACAAAATTAATGTGAATTTCCAGGTATAGTGAATAAAAGTTTTTTTCTTACCATCTTAAAATTGCTGTTTAAAAATTATTTTAGGAGTTTATTGTTAAATTTATTGATTTAAATATTGTTTAAAATGTATCTAAAACACTGTTTTATTAACTTCTAAGGACTTTTTGAATTTTTTTCAGGTTTTCAATAGACTTGATGGAAAATTGTGAAACAGAAAACCTAGCCAGGACCTACAATTATTCTTTTAAAAAAACATCAAGTTCAATTAAAGAGATGYAAGGGTTTATGRCACATGAAGGAAAGCTTACACARGGTTGAAAATAATGTATGTACAGTTCCTATAATAAGTATGCCTAAAAGAGAGCTATTTTCAGAGAAAAGCTTCCTTGGGCTAAAGCTGAACCACAGATAAGCCCASTCTACAAAAAACTTCCCACACTGGCATTTTTACTGGGACAGTTTCAGCCACTGGTAGCTGTTCAACTCTGATAAATTTTTCCACTAATTYACACCTATCACCATATAATTACAATTTATAACCATAAATGTTTGCCTTCCCAGGTTTAATAACTTACAAAAACTTTTCCAAACAGTTGCACATGAGTCAATGTTCTGGGCTGAAACTTTATGATTTGACTATTTTTATGAAATAATTTAAAAATATACTAAAATTTATGAAGATACTCACTTTAATTTCAGATTCATTTACTCATTGAATTTGGGTGTTTCCCAGTGAAGGTGCTGACAGTAAGTTTAAAAAGCATTCACAAAAACATCTGTTGGGCTTTCTTTTGCTTTCCTTGGAAATGCAACTTAATCCAAAAAAACCTACTTTTTAAATTTCCTGTTTTCCATTTTAAGTATTTTTTTCCCTTGAAATGTCCTGTTTCCAATTTAAATCATTTCTCTTCGTGATGCATCAGGTTCCAATCTTTCCACAGCTGTGTAAGCTGTACAACAATGGAGCATAATTCACACTTTCCTTAGTTTAGAAAAAGGACATTCTTTTCTAAAGCATTGAGCACTGGATGCTTCATCCCACTAACAAAAATCATACAAACTCATGTATGCAATATTTCAGAAGACAATTTTTTCCCTTTAACCTTGTTGTTACCTCTCTGCTTAGTRGCATCATTAACATGCACAAACAAACATTCTTGTTTCAGCTGGAGCAGAAATAGCATAACTGCACACAGTATTTTGATTACCAGTTTTACTAATACTAATTAATCTAAAAATTGGTTCTACTGAGAGAAAAAAGAAAAACAAGACAGAAAGAAGATAGTGAATCTGACAAATTCACTATTGCTACTACACTCTTTCAGCTACCATCACCGAGTCCCTACACTGGATTTGCACAATAAATTGAACACAAAATTTGTTCCCAATATTTAATTTTATGGGGAACTTTGCCAGCTATTTGGGTCACTGGATGTTGCCTCCACARAACTGCCACAGCTGCAGGTAACACCAGTTGTGCTCTGGCACCATGGTGGCATTCCTTAGCCCAGTAAGTGCCATCATGCCCATTGCTTAGTCCTCATCAGGATATTCTGGGCTACCAAGAAGATGTGTGACTCCTATTTATATAATCTTTTTCTCTAATGAAACTAAAGATTTATACTAGTAACTAGAGCTTATCAGAAATAGAAAAACCAGACATTTGGTAGACTACTGCTAGCTCTTTTACCTTCAAGAGGAAGTCTTAAACAACTAAAYACTAACAAGCAGCATCATTTTCATTGTGACAGAGATCAGAGAATATTTTAAAACCTATACAGTAGTGTATTTTGGGAAATGGATTTACTCATTTCATRAGTGCATATAGTTTTTTTGCAAGAYATTTATATCAAATAYGTTATGAAATACCTAATAATTACCAACAAAACAGASCAAAGATCTACCTGGAATTATTGATAGGAGGTTACTACCACCCATTGGAAGACTCAGCTTTGGAAACTTAAAATTTTGTCAAATTTCAGTGATTTGGGAAAATAGTTGATTTTGGCTATGCCCCTACCTAAAACCTCAGAAACACTGCTTAATCTATTTCATGTAGAATTATACAGAAAGTTGCTTTCTTCGTGTAAAAACAAGCAAGCAAACTTAGATTTTGCAATGTATGTCTAAAAATCCACATGGCTTGTTACTATTTAGAGTTCAGATCTACTGTGCAGATTAAAATGAGTGTTAGGTAGTAGTCCCCTATCATACCTTACATTTGTTTTGGCCAAGAAATAGAAAGCTTGGCATAGTCAGTTCCAGAATTATCTGAGGTGAGGTTTTCAATATTGACTGTGGAGGCATAAGATAACAATTACCCTGCTCAAGCTCATTTGAAACTTCCTGGATAGTCATGCATTGTCAGAATGTTTGGGGGCTGTGGATTTTCAGAGTTGAGAGTTGTTGCATTGTGACTGTAAAGAAGAAGGGAATTGAAAACAATACTGTTCAATCTAGCATTGTTCAGGAACACAAGATCAGATTTTTATTGACAGTGATTACTGAATATTGTATCTGTTTTGATAGATGTAGATTGCTCCATCCTTTTACTTTTTACAGTTTTTTTTCACAGCCAATCCAAATAACAATCTTTCATTATGGTTAACCTTATTAGGTGCATAAATCTGAAGCACTTTCCTGAATAAAGTTTGATTCGTCCTTCTATCCACCATGTCTGAATCTGGGGTAAACTCTAGTATTAAGCAATGCAGTGCAACACACACAGTAAAGGAATGAAATGCTACTGAAAGCCTCTTTCTAATTGACTATTTGSTTACCCCACAGCATAAGTCAGTCCATACCTGCTAGCCAGAAGAGATCACCAARAACAGGCATTCTCCAGCACAAATTGGGATACTGCTGTGCTAATCCTTAAAAATGCCACTGAGACCCACGTTTTCTGAACCTCTTCTAACGTAGTGACACAACACCCTGCAAGAATACTGTATCCTCCTTTCTAAAAACAAACTTCACAGGTGMAAATAATATCCTTTTGTTGTTCATCTTCCTGGCTAGCTTGCCCACTTTGCAAATGTAGAACTAGGGGGAGAGAAYGTTATACATTGACAACTCRAGCTAAAATCAGCAGCAGAACAAAGTTATGCCCAGTCCATTAACAAGCACTGTAAGCATAGCTGATAAAATTCTTTCTTATGTATGCTGCACCAGCTATTTAATCTGCTAAACTGAAAGAAAAGATAAGAGAGTCCATGCATGAAAGAGAAAATTATTTCCCAGCAGGGAAAACAGAAAGCAGTRCAAGCAACTACATGCCCTATAATTGTACACTTTGCATAGATTTGTACTGAAAACTTGTTTTCAGATCCCTCTGGATTATGCAATAGCAAACCCCAAAAATGGCCTGATTTCCTATCCTATGAAGCTAAACCCCCAGCTGAAAAACGTGATTTTTTTTTTTTTTAGTAGGGGATTGGTTTTTGCAGTGTGAAGGGGAAGGCCCCAGTTCAGTTATCAAAAATGTTTTCTGCTCTTTCTCTGCTGATACTGCCACAGCTGTGCTGAGGCATTCTGGAGTAAGTGTGAGGCTGGTTGACTTCCTCTTGCTGGAAAGACACTGAATAGCAATAAAGCAGAGCTTTGTAGATGTCTGCCCACGCAGTGACTRCAGCTTCTCTCTTTTGCAGCAGGAGAGACAATAATGATGGCTGTCATGGTTGAGTTTCAAGGAGTATGTTTTACTTAACGTAAAACTGATCTGAGCACACATCAGATTCTCTTGTAGAGAGATATCTACGTTCTGGGATTTACTCTCAAATTGCACTRAATTCAAGAGCTAGGTGGTCACAAGTTGCATGAAATACAAATCTTAGCCTTTTACAGATTTTCACTTCAAGGATCATCCTATAGGAAATGCAATCATATTGTCATTAAATTTTATCACGTATTTTAATACCCTTTTTATTTCCCTAAAAAAAAATTAACTTGGAAGATCAGATGTCAGAATCTTATGATTTTATGAAGAATAATAAAAAAATTATTTCATTATGGGTGGCAGGCAATCATTCTTATTAGTAAGTACACCAAATCTGTCTATGTTCTAAGCCTGGTTTCTTTTCCAATTACCCTTTTTGGAAATTTTCACTTGAGGACTTGCAAATCTTCATTTTTAAAGCTGAACAAAAGTATTAGTCCTCTTTTTTTCTTTCATGACAAAAAGTAAAACGACTTTGAGCTGGACAGCCCTGCCTGTTACATYTGTTTCCAAATTCAGTGTGACAGGAAGTTAGACATTTCACATCTCTGGAATAAAGATGATTTCTCCAAATGGCTGGAGAACTGGCATTAGAAACAAACCAGTACTTCAGCACAGTGCAGATAACGGATTGAGAAAACGGATGGAGACACAGACGGGCAGAACTTCCTCTGGCACTGAGCTGGGTGAGGACTGTTATTTTAAAAGCATCTATACTGAAATAGAGGAAGTGTGCTGCTGGCCATCCCAAAGAGAAGTCTCAGCTCTGAAGCACACACAATGTAAAATCCAAGGTGTAATAAGTAAAAAAGGGAAGTTGGGTAGAACAAAGATTCATAGTAGGTAGTGTTGTACATATTRATTTCTGTCTGTCTTGAAGTTAACTTTCCATCTGCCCACAGGAACCTTTAAAACACTCTACCCTGGCTTAAAAAAAGAGGGATAGAAACGGATCAAATTCATGGATATCTGTGTGGGTGCATGCATCTGTAAGTACTGAGAATACAGACACTTTAATTTTTATAAGTGAAGAGGTATTTATACACAGGCTTGTTTTCTACTCATTCATTTGTAAATTAACTGTACACAGCAGGCATGTTTTCTCTACTGATTAAGTGAAAAGCAGAAACATGGTAATGTTTTTAACAGCACTCAAACACATCAAATATTTTTGACTAACTTTTTCCATTAGCTGGAACGTTCATGTTAGAAGAAAAAGAAGAGTAAAATCTCCTTTTATCATGGACTTCCTTGACCTATATTGCAGCAGTACATGAGATGTGTTTGAAATAACTTGAGAGATGATCAGTTTCACAGAAAACTGGGTTGTCAGAGGCAATGATTAGACAGAGACAAAAACCCCCTGAAAATTAAGAAAATTCGTTGGGAAACCTGCTACSGTCATCTTCACAGTCCTGTGCTACTGCAACAGCTTTTCAATGTTTTTCCTGTAAACAGGATATTGGCAGTGTCATAAAAATAAAGCTCACCTCCTGAAAAATGCTTTAGAATCTGAAGACAAATATTTAGGTCAACAATTTGGAACAAAATCTCTTGTTTTATCACTGACAGGTTATTTTTGCTCTAAAATGCAATCACTCAGATCTTTAAATGCCAGTATTTCTGTAAACAATTGCTTTTCTTTCTCATTCAGGCCATATCATATTTGCAAGGACTGTCAATATCTATTATATTGTCATTCATCCACTGCTCATTCATCCAGTAGGTGATCATAATTTACCAGTTAAAAGATTTTTTACAATGCCTATTTACAAKGAGGTCAAATGCCTTAATACCCATGGCTAGTAAGAGACTGTGAGTTCTGACAAGATTTCTGAAGAGGGTCTGTCCCCTTGCGGCTGCACAACACCACCCCAATTCTCAAGGTTCATTCAGAAAATCAAACCACAAATTTTTTTAAGAATCAAAGGCTTCAGAAATGGTGTCTTTTTCACTGCCCCTTTCACAAGTATTTGCTGAAGAAAGACACSTATTGAGCAGTTTTTCTAAACCTTTAGTAGAGACCTTCTAAATTTTAGCCACCCTGACCATATAGAAAATTCTTAACTAGTAATTCCAGTCTAACTTTGAAATATATTGACTGCTAACACATAGCTGCCAGTCTGTGACAGTTCTCAGCACCTGCAGGTCATGATGTTCTGTTTGCCTATATAAACAGCCTGACATTGCTCAAAAAAACCCTAACTTGCTGAGACAATGCTCTTGAATCAGAGTCTTTGTGGGAAAAAATGTATCAAGATACATTTTGAGTGATTCTGCTTATAAATTCAGGGTAAGGATTGTGTTGTTATTTTTAAGGACTCACACATAATAAAAGGTTTTGTGAAAATACAGCAACCTCCTAAATCTTTATAATCAAGACTTGATTCTAAGACTTAAATGAAACTATTATCATCTGGAATTCACTGATGGTCCATTCATGAAAAATTTCAAATGAGTTCCTAATTAGGTCTAGATTATGTTTCCTCTGCATGTAGGGCTTGATATCGTTAATCTTGCATTGGCAATCTCCACTGTCTCAGTGATGGTTCCTCATTAMAACATTTGCCATTTGCCATTTCCAATTCTTGAAAGCAAATAACTGTTCTTTCATCTTAATTCAATAGTGTTCCATGAATTTTAATTAAATCCTTCTCTGAGTTTACATGACGTTGGTCTGGTTACCCATTATGAGGCTCTCACACACAAACTATAGTTTTCTTAATAAGTCTGACCCATTGGCCAACAAGGTCAATTGCTTCTCATTAAGAATAATAAATGGCAATYCTAGTATAAAAGTACATATTAAATACTGTGAAAATTCTGCTCTCCTTCCATTTCCTTTCTCTGATTTGCATAACATTTCATACTTGACTCAAGCAATTTTTTAATGGACAGTTAATTTAAAAAATTAATTTCCTGTGTCATTTGTTTTCATACTGTCTTTTATTCAGGTAGAATCCTTTACAATAGCCCAAATACCAGGGATGAAATAATGCGTGGAGTATTTAAAAAGAAGATTATATTTTTCTTTTCTCCCTGCAAAAGGAAGCAAACAAAAGACAAAACCATACCRCCTTTGTAGATGTAGGCACATTGCTGCTGAACATACACACTTGCTTGCATCATTAAGTGTTTCCAGGAGCTGGCATTCACTAGCAGCAGAGTTACAAGGGMCAAATCAGAATGTCCACATTTCTAGCTACCAATGTTGTTCACTGATTCCATTGTTTTTTACAGAAGTTTAATTTGTCCATGTAATTGAGCATAGTGACATCTGCTTACATACAAAAATCCTGGAACAAGAGGGGAAACTACRAACAGAACAGCAGGGAGATGTTCAACACACTAGGAGAGAGATGTTGCAGCTATGCCAGGTGACACAGCTGTACAAGGGCAGTAATTTCTTCAAAAATTTTTCCCATACACTGCATGACTATGCTCACTCTGCAATTGTGAGTCCCTCATAGCTTCATAGATATTTAGGCCTCAACAGAGTAAGCATGCATAATTRTATGTTGAAACACACACACATATAWAAAAATGTAYATTTTTTGTATGCACATCTGTATTCAAAAATGTTCACAAATACATGACCCACTGCCTGAAGTCTAGTTATTCTAGCTCAAACCTACATCTAATATGAAAGAATGCAAGATTTGTGTTCTAATATCATTAGCAGAGTTTATTCATCTGCCTTCTGAGGGTGTGATCATATGAGATTTTTGGATCTCATYTTCCCCTGATATTTTTATGCAAGAAAAGACAGATATGAGCACCCGAAATCTGAAATTGAGAGTAGTCTCCTAAAGTTGTTAAATACTGGGGGTTTTTTCATGCTTTTTACTGAAGTTACCATTCAAAATTACACAAAGCTGAAGTATCAAACTCATTTAGTATCTTCCTCAAATTTCTAAGAAAAGAAGTTGTACCTTTTTTGCCAGTGAAGAAGTGTGAGAAAAGAGATGATTCAAAGCAGTATTTTATGTATCYTTAAMATAAAATTCCCAGACTTTGAATTGCTCATAATGGTGATACTCTACCCCTTCGTTTCCTCTGCAAACCTTCCTTCCTTCCTTCTGTGACCTTTTCTAACTCACACTCCAGCATTTTATCTGCACAGTAGTCTTCACGCATTCAAAAAGACTAATACTGTAAACTTCTCACTTTGCACTGTAAGGAATWAGGAAGGTAGGATGTACATTTCATACAATGGAAATATTTATGCAAATAACTGTTCATTCATGAGAACACAGAGTTTCTAAGCTGGCCTAAAATACTTTTCTAAGACCTCCTCCATCTTTGGAGATGAATAGCAAGACAAAAAAAAAGGTTTACATAATGAGAAATTGGTGTATAGCAAGCTTAGTAAGTCTATTTATAGAGGTTTAAACATGGTGCAGGTGCAACAGATACAGTAACCACCAATGAACTTTTCAAATTAAAAAATATACAAATTTACTTTGTACCTTTCCATTTTTTAACTGAATGGAAATACTGCCTAAAGTATTCAACCAAGGGAACTGCCCCAAGCGCTGGATGAAACGCAAAAGGCAGTTTCTCATCCCTCTGAACCCCAAACAGCCCGGGGGTCGTGCTCTGGAGCTCCATTCCACGAAGGTGGCTGAAGTTTGCCTGTGCCTACTGCTAAGGTGACACCGGGTCCTGGGCTCCAGGATGCCATCGGACAGCGTRGGATTCCCGTCGGGACAGCGAGATGCACCGTGGGCCTCGGAGCAGGCAGAACCCGGCGATGCCCGGTCTCTGTTGCAGGGTGTGTGATTTTTGAGTCTAAACCTGCAGATCGCTTTGTGAACCCCTCCCGCCACCCCCGGGAATCAGACTTATGTATGTTTGTGCGTGTATCTGTAAGTACGTACTGAGCATACAGACACTTTAATTTGTGTAAGTGAAGAGGTCCCAGGATCCCAGTGAGTTACGGGAGGAAGTTCCCGGCCCGCAGCAGCCGTGCCCGGGAGGACAGGGCAGGCAGGCAGGCAGGTTGCCACCGCTCGCCTCGCTGAGGCCGTGGCCAAACGCAGCTCTCAGTGGCCCAGAGCCATTCGCGTCCCTTTCTCAGCTGGAGCCCCGCGGGGGTAACGGGTCCCCGTCCTTCCTTCGCCCCCGGGGCCCCTTCCCTGCCCTTCCCTGCCCTTCCCTGCCCGCCTCCGCCGGCGGGAGCTCTCGCCCGCTGCTCCTTCCTGGTTGCCGAGGGGCGGGCGGGCGGCGGGGCGCGGCTGCCGGGCGCGCCTCCCGCAGGTACCGGGGCACAGCCGCCGGCTTCCAAGGGGAGGGCTGGGGTCAGGAAGAAGCGAGGGAAGAAGCCACACGGCGCCGACACCGAGTGGGGCCGCTCCCGGCTCGCCCGCCGGAGGAGGAGCGGCTGAGKGGCGGCGGGAGGGACCCACGAGCGCTCCTGAGCGCGGCGCGGAGCGGAGATTCCCCCTTCCTGCTCCATCCCTGCCTCTGCCCTCACCTGGGCGCCGCTCCCGGTGGGCGGCAGGTGCGTGTGTGCGCTGCCCCCTCGCACCTTGGCTGTCCCCGCCCGCTGCATGCAGCCCCCGGAGCGCCGCAACCCAGGAGGATACGCCGGGTGCGTTGGGATTTACTAATTTCTCTTTTATTATTATTTTTTTTTTAGAGGGGTTTCTTTTCCTTCTCTCCGGACGGCTTCGCGGAGGGGAGGGGAGAGGGGCAGCCGTGGCCTCCCCACCACCGGCGGCTCCGGAGCTGTGCCCGCCCCGCACGCTGCGCTCCGCTCCGCCGTGTTTGTTGTTGTTGTGCTCCGGGGAAGAGGCGGCAGAGCGAGCAGCTCCCCCAGGGAGGAGGGCGGGCAGCTTTCGGCTTGTTTCTCTTCCTCTGGGCCGTGCGAGCCCGCGTCCCGTCCTCCTCGGCGGGGCAGCCGCGGGGCTCGGCGGGGACTGGCGCTGCGGGACACCTGCGGTAGGTGGCCCCGGGCTGGCTCCGGGACGGATCCCGCCCGCGGGACAGGTGCCTGCGGAGCGGGCCAGCCGTGCAGGGGAGGGCGGGCAGGGCAGGCGCTGCTGCCCGGCCCCCGGAGGTGTCTGCGAGGGGCGMGGGGCTCACGCTCCGTCGGGGCGGCCGTGCCTTACATAACCGGGCGGGAGGCCCGGAGTCCGTATCGTGTCTTCCGGTTTCACATCGCGGAGCCTTACGCCGAAACGGACAACTTCTCTCTTTTTTGTTTTTTTGGTTTTTGCTTTGCTTTGTTGACTATTTTTCCCCCACTTCACGGGGCCAAGGCGCAGGACAAGCGCTGGCGGGGAGCTGAGGCGCGGGGCAGGTGCTGTCCTCACCGGGATCCCACCGCTGCCCCCTGCGCGGCGGGGCACTCACCGGCTCCTGCRGGGGTTTCCTCACGTTTCCGTGGGGAAGGTGTGCACGCCACCTCCGAGGTGCCGCTGGGACGCTCCTGTCAAGCGCCCGGGACCCGCCGCCACCTCCGCCCTCGCCGGCTCGGCTCGAAGTTGCCGTGCTTGGGATGCGTGCTGAGGCTGTGCGAGGGCTGTGCKCTTGCTGGGGCTTGAGGCAGCTGTGTCTCCGTGTGTGATGGGCTGTGGCGATAGCAAAGGCTGTACTTTCTAGTGCCTTCGTGCGCTTGTGGGGGACTTTTTAAAAATCGCTGCATGATTTGCCTTGGGAAGAATTGTAAACGTGTTTTTGTAATTTTAAGTAGGTCCACTCTTACAGTATTTCCTGTGTGCACTGCCTTTGCCCTTCAGTATATCAGATGCTGTGTTTGAAGTAAWGTTGATTGAAATGATATGAAGACAYTGGGATTCTTGTGGAGAAAYTGAAGTTTTCCCYTTCTTCAGTGGAACCAGCACTGAGTCTCAGGTGATCAGGAGTGATAGCATGTATATTGCGCTGTTTCATTTCTGATATGTCCACTAATCTTTTTCAAASAGCTGAGACTAATATAATTTTGTTGGTGTGGAGTACTGCCAGTTCACAGATACAAACAAGTTAACCTGTAGRTTGTGGGTGATTGTGTATAAAGGCTTGAAATACCTGGCTGGAAGGATGATAAAGTGCTCCCTGTCAGTCAAGAKAAATAATAATAGAGTAAGGCAACAGTCTTGGTTAATGTTAATGATTTGATTACTCTTGGCAGTCAAGTAGGAAACAGTTGTCTAAAATMTTTAAATGGTCTTAGAGCATTTAGAAATAACTGGTATGGGTCCATCAGAGCTCTTGAGCATCATGGGTTGGGGGTTACATAGGCTTTGTCTGTCATGGATTGCATTCTGAATCATTCTAAAGAGCACCAATGAGAACATTACAAATGCCATACCAGGCTATACCCAAGTATCTACTGGTAAGCGCCTAGAGAGGACCAGGAAAGGAGAAGCTTGCATTGATGCTTCCCTAGAATACTCTCTCCAGGCAGCTGTGGCTTAATCATTCCCATGGGTAGAAGTGCTGCCTTTGTTCTTGACTGACTCCAAGTTGGTTGTTCTATCTTTGATTCTATGCAGTAGTTTTTTTCAGTCTCCGAGGAAATAGGTAACCAGATAAAGCATTCTACAGACATYATTAATCACTGATAAGATGGTCAGAGGGCAAGTTCTTGTTTGCAAAGGCCCGTGYATAGGAGTTATATCGAGGGATATTAATTTTCCAAGTGGTGTACATGCATTAGGCTCTGAGATAATACATTTAAAATAAAGCTTGATATTTATAATGAAAAGAAAAAGGCAAAGAGTGGTATCTTARTGAAATGGATTCTAATTAATTTTCMCTGAGTTGGGAGAAACCTGTGAATACAATGTATAGTCAGCTTCACTGGATTTGTAAGTAGAGAATTAAGAACAGAAATTGAGTTTATGCCATTCTGTACAGCTGAAGAATGTTCACAGATTTTCAAAGCCCCTGTTCTATCACAATAGTTAAAATATAAATTAATAAATAATATAAATAAGGTAGTGAATTTTATAGTCACTATTGTGGTGATAAATTTTAGCTCACCTCAGACTCTTAATGATAGAAATTGGAGCATGTTACTTAAAAATAGTTTCATGTTTATCATTCTTTAATTTTGTGCATTTATGAAAAATGTCATTGTTTCAGAATCATTCTTACATTGGGATTTGTTTCTCATGATGCCAGTTCCCATATGACACCTAGATCCTTACATCCTCATTAAAAACAAGCTTGTCAGAATTCTGGAAATCATCAGCTCAGCGTATCCTGCACATGCAGAGCAGGATTAGATCCCTTTGCAAGTTTTGAGAAAGAGCAAGATGACACTGGTCACCCACGAATTGATGGCATAACTGGGACATGCCTCCAGTTCTTTCCAGTTCTGAAAGTTTGAGAAGATGGGTGTTAGTGGTGTGTTAGATTACAAAAGAAGGCACATGGAGTGGTAATGGTGGGATGAGGCAAGAGGGCAACCCGAGTGAGTGTCCCTGCTGTTGTGTATCCAAAAGTTCCTTGTTTGCTCTTTTTGTGATRGTTTATTCAGTACTTGATGTAAATTACTCATATGGTTGAAATGSCCTCTTTGGTTATTTATTCCATCAAATAGAACACAGAATTTAGGTTCTAATTGCTCTGCTACATGATTTCTGTGATGGAAGAAACACATTATAAACTGTTGAGAAAAGGCTGAATAAGCTGAAATATACATCTTGTATATCTCTCTATCTCTCTATCTCTCTATCTATTTATTGTATATGTATACTTACTTGAAGCATAAGTACCAGAAGTTGTTTACTGTTTTCTGTTAGCTTCTTACCTGTCAGAAGGGAGAGCTGTGAAAATAAATTGGTGCTCAGGTATTAGAACCTGGGCCATTTGGCTCAAAATTCTACTTACCAGAACTAAATTTAATTTATATGATAACATAACAATTTCTGACAGTCAGCATTGGTATTGGACTAATGTGGATGAAATCTAATTTTTTTTTTGCTAAAACACTAGAAGTATAACTAGTGTTTAATGAGGAGAAGGCTGGAAAGTTTGCAGACTGAGACTTGGATCTAGCATACGGGTTTAAAGTATAAACTCTGCTATGGATTAGAGGACAGCAGACTCCTCTGGATAATTGRTAAAGTGCTCTGTCCTATGGTATTTGATTAGCAAAATAATTTTTCTTTCAGGCATAACATCAGGTTGAAACTGTTATATGTGTTTTCTGAGGTGAGGCTCTTTAAATAAAGGACAGCAGTGATGAGGAGCAGCAGGTTAGGAACTGCTGTTTTAAATACAGATAGCTGATAATCTTTTRTGCAACGGGAATTTTATGGATTCTTCAAAATAGTGTGTTGAAGGTGGATAAAATTGTTAGAGGCTGCCAGGAAAAAAACAGTGGGACAYTTCTGAATTTCTGAAGAGTGAATTTATATGCATTAAAAAGAAAGGTAAGCAGCCAATGGAAGAAGAGTCAGAAAAAGGATATGTGCTTTAGAGCTTAGCTGCTCAAATCACTTGTACAACTGGAATTTCAGACAGATAACTCTAGGTCCCAGTACTTTTTTTTGCATRTTTCTTGTGTTAATATCCATTTTCCAGGGCATCTAGTCTTCTTCACAGAGTGCTTGGTTTTGACCTAATTAAACAGTCAATATAAAATGAACAAGCTGATCTCTGAGACACCGGTTCAATTGCCTAAGGCGGTGGCTGTCTGCAGTGGAGGTGACATTAGAGCTGTGTTACTGTRGCCTTCAGTGGTAGTTCTGGCTCTGGCTGTGCTGATCATTCTGSAGGCAGGTTGTTCTCAGCCCTAGGAGACAACCTGAGTGCTGTGTTTGAGCTAAAGGAGCACAATGTGCTGGTGCTGACTAAGCCCTAAGTAAAGATGTCACAGCTGAAACGTAGCTCTCTAAGGGTTTTGCCAATGTGAGAATTCAGACAAAATATTCTCAGTTATGCTAAGCTGTGGTTGGAAAGAGTTGCTCAAAACTTYGGTGATGGCTTTCCCCTAGGGAGACARTGATAGTGCCTAATTTTACTTATTCAGTGGCATTAAATAAAGGCTATGTTGCAATCAGTTTCATRTTTTCTTTACTTAATAATTTCATTCAGATGACTGTGGATTTTCTRTGATCATTTTTCTGGTTGTTTTCTWGTATTAGTAGCACATGAAGRAATGTCTTCTTCAGTCTAATCACCTCATRTATCAAATGTACTCCTGTTTGAATCCTTGTGTCACATGAACTTTTGGATATAGCATTAAATAATTTTTGATGTTATGTTTATGATTAACAATCTTACTGACTTCTTTAAAGACAAAATTGTACTCATGTTTTCTTGCTTTGCCAGCTGTTTTCAGAGTTTGGCCTTTGGGTTTTTAAAACACTTTTTCTAGATGTTTGGGAAATATGTCAGTCAC
Source organism: Alauda arvensis (assembly GCA_902810485.1). Classification (NCBI taxonomy): domain Eukaryota; kingdom Metazoa; phylum Chordata; class Aves; order Passeriformes; family Alaudidae; genus Alauda; species Alauda arvensis. The sequence continues at coordinate 5,336,156 of CADDXX010000011.1, read as the reverse complement.
TCTCATCAATTTTCTACACTTCATCTTTTTACTTGAGACATTTCCAGAGACTCACCCTTCTGYAAAAGGTTGATCATCCTGGGTTTAACTTTTTCTTGTAGAGATTGACAAACAGCTTACTACTATTTTCTTCAAAGGATTCAGAATCTATTGTGAACATGTATTAGTAGCTGAAGAGTTTCTAAATAGCAGACACTTAAACAGTTCCTGACAACAGTATGCAGATTTTAATGTTTTTGGGCTTTCATATTCTGAAAGAAGCTTTATGCTTCTCAAAATGCTCTGTTAAAAATAAGTAGAGAACTCTAGTTAATATAGAGTGAGATAATTCCTATGAGACTTCTTGCATCAGTTGCAGTAACTGTGAAATCCCAGTTCTGTTGCTTGGAATAGCTGTGAATCTTGGACATAACCCAGGAAAGCCCACACAAAAGGCACGTGAGAGAAAAACAAGAAATAACATGGACATTTTCAGACAGTGGGTTTTTTTTTGCTTCTGTCCTGAAGTGATTTTGAAATAACTCAGTGAGGAAGTTAGTTTTCTAAATATTTACTTAAATATTGCTTTTTAATTTTACATACCTACCACCACCACCCTCCCTTCTCCTCAAAGCTTTTGGAAGTCCTTTCAAAGGGGAGAAACATGGAACGTAATGAATCTGAAAAGACTGATCAAGTCAGAGGGTTTTTTTAAAATATACAATGACTGAAGGTAAAATAGTGGGGTTTTAATTATTTTTTCTTAAAATTTGAGCAGTTTTTGATCAACATATGAGCTGTGCTAGGTTTGTTTTGGATGTTGGAAGGAAAGACGTTTTTTAAATCTGACTTTTTTTYGTATTTTGTTCCAACACTTGTAAAATTTCTTAGTGTGTAATTGAAATTCTTAGTATTTATTCTTTTAAACACTTGGGAAAGTTTAAACATTTGGAAGTGTTTAAATGCTGGTCTTTCCAGCTTGGTGAAGTTAACAGATGAAGGGATCTAACTATTATGAGGGAAAGGCAAGAGGGAAAGGAAAATGAAATATGTTATGTTTCTAAATTTATTTAGAAATTTATACATTATAGTTCTAAAATTAATTCAAGCATGTAGTGTATTTTTTTATAGGCTTACCTGGTGCACTATCATTGGCTTCTGCTAAAGAGTTGAAATCACTTGATCATAAGTGAAAATCTGTTTGTTTTTAGCTTACTTCTTACTAGGAAATTACAAAATTGAGATAAAAAGATGCAGTTGGACAATTYATAGCTATCCTTGGAATTCAGATACTTACAAAAGAGGCTTTTCAGTGTGAGAGATCAGTACTACCAGACACATATAAAACCATTCTGGCTGCATTTTTGAACCGATTTTTCTGATTGGTCTTGTGAATACATGAAAGACCATGAAGAAATGATGGTTATATGTAATGGATTAAATTAGAACAAGGAYTCTTTTAGTGCAATAACAGCCTATCATCTCAATTGCATATATTTTTTCTCAGAAGGTTGGAAAAGTCCTGAAATACAGCTGCTGTGTTATTGTCAGTGCCCTGCCAGTTTTTTGGGTTTTTGTTTCTTTTCAGTTACAAATTGGGCTGTAATAGTTTCCAGATTAGAAGGCAGTTGTATTCTGGTTATTCAGGGGTCTTCTGGGTGCCAGTGTACTGCTGCTTCATCTGTTCTGGCCATGATCTTGCTGAAGTGTGGTATGGTGGGTAAAGGCCACTCMTGAGGTTTGTTCACCTTTGGACTTMAGGTGTTCAAACTGCCATTGGARATCATAATTTCCAATAGAGCAATAGCCTTGGAGCCCTAAGGACAGTTGTCCTGTAATTTTTGTTTATCATTGACTTCCCTAGATTTCCTTGMTAGATCTCAGATGGATAAACTGAACTGAGGTAGGGTGGCTTCAGGTTTTTTAATGCTGATTGGTTGGATTAAGTGGTGGAGGTGGTCTTCGCTGTCTTCTCAGATCTTCTTCCTCACCAAGCTAACAACATCCCTTTGTATCACTTTCACCTTATCCACACAGCTGGCCAAATCTCTCATTCCTCAGGCTGGGTTAGTGCCTTGAAGATAAAGCCTAGACTTTTTTTTTTTTTAATGCAGCAATTCTGCAGATCCCAGTGACAGCTGTTACTGTCCTCTGCCCTTCAAATCTGTACCTACACCTGTGTCTTATCAACGTGTCCCCTAGGTTGTTGCCATTTTCTCCTGACTAATATATATGTGTATGTTTAGAACTTCTATTGGCTTCCTACAGTACCCACCCCCAGGAAGTATTCCTGCAGTTTGTGACAAATTCCTCAATTACCTTGACTTTCAGTTCATCTCGGAAAAGACTCATCAGCTTCTGGGGGTGGCAGTTCTGTATCATCCACAATACCTCATGGTTAATAGSAAAACATTGCTTTGTGGTGATGTCTGCTGTATTGGAATGCTTTTCAGTTATCCTTCTCCAACATTGTTGTTTCCTGGATGTCAGCATTGCTCTTCTCTTCTAATTCTAAAAACATGAGTTCTTAGTTAAACTCTCTTGCCAGATCTTTTTAGTTCTCTAGAGGGGAAGCAGTGTTGGAATATTATTTGACAGAACTTACAGTGATTGAAACACTATAAAATACTTGTCTCTTAGAGCATTAAGAAGGTACAGAAGAAATTATGGCAAATTTGTGCTGGGCTTTTGGGTTTTTTTTTGGTTTTTTTTTTGTGGAGGATGGCTGTACAAGTTTGTGTGCAGAAAAGACCTGTTATACTGAAAATTTTGACAAAGTCTGAAACCAAATGAAGGAAAATAACTGGCCTATGTTTCCAGAAGTTCTGTGGTATGAAATAAAATACTGATGAAACAATACAGAACAGTAACTTTGGGGGTTGGTGTGTGCCTTGGAGATTTATCCATAAAGAATTAAATCATCATTGTCATAGGAGACTTTCGGACCCCTACTGTGCTGTATTTGTGRTGTTTTGATAGCTCACATCATTCTAGAGAGCTAAAATTGGAGTACAACTCATAATCCCATGAATTACTAAAATCCACTGTCAAGTGATGTAGTGAGCCCATTTTAATTTATCTCTTCAGTGAAATGGTCACTGAAAAATAGTCAGCAATTTGATTCCAGACATTTTAATCTCCACATTGCTTCGCTTAAAAGAAAAAAAAAATACAATGTCTAGAAGGCTGACTAAAGAACAGTGGCARACTGTTTTGAAAGTGGTTGCCTGTTGAGCTTTGTGCATTAACAAAATTGGTGATATAAGTAGAACCTTTCCACATTTTTTAAGTGTGTGGGAGTGTGTTCTCCTTTTGTTTTTCTGAAAGTAGAAAGATTTTTTTTTTTTTTTTTTGTAGCTGTTTCCTAGCTTAATATACATGCTCAAATAATTGGGACTGACTTAAAGGATGGCAATTGCAATTATCTTGTGCTTTGGCTCTTGTTGAGTCTTTTACTATTAGATTCTTTCCTCAGATGTTGGAAGTTACTGAGGGACTTCTCACTGAAGTGCAGAGCTTCTACAAATGGAAACTCCCTGACTTGTATTTTGTATTATCTTTTATCTGCACTATTACTTTGCCCTGACTTGTTTCTGGAGAAGAACTGCACATAAGTTTCTGCACAGATTTCATCAGTATAGTCTGAGTCAGCACTGTTYACCTGGAAGATAGGCAGTAATTTGGCTTTGGTTTAGTTCCACAGAAAGATACTCTTGTTAAATGGGAAATAACCCATAATAGGCTCACATGGAAAAATTATTGCTTTGATGGAAATTGTAGTAAGTGCTTTTCAACAGAGTGCAAGGGTGTTGGTGTTGAAAAGCTAATCTTAAGCTTTGGCCAACGTGTAGAGTGGGTTGTGAAATACTCCATTCTTCTCCATACCTCCAGTGGTAAAATACTTTGTATGTGGTTTGGATATTGGGTTTGGGGTTTTTTTTTTGGTTGGTTGGTTTTGGGGTTTTTTTCCCCTCTTAATTCTACTCCTGAATGCCACAACCTTCTTTATTAATGAAAGCATCATAAAAAGATATTTGGTTCCAACTGAAGGCTGAAATTATAGCCACAAATAATGAATTTTTGTGCCCCTGGAAAGAGTGAGAAAGAAGTAATGAAAACTACTTTGCAACATAATTGGCCTTTTATTATAAATGGCTTGCATGTTTCATCCTTGTGAGTAATATTTTGTCCATTAGGCYTTAGCAAGGCCACAAACAGCATACAGCAACAACAAAAGAATGCTCCTTGTCTTAATTGAGTTAYGTGGTAAAGCACTCAGTTGCATCATGTTCAGAGTTCTTAACTGCAGTTTGTATTCTGCCATTAGGGACTGTGTTTCTTTTCCCCTTACCTAATGCATATTTACAACTTCCCAGATCACAGTTGATGTGTTTCTGCCCCCATGCATCTTAGTGCAAAAATGGCCTCATCATTTTTATAATTTACTTTTGGGTATTGAAAATTTGATACTGGATGCTCCAAAGCTTTCTCCAGGCTGAATAATCCCAGTGTCTTCAGCCTCTCCTCACAGGATGTGTGTTCCAGCTGACAGCTGTCTTTGTGGCCTTCTCCTGAACTTGCTCCTGTTGATATTTCATAATGTGGATCCAGAAGCAGAYCTGGTAGTGCAGATACCAGAGAAGYGCATTGTGCAYGAAGCAGAACAATTCCTGCCCTCAGTCCACTGGCTGTGCTTCAKTTTCCAAAGCCTGGGAAGCTCTTAGCTCTCCTTGCTGCCAGGAGGAGGGCTGATTCATGTCTTGCCAGGACCTCCAGCTTGTTCTCAGGGGAGCTGCTCCCCACTGAGTTGGTCTTCAGGCTGTGCTCTCATGGCATTTTTGTTGGCCATATCTAAGTTATTCTGCATAGCAAACCCTGCCCTCCAACATGTCTTCTACACCTGTAAATGCAGTGTTTGAAGACTTATTGGGTGCTCTGCCAGGTAAAAGAAATAGTCTTTTACTCTGTTAAAAGAAATTAAGCAGGATTGGGTCCCTAACCTATTCACTTTGTAACCGTGGGCAGATTGTGAGCCATTAAGAGCTGCTGTTTGAGCCTAATGATAGAGATGTTTGGGCTTTTTTATCAGCTACTGGTTTAGCCATCCGTGCTGTAACTTGGATCAGGTTAGGTGTGAGGATGAYGTGGGAGAGATTTTTGAATATTTCTAAAATCAAGGTGGGTGATCTCTCATCCACAAATCCTGTCATTTTATGGCAGAGGCAATCATATTGGTCAGGTATGATTTAACCTCTGTAAATGTATCTTGGTGATTCCCAGTGACCAGCTTCTCCTTAATGTGCCCAGAAACAACATCCAGGTAGGCTTCTGTCTGAACATACTGTGGAAGTAGATTAACAAGCAATGAAAGTGAGCTGGGCTGTGATGTTTTCTTTCCTAGAGATCCCTCAGACTTGGTATCTGGTAACCTCTGCATAATCCCCTCCTGCTCTTCTTTTCTGGATACCCAGTTGCTGTCCATCTGCAGGTGATGAGTGCATGCTGGTCACAGGATGGAGCACCTGMATCTTTGGGAATGTGGTGATGAATAAGCTGGGACTTCATGTGACCTGGGGTAACGAGTTTGTTAGGAACAGGATGTTGCTTCTACAGTGATTCTTACTCCTCTGTGTGTGTGTGTGAGGAATTTACAAGATAAGAAGGTGACAGCAAAAGTGACAGTAAGTTTAATAATTATTTTGGCTTGATCTAAKGCATGTAAATGATTATATTGGTGATCTGCTTAAAGCCACTGGGCTTTGCCCTGGGTTSTCTTTTGTATTGATTTAGTTCCATTATCTTGCCATTAGCTTGACAGTAAAGGTAATGAATATAGAGGTATCAGGGTGTGTGARAAATCTGTATTTGCCTTCTGATATGCATTTAAAGCTTCTTTTTTTGGTAGTCATTTGCTTTGTTTTGTTTTGTTGCTACTGTTAATCTGCTTTTACAACTTCTCTAACTGTGTCGTGGCTTTTTTTTTCCCGCTAATCAGTATTTTGATATTCCCCTAGTACTCATAATTTTAGGTGGTCTTTAGAAAACACTGTCAAATGCAGTAAGGTCCACAGTAAAACTGAGACTTGCTTGATTKGCACATAGGAAGAAGCAAAGAAATTTAACCTGACTGTATGATGCTGAAGAGTGAGTTCACAATGACTTTTTGGGGAATTCAGTGTTTCTCAGATCTTATCATTAGCACTACTTACCTTACTGGTCCAGGTGCCTAATTTTCCAACTTCTGTTACTGATGARCAGTTATTACTCTGCATAGTTTATCAGGTATCAAAATAATTTTGTCACTTGATGATAGTTGTCCTTAGTTTTCTCCTGTATAGAACTATATACATTCAGATGTTCATTTTTATTAACTGAATTCTTTTTTAGGACCTGAAAAGCCCCTTCAGAGTAAGGTTACAAATATATTTAATAAAATATTTCTAAATGAGCAGTAGCTGAACTGATTGTAAGAATTACATTCTACAGTTTAGAAATGTAACCATTTAATCAGCAGTGAGGTAATCAGAAATACAGTATTCATAAAATTTTTTGAATGGCAGGTATAATTAGTTCATTATTTTAATGCTTCCAATAGTGTTTAATTGCAGTAGGACTTTAATAATTTAGGATAATTTAGGAAAAATATCATAATAGTTGGCAAATCATTGTCATTATTTTAACTCAATCTTATGTGTATTCCCAAGCCATAATGGCMTTTTCTAAACTGAGACTGAAAAATGCACGTAGGGGAAAAAGTCAAATGCTAAATGATAAATAGTAAATGCTACCTCCATAGTCAATTTTAGATATCTAAGTTCTTGCTTTTATCTATAATGCCTGTCTCTCTCATATTTTAGGAACCTGGTTTTATGCTTTACTTGTGAAGTGCAAAATCACATTTTTCTCTTGTTCAGTGTAGTAAATATTTTATTTTTGCAAATAAAAGATTAACTTCCAAATACAGTATTTGTAGAATATTACATTTGGAAATGGACAAATTATTCAATGTGTTTCACARTCAGCTAGCTCTGTACTTTAACCTGAGAGGAATAACCAGGGCTTTGGAAGGAAGGCAGTTAAGTAATTTCATAATCATTCATGCATTACAGCAATAATACTGGCAYACACAAACATAAAAACTGGTTTTGCAGTGTCTTCCTGATACAAACAAATAAACAATATTCAATAGGCTTTCTTGTATAAGAAAAGACCACCTAAATAAGTAAGATCAAATGAAAGCAAGATTTAAGACAATAGGGTTTGTTGGCACGTGGATTTTAAATATATAATAAACAGGTAAAAAAGYTATTCTATATATGTCTTTTTGTGGYATTGAGTAATTTTGTGATTTTTTTWWAAATGATTGAGGGAGGTGTTGACTTAGAGTATCTTGACTCAATTCCAGCTTATTTTGTTTGTATAAAAACTCCTGCAGTGTCAGTTAGATAAGTTCTATCTAACTGTGAGTCATATAACTTCTTAAGCAATTTAAGTTTTCTCAATTTAATTAAAGATTGCTGCAATTCAGAAATGTTTGAAGTTATTCTTATTTGTATTTTGTTGGAAAGCAAKRAATTATAGTTCAGACTGAAGAGAAKGCTGGGTAGCATTGTGGTGGGACRTATRTAGTGAGTTTCTGGCCAAGAGAGAAGGTCTCCTTCTGCTTGCACATTCTGTATTTACAATAGAAGATCAGRCAGGTTTTGGGGGCGGAGCATGAAAAAGACTCTTTTGTGAAAAATTATATATTCTGGATTATGTTTGGGTATGGACAGTTTTCAATGGGCAGGTGGTAAGCAAGTGATGGGCAAGATAATTGTATTGCCAGAGTGTTATGACATGAAATGAACAAAGTAGAAAGTGGTACCAAAATTGTTAGGTGCCTTTGTTTCTGTGGTGTTCTGACACCTCTTGTTCATCAACTTGGGCATGTTCCAGTCCCACTGGACCTGGCATCACTGTGCATCTGATTCTGTTAGTGTCTGCTTACACCTTTTCCCCATGAGGGATTTGAGAGAGCATTTGTGGTATGATCTGCAATCCTCCTCCATTTTAGCAGACCACCAATATCTGGTGACATTTTAAGTGCTTTAGGACTGGCTATTTATATTATGTAGTTGGCAAGAGAAGGGAAACTTCTGTGTATGACTAATTGAATGTAAGAGTGAAAAAAGTGCACTCTGATGTATCCAAACTGATGAAATGTTTACATGGAAYTATGTTAAATAAAACCCAAAACAGTTCTGGTGATAATTGCTTTCCACTTAGCTTCAAACATACAGAATCTGGAGTGCTTTTAGCTTATGTTTTTAAACACCCTAGATAGATGCTGTGAAGCCTGTGGTTTTGGGGGTGGAGCTGTGTTTTTTCTGAGTGAATATTGTGTGCTTCAAGATAGTGAATGGGGAAAACACTATTTTATTTGTTTGGGGGTGGGGGGGTTGGCAGTTTTGGGTTTTTTTTCCCCCTAGTGTTGTTGTATTTGTTTTGGAAATTTGCATTAATTTTGGCAGATGCTCAAATACCTTTTGCGAATGGATTTACTAATACTTACCCATAAGTAGTAATGCATTAGTGTTACTGGATGAACCAAAAAGAAAGTAGTAGTGAAAACAGTAGCATTARCTTAGTAAAGGCAGGTTTGATAATTCAGAATTATTTTAAGGTCTTAAAATGCCACGGACTAAATATTAGGGACCACAGTGGGGCAATGTTGAAATAAAGAAGGGATTATTCATTTGGGAGTGTAAGACTCTAGCTGTAACATCTAAAATTTGTTAACTTAAATAGCTGAATTTCCACTTAAAAATGTATTATATCAGCTAAAACCTATTGGTAAAAGTTAATTGCAAKTCAATAAAAGCTGGTTTAAGTATGATGCAACATTAAATAAAAGACCYATTAATTTCACTCATAGCTAACTCATGTGAATGTTAAATAACAGGTTTTGATTCAGTAACTTGTATTAATAGTAACTTGCATTAATGACTGTATTTATGCCATGAGTAGTTGTTGTTTGAAAGTGTAGTAGGTGAATTAAAAATGGGTTAAGAGATATTTTTTGAGGTAAGAAGTAAAGAATTTTGCAAAACCAGCAGCTAAGTATCTCTTTTCTGAAAGGTTTTAACTCTCTTAAGGAGTGGAATGAGAAGCACTTTTATGGATTGTGTCAATGATAAGATGCATAAACGAATTGCTGGAACAGTTTGGTATATAGTTTGTTCTGTGCATATGTGATATAAATTTTCAGTCACAGACTGTGGAAATATTACTCATTATTGCATTTCCATGGAGGAGTGCTTACTGCAGAGTGTTTGAGGAGGAGATTTTAAGTACTGATACAGTCTTAGGGGAATGTTGTGAAAAGRGCAGTCAGTTTGTAAATGGTTTGGCAAATAGGAGTGAAAGAGACTTGAAGAGCCTTGTACGAGGTCCCTTGTCTGTCTAGTATGTATGTAACCAAGGAGCAAAGGCTCTTGAAAGTCAGTATCCATCCAAAGAAAGTGTTTCTGGTTCCTGGAGCTGTGGACTTTGTGTTTCACAGCTGTTTCCTGAGGGCCACTGCTCACAAACTTGCAGAAGAGCTGGTTGGGATGAAGAAGAGCCCCTGCCATGCTGTGGCTGGGATGGGGATCAGTTCCAGCTCTTTCCCAAAGGGTTCAGACGTGTTTCCTGCTTCAAGGAGCAGGCTGCCCAGGTGGAGGCTGTTGAGCAGGAGTCATGTTCCCTTTCTTCAGTGTCTTGGTGCAGAGAGATTTACAGTTCTTACACTGATCCCTTACAGGATAAAGTGGATGAGCTGAGTGGGGTCTATTTGTCTAGKATTCTACATGCCAATGAAATCTAGCTGGCTAGAAGCTGTCCTATTTCATTTCTGTTCCCCCTTTTCAGAGTATTGCTGGTTTTGTAGTTTTGTTTTGCTTGGGGCTTCAATTATTTTATCCCTTTTTATAGTCAGTTGTCAGTGTATGAACAGATTCAGAACAAGATAGGCCCTCTCTGCCCYTCTCCTACTTCCCACCCCAATGCTCCAGGTACATTGTTCAGAAATATGGATTGAAATATTCCCAGGCCAAAATTGTGGCCTCTGTCATTTGGGGCTGTCCTGCCATGATAAGAACCACARCATTCATGCAGTCCCTGAAATACAGTGGTCAGACTCTTGCTTTCTATCTTCAATATAGCTAGGCTTTCTGCTCTCCTCTGGTTCTCCCAGAGCCCTGCTCTCCTGATGTTTAGAAATATTCTGATTTTCAATTTAGACTTATATGTGGCAGTGTGTATTTTCTCCTCCTTCAACACTTATTTAGCTTTGCTTTACTTAGGCTTGAMTTGTCATGAGCTTTTAGTCTTATCTCTGTCTGATAGGTTCCTATTGCTCCCCTCATCTTTGCATCTGTTCTAGTGAAAAATTAATGTTGTTAGATACGGCTGACCAGAACTGTACCTTGTRTTCAGCTGATGTTATGCTAGTGGCTTGTGTGATGACTTTAATTCTTCCCTGTCTTAGCTGGAAATATTCCCTCACAATACAATGTAGGTCTGTTTGTCTTTCTTTTTTTAAAATCTATGTTCTCCTAGCCAGATCACATTGGTGACTCACAGTTATCCTGTGATCAAGCCAGACTGATCTTTGCCTCCAGTATCGTCCCTGAAGGGGACTCTGAAACCCCTGGTTCTGAAACCAGAAAGGATCCCTGGTTTCCCACATCCTGTGTGAGTGTGCTAAATCACAAGCTCATTATCTCATGGTATGGGTGACCTTCTGCTGTAGCTGCCTAGATAAAAAAAAAAGGTTGGGGGTGTGTTACTGCAGTGTTTTCCGTTCTGTCTTGTGATAATCTTGAGCCTGACAGTTCACATWTTTTGTGTTTGAGACAAAGTTGTCTGAATGAAGACCTAGGATGTCAGAGAAATAACCCCATTGTATATTGATAGGGTTCTGGTGTAAAATCATGTGAAGCTGCTTGGCTGTGTCATTGTAGCTAGAGTGTTATTTTGTGTGACTGATGGCAGAACTTGAAAGCCATGAAGCACTTGTAAAATAAGRAAGGAGGTGTGTGTTGTGATTACAAAGCCTGGCATTGTGTAGTAGCTGAAAATGGGTTTTCAGAATTACAACTCTGGATTTAATCTTCTCATGTCTGCCAAAGCTTCTCAAGTGGGCTGTAAGTTTTTTTCTGTATTGTCCTTAACTTATCTCTGCCTTTGCTCTATATCTGTAATATGGGAGAAAGGTTTACCTTCTGGTCATGTGTTTTGTCTACTTATGTTGCAAGACCTTTAGGGAAGGAACTTCCTTGCTGTCTTTGCCCTCTGTCTGGAAAACCCCTCTTTGCTGGAGGTTGTTGACCCTGTCACAGATAATGGCATTTGTGACATTTTCTTTGAAAAAAAAAACAAGTTTAGTTAACAGTAAATTAGTTTACAAGGGCAACTTGTTCAAGAACAAGACAGTCTTGTGATGTGTGCTGCAAATATTATATACAAGCTTACTTTTTAATCATATAGTGGATTTGAGATAYATTTTGGCAATCATGATTGGAACTGAATACACTGCTAGTCTCCCTATTAAAACATATATTTTCCCACTCCACTGCTTTGATAGGTTGCCAGATTTTGTTATCTTTTTCTTTTGTACACTGATAAATGGTGAACAGTATTTGAAAACCATGCTGAAAAAATGAGTGTATAGCCTGTCACATGCTTTTGTCTTCCCTTTAACGTGGAATAAACAAGCTGGCTTTCTTTTTAACGGAACAAGGGGAGATAATGGTCTTATGTACATTTAGAACATTCTCATGTTCAAATGGAAATTTTCCCCTGTGTCATTGTCATTTCTTCTGTCATTGTTCTCTTCAATAGTTATTCTGTTATTCAGTAATGACTGTTTCTATATTGGCTTTGAAAGTACCCCTGATAAAGATTGGGAAAACAACATTAGCATATGACATTTAAGATTTAGATAAAATGCAACAATGTTCAAGTAGGAGCCATGAGTTCTTGAAAGCATATTTAAAGAAGCACACAAGTACAATAATTGTGCCAGATCATGCAGATTTCAGCTGTTGTTACTCATTAATTATTTAAAATTCCAAATGCAACAACTCACAGCCTAGTGACTGTAACCTGCTGAGCCTGTGACCTAAACAATTAAAGCCAAAACATCTGGATTAAAATTCCATTTGAAAAGAAGATAAATTGATTTAYTTATTTTACAGCTATGCAATTAGCACTAAACTAATTTTGCTTTCTCTCCTCAGAAGGGAAAGCAAATCAGTGTGTCATCACCAGAGAAAATCCCAAACTGGAGTCATAGTATCTGTGTTTCCAGATAATCATTTATGAGCCAARAAAAATTGCTTCTCTACAGCTTTCTGAGTTACTTTGTTCTTAAATTTATTTACTGATTTCTGAGGACTTTATAAATCTTTACTTAAKCTTCATGAGATGTCACTTGCAACTTGCATAGCAAACAATTTTTGACTGGAGAACTGTCTTGTTTGGATTAATGGACTCTGGATAATAAATTTAGGAGGCTGCCACATGACCTTTGAATGTTTTTGCATGTCTTCAGCGTGCTTACAAATAAATATACTGAAGATTGAGTCTTCATCACATTACTTTAAAAAGTACTTTAGGAGCATGATTTCATTTATGAATGCTCAGACAATAAGGCCAGGCAAAAGAAGGCAAAAAGAAGTGAGAAACAATGCACAAGAAGAGAGAAATACAGACATAGAGTTAAAGATGCATGTTTTGCATGTCAGAGAAGAAACACTGTGTTTTGTGCCTCTTTGGCAGTGTGTTTATGGGGAGGAAGGGAGGGTCATGACTGCAGAGAAGTAGATTGGGCCAAAGRGAGTCAGCTCGGAGTATGGGGAAAGTCAGACCCTTTCGCAATATCAATATTTGTGCCAAATGTTACAGAGGAGAATCTACAGGAAATCCATCTGTTGGTTGATATGTTTACAGTATAGATAACTTGTATGAAATCAGAGGAGAGAGAAGGATTGGGGAGAGGGATAATTCTTCCTTTTTTTTTTTTTTTTTTTAATTGAGAAGGAGATAGTGATTCAGTGTTATCTCACAGCACAGTTAATGCTGTCTGAAGGGGGTGAATCATCTCCTTGTCCCATCTGTCAGTCTGCTGAAGATGAGAAGAGCAGGCATACAGTGCCTTTAATTCATGTGTGTTCAGAACTGCAGGTGTGCATTYTGCCATCAGTCTCTACAAAGTGTTAATGGAACACTGATCATCAAAGTGCCTGTGTTCTCTGGGAAGCTTAGGTAACCTACCTCACTTTGAAAGGGAGAATATACCGCTCAGCATTTGGAGAGGGCTGGGTTTTCTAAGCAGAGAACGGGAAAAAAAGTGAGTTATCAAATATATCTTGGTTTTATTCTCTTGGCATTTTTTAACTTTTGTATCAGAAGAGGTACTAGGTCTTGTCTGTTTTCAGAGTACCTTAATATCAGAAACTGAAAGTCTTCAAGTAACAAACAATTATAATTTTCTGTATCATTTCTCAGTTGCTTTTTTTTTGCCCTTTGGTACTGATTATTACTTTGGCCTGAAATTCTCCATGATTTGAATATGAATTTTGTTCTTTTTTTCATTCTCCTGGTTAATACTGCACTTAGATTATATATTCTTGTGTGGTGCTTCCTATTTTTCAAAACTAGTTAAGAATTTAGGACAAATGTCTAGCTTCTAGTTGTTGACTCACTGAGGCCGAATGTTGAGGTTCACAACTATGGAGGTGTCTTTGTAAAGGAAATTTGGTACTTTAGAAGCCACGATGGTGGAAAGCACTGGTCTTAGGAGTCTACTGCATATCTTACAAATACATAGAATRAGGCTATGATATGTATCTGTTCTTAAACTTTATATCTTTCCCTGTCTCTTCCTTTTTCATGAGATGATTTATTTTACTGTAGTATCAAATTATTTTGTCTCTGGAGCACAYAGGTGCTGAAAAAATAACCAATAAATATGTGTCTGATCCTTTTCAGAAAGCTGGGAAGAATTGGTCCTAGCTCCAATGTGTTGAATGCCACGCAGACCTAAACCTATATGAAAAAGAAAATAATAACACCCAGCCTATTTGGTTGTGCTKTTGTGCATAGAAGACAGCATGCAGCAAATTAAGTGAACTTGTTCTTATTAGTGACTGAGATAAAAACGGACAAATTAGTCCTAGTTTTGTAGGAGGGCACCATTTTCCTTTTGATATATACATTCTGGGGAGGTGTATGTGTGGCCCTCTCTGTTCCCTAGACTGGGAATAGCTGAGAGGCACGAGTATCTCAGCAAAGCCATAGAGTACTTRCAAGGAAATCCRTGTTTARTCAAGASCCAGTTGTAGGYACAGTGGTAGAAGTGCAGYAAGCAGAAGGGATGGAGCTCAAACSKGCTGGRTGCATCTGCACCTTGCCCCAGGCCTTTGGGGTTCTRCCTGGCTCCCTCCTCAGATGCACTGGAGGTGATTAGGAAAATTTCCTTATGACCCTGCAGGTGGATTGGCACAGAGTTCACAGGGCTTTGCTAATCTCAGTGTTTTGAAGACAAACAGTAAACATGAGGCTAATGCCAAATGGTTGTGGTCATTGGTGATTTCTGTTTGTGTGAAGGAGTGTAGGTATCAGTATGTGCTACATGACCTTAGGGGAGCATTTTTCCATTTGGGAAGCAGAAATGCCCTGTTGAGAAATTAGTTTTAAAATGGCATCTTTTCTTTTTCAATGGGTGAGAGAGGGAGGATGGTGTTCTAGCAAGGAGAGCGGAGTGGGTTGAAGGAGGAAAGAAGAGAAAAGAAAGAGAAGCCTAAGCTACAGAAAATAAATAYATATGGCTTAGCAATTTCATTGTAATTTTATGTTGTCTAGATTCTGTTGTCTAGAACCAAGTTTGGACTATGCYCAGCGTGCTGGGGTGAGATTCCTGGGAATCACATTTTATAAAAAATAATGTGCAATATCTTCCCTATTTGCAATAGAGGAAAATGGTAATCAAAGCAGTCAGGAAACATCTTAAACCTTGAGTCCTGTTTACCCTATGGMAATTTTAGGAAATTGTTTGCAACAACATTTTTTCACAGAATAGATTTTCTCTCGCTGTTGTAGCCTTTCTCATGTACCATAGTGTTGCAGAAAATTTAGAGAAAATTAAATAATTTTGGTGTACTTTGCAATGGTGTATGAAGTGTGTGTAAATTACTGAGCAATTGTGCAAGCACAGGGGAGTACTTTCACAGGTAAAGACTATTTCAGAACTTGGCCAATCCCTCAGAGGAGTGGTTTTCTAGGCCTGGTGTCCTAGAGGCTGAGGTACRTGCTGTTATCTGTAAACATGGAAATTGCTGTAATGTCTAGATAGGTCAGGACTGTGATATGCAAGCATGATTAAAYACATCTCTAAGTATTGAACTCCCATTGACTTCTCTGTTTTGTAGGCTATGAACCCCATTGAACTCTTGGTTTTGATAATCCATGATGGAAATACGTCTGGAATAACGTGGGTTTTTTCTGAGGAATATAATTGTAGAAGTCAARAGTGAAATAAAGTTTGATTTAGGAAGTATTACACTTTTTCACAATAATGAAAAATTAAATCGGTGTTAAATAACAATGAAACCTGTGAGGGATTTAAGGCACTATATTTTATGACACAATTTAACAGTTGAATTAAGAAGGTAGGATTCCTGGTGAGCAGTTTGTCCATGAGGGAGGTTTCTTCTGGTACATAGTTGCTCACATCTGTCTATGARGCGTCTGACTGTGGCTGCTGATGGAATTAGCTGCAGGTCACTCATTTGTGCCTGCTGGAGGTTTTCTTCCTGGGTGAGCTGGAATATGAGGTTACCACAATGAGGGAATTCTGAAGAAGCAGATGAGGCATGCCCAGTGTCTCAGTCTCRTTTTGAAAGAAGATGAAGTGAAAGGCTTCCTTGCAAAGATGTGTATCACACTGAGAGCCTAAAAAATCCACTCAAAGATTTCCATCTAGCTGGCAGCCACTGCTGTGCAATGTGTCAGCTTGCTTCCCGGCAAGCTATGTAAACAGGACCTGACACTACCAAAAACAAACAAAAAACCAAACACAAAAATAAAAAAAACCCCAAAACTAAAACAAAAACCCCACAAGAACTTGGGTAAGTTTGTAATTAAGAGTTTACATTAGGGGACTACCAGAATTAGAGAACTTGCACATTTCTTAAAATATATGTCACTTTTTTTTTTTCCTCTAATGAGATCTGTGTATAGCAGTAAAACATTATATTTACTTGGATAACAATAGTTATGAATTTAGCAGGAAGTTTTAAGTAAATTCCTCAAATATTTTTATATTCTGTGGTTACCCTTCCCATGTGTGAGTAAGGCTAGGAGCACTTGTAGCTCTGCACTATTACCCAACATCAGTCTGTGATGAATACATATTCCTAGACAAGGTAGTAATTACSTTCTGATACTTGTAAATATGTAAGTCCTTGCATACCTTTACTATTAGGTGTAGTTCTGTTGAGTCATAATTAACGTGTGGGAAGAGGTAAGATCATGTTTAACAATCCATTCTCGGCATTGTGTGATACACATTCAGTAGTTTATGCTTCTTAATTTGAAGTAACCATTAATGTTTGATAAAAGTGCTCTGTGTGGATTGGCTTACTGACTGTTTGGACTCCTGAATTACAATATTGCTTGTTTAAAGTCTGATGACTACATGGGTGAACTTTTTTTTCAGGCTCCTGTGAGTAAGAAAATGCTATTTTGCAGTTAAAACTGCATCACCTGCAGAAAGTAATGCCATTGCATTTCTTGTTATGTTAAGAAGGTTTGGAGACATGTTTTTCTGCCTTCCAGTGAAAATTCTAAATCATAAACTTTTTTATAGGACAGTGGGTGTGCATGGGAAGATGATGAGAACCACTTGTTTAGCTCCAAATATCAGCAGGCAGACTAGAATGGGCTGAAAAACCACTACACTGATATATGTTTCTAAACTTCTATTTTTAATCAACTGCTCAGATGAAGATAAAAATACATGATGCCAACATAAGTGCATTTTTTATGGGTATGTGTTGTGTAGAACAGAGTTTTGCCATCTCTTTTTTTCTTTTGAGTTTTGGAAATAGAAGTTTTTCTGCTTGGGCAAGGCACTGGCATTTCTGTAGTGGTTGCTAGTTGTAATATGGGTTTGTGTCGTGAAGRAAGGGGGAAAGCTGCTTTGTTTGGGCTTCCATCAGGTTATGTGTCAGACTAACTCTGTAAGAAGGTGAATTGATGGGAGGAGACACTTTATTTCATTTCCCCAGGCAAAATCCCTTGGCTGTTTTTGGAATTACTCAAAGCAGCAGGCATAAGTGGAGTTACTAGTGTATCAGTCATGGATTGGGAAGTGCCAGGTCATGGCAGCAGAGCTGATTCAGCTCCATAGGTGCTTGTGGCATGGTGCTGAGGCAGCTGGATGTCTCTGCTGGTGGCACCTGCAGCGGTGCTTCACCACTTCCTGCCCCAAGTCACTCACTTCACCCTAAAAAGTTTTTAGGTAGCAGAAGTGTTTTCAACTTTTAGTCCTGTTAAATCAGTTTACTTGTGTGSCCTTTTATTTTCTGAGCCTCTCAGTTTTAATATGGAGCCAGCAACTCTTGATGGGGMRTTTCATGGGGGAGCTGGTGATTGARCTCCATTCACTGAAGGCATGCAGRGTGTCCCCTCTCATTTGTGACTCAASCTCATGCGCAAAATTTGTCATCTCATAGGATTTACAAAACTTGCAGGGTTTCACTAGAAGGTTTCTGGCAAATGCTGTTGAGGTCATAAGCTCCATCTCATGTGCAGGCCTGTTTTGGCAGCTTAYAGTTAGGTGTGATTCATGTGAGATTCAAAGCATTTCCACACTATTTCTGTTYCTTCATTGCTTGGAGCACCCATGACTGTTCTTGTGTCTGGTTATCAGTGCTGAATCATTCGTGGATTCCTCTGCAAAGAAAAATCTTGTTGTTTAGTTGATGGACATTGTTAGGAAGTGTAAGAAGCTGTTTCTTCTCTTCATRCAGAGCTGCTTATTCTGGCAACCTGTACATTATGAAGGTGACTAAAAAGAAAATACAATTTTTTTTCCGGCTGAGATGTTTGGAATAGTTGGCTGCAAGTTCCTACAAAGATTGTAAAATGAGTAATCCCATTGAAGTCAGTGACTCAGCTCATTGCATAAAGATTGATGCAGGTAGAGTCTGTGCAGTGTGGTCTCCCTCCAGACAGGAAGAACCGAAAGTCGGTGTTTAAGTCTCAGTGTTGCAGGGTGTGCTTTCATCCTGAAGTGGAAACGACCTGTGTACTCAGTTTTTAGTCAAGTAAGAAGGATTTCTGCTTGAGGCTGAAGTGAAAAATTAAGTCTTTGTTGCTATAAATGTTTTTAATATTTACAGGCTTGCATGTATTTGTGGCTTTGCTTCCTAATCAAATATCTACAGAATAGTTGGCACTGTACAATTCCTCTCACAATTCATGCCAGATTCTTGGAAGCCTGTCTTTGCCAAAGGATTACTTAGATTTATCTGAATCATGCTATCATAGGTAGCATGAAGAAATCTGTAACATTTAGGATACCCTTGCTAGTGGCAGGTTGCTTTTGTCCTGTTGGCTGAAAAGTAGTTTTATTGCTACGTGAGGAATTAACAGCAGTTACCTGCAGCTAACTTCTCTTCAAGTCAAGCATCTGCATTCATTTATGCATGAAAAAAATAAAGATAAAATAAAATCTAGTTGAGTGTTTTATGGGTACAGGGTGGCTGTTCCTGGAATGTTACTCCAAAAACAGGAGAGAGGCTAAGGGGAGGCAGGAGGACAGGAWCACAGATCTGGTCTGCAAGTGTTATGTTGGCTTCATCATCTATGTACTTAGACATGTGTGTGTTATAGACCAAATTTGATAGTTAATTTTTTTTATAAATGAGTGGAAGAATATCAGATGGAACATTTGCCTTTATATTCTGCTGTAGACAACTCTTACAGTTTTGTATTCCACTCTGCTTTCCTTATGTTGGGATGTAGGTGATGAGGAATGAGCTGCTGCTCATAATTTGCAGAATAAARGCCAGTTTGAGGAAGTTCAGGTCTAAAACCCTGAATTTATTTGTATTTTTTCCTTGAAAAATTTTAGAAGGTCAAAAATGTGTGAACTGATTGTGCTGATCTCACAGTTGGAAAGTACAGGTTTTTTTGGTTTGGGGCTTTTTTTTTTCTTGTATGCAATGGATAGTGCTGATTAAAAAAAACACAAAACCATCTGTTTCAAATTTAGCAATAAATTCTATCTTGAGTGCATTTACTGAGTTTGGATTCTTTTTACTTTTTATTTTGTGAGACCTTGGAAATGGAATTTTCTGAGGAATTTTTTAATTGGATGCAGTGATAACATGGAACTTAGAGCAAATTGCATTCAGTGAATTGCCAAATGAGCACTGTAGATCCTCAGAATTTGAAATTTGTCACTGGGGGTTGGGTGGGGTGGTGAAGTGTGTATGTAAATAAATCTGTCAGTCTCTCCAAAAGTTGAAGTAGAGATACAAAATAAGATTGATTACTTATGACTGTCCATCACAGATGTGTACTTTGTCAAAGTTTCTGTCTTTAGAATTTTTTTGTACACAAATCAGTGTGTGTAGCTGGGTTTATAAAAGTATACATGAGTTTATACAACCTATTGCTTTACTTCATGCATGTTATTTTAAGCAATCGATGCAATTTTAAGTTTCATGGCTTCAAATGCTGKGATGCACTGCATTCAAATCATCTCAAGGCAGCAGCTGTAAGATCTTATACAGACATCTGCTTCTATGACAAGAAATATGTGGCACAACCACAAGTGTGCTGTAAAAGCTGAAATGTGAGTGTTGTGGTTTAACCTACATAAACTCTGTTGGAGCTGAGATATGACTGGATGAGCCAGAAAATGCAAAGAGAGAGTTGGCATTACTTCATAACTGCTCCTCATGAAAGCAAGAGCTGTAAACAACTGACATGTTCTAACCTCCACAGCAAATTGTCAGCAGTTGCTGTGGTGCTTTCTTCACTAATTGCTGTTTATATAATGGTAAATGTGAATTCAGAAGAACTYACTTGAACTTTTATGGAAGTTTATAGCTACAAGTTATTTGATATGTACTACACTGTTTGTTATTAAAAATATAACATCGAAAGACAGGGCCTCTACCTAATTTCTAATCTGGTTTTGTTTTATGTGCAAATTTCAAAAAGAACATTTTAATTTTTTCCTTCTCTTTTATGTCTTTTTTTTTTTAATAGAAGTAGGAAAGCTTTCTGATGTTGCTTAAACGCGCAAAATAGACCAGATAAGCATGGGGGTTTTTTCCCTTAGGATCTTTCACAGATCTTACCTTGGATTGTAATAATTCTCATTGTATGTGAAAAATTTCTTTGTTATGTGTCAGATTAAAAATTAATTTGTATTTCTTTACAAGTTTATTGGTTTCAAAAATGTTGTTTTGTTTTTATCTTTTCAGAATTTAAAGTTTGGTGATCCATCATGGGGAACCATGTAGGAAAACGAGAGCATAGCACTGAGAAGTCAACCAAGGTGAGTATAGAAAATTGAAGAGATTGCCATGTAGGAAATATGTATTATGTGAAATACAGGGGATTTTTAGGACAGTAGCTGTTTACCAGATCACTGTTATCATTACTATTATATAGTTTACRCTGTAAAATGACCACATTTTTGAAAAAGTGTCCTATGAGACGTGGCCAAATGAAGATTTTGCTGTGCTGGATTTAGTGAGAGATGGGATATTCAATCCATAGCTGATAATAATCTTCTCAGTCATGGTGGAAAATGAGTGAAAGGGACTTAGAACCATGCTATTGTAAATTTTGTAAGAGTCAATGAGCAGAGTTGTGTTCTGTGACATATGTTTTTCAATTGTCCATGTGTTCTCTGACAGTTTTTCATTTGGGCAATAAAATTGRCCTCACTATGAKGAAATAGGTATAACAAGAGGATTTYAAAGGACAAGATTGTCARTCCAAGGGGATAYAGCYTTAAAAWCTKCTCCCTAGGAAAAAAAAAAAAAAGAGAACTGTCAAAATGTTCGTTAAAAGTTATTTGATTTCTAAGCATCTGCTGACACTGTTGTGTGCTCTGCACATAATGTGGTATTCTGTTTGCCTTGTGATAATATCTTGTTTATTTGTTTTCTACATTGTACCGGAAGAGATTTCACACATCTTAAAACAGAACATCTTTCTATATATATTTGTRTGTAAAAAAMCCCAAAAACACTGCTTGTTGCTAGCTATTGCTATCTTCCCTCCACACGTCCTCATCCAAAACTAACAGTTTACAGTCTAAGCCCACACTGTATRAAGCTATTGCCCTTTGCATTGGACATACGATGTAAACAGATAGTTCTGGGCTTTATCTGGAGCAATGTGGGTATTTTGCTTTGCTGTGGCAGATAAGCAGCTATCCCCAAAAGGTACACAAACCAGAACTCACACAGTTTTTAGTTTCTTGCCATCTCCTTGAGGAAAATGCATAGTCAGACTGGAAGGAATAGGGAGAAAGCAGCAGCAACAGAGGACAGCTGGTTACATCCTATTTTGTTTTGTGTTGGTGCAGTATTTTGCAAAATGCTTTTGTGGSCCAAAGTTTCAGTTTGAGTACAAATAATAATATGAATCTCAAGTTGCTGTCTTGTGGTGGCTGGTCTTGCAGACTTGCCCTTTAGARAACTTGGTTGTGCAGCAAAGTGAAATGCACCAAACAGTTGCATTTCTCCAAATATTTTGATCCTTTCWGAGTAAGCATGTGAGATCCTGCAGATGTGATACATTAAGTTTACAGAGCTYGATGAGCTGCAGTGCACCAAATGCCCTGCTTTGGTCTTTGGGGATGAAATTTGGTTAAAAAAACCACTTTGTATCTTCTCTCCTGCTGTGGGATYACATGTGTTTGATGCATCTGGATGGCAGGTGGGTGAGTTGTGGGGCACATCTGGCTTCAAAAAGCTAAAAATTCTTCAAACTGTAACAGCCTATGCAAGAGGTGCAAATTATGTGGTGGTGAGCAAGAGTCAGGTCACCCTGAGTCTGCACTTGGTATATAGGACAGAGCTACAAGGAAATGGATTGCTCAATTCTTTAAAATTCTTTCTTTTTCCTAATCAGTTCATGGAGAATACTTGATTCTTCTATTAAAATAAAATTTGTTTACCAAAATTTTTTTGTAAAGCAGAAACTTAATTATTGTAGTTATATCTTCTGTCCTTCATTCATCCTCCTAGAGGGTCAAAACCCCAAAACTTTCAAATTGCCAATGCTTGATCAAAATCTTCCCTTATGMACAGAAATGTGCACAATCTCCCTTTATCTAAAACAGTAATCATGCCACAATAAATTACAAGGTCATAGATTTAAAATCAGTAAATAGATGGTTAAAGCACTACTATGGATTCCCTATAGTCATTCTCGATTCAGTTCTTTCAGCCAGCATTAAATTKCTTAGTGGTTGCATTAACCAAACCAGTTTGTTTGGTTTTTTYCCTCATTTTTTGGAMTTGAAGTAGGTTTTTTGTTGTTGTAGATTAGAACTGTTTTCCCACTAATCTTCTAGACCTGCTGAAGGCTTACACACACTGCAGCAGAAATGCTGAATTACTCTTCATTGCAGTAGTAATAGAACTGCAATAAAAGAGGTGAACATCTCACCAAGGGTCTTTCTAAATTTCATTATTTTCACTTTCCAAGCTGTTTAAGTCTTTTCCCAAAACGGTTGGTCCAAATGAAAAACATGATTTTAGGCAGCTTTTTTAAACCCTTGAGGTCAGATTTACAGCCACTGTACTGCTCCTGGACTGGCAGACCATTTCTCCACAGAGCTATTTTACGTGTAGTGACAATTAAGAGACTGTTGCCAGCTGCAGCAATCACAGTTCTTGGTTGTCCAGTAAATGTCCTTTAATCCAGCAATTACTRTGGGGTTGGTTTGGTGATTTTTTTTTTGAGTTGACATCTAGTTTCACTTTACTTTTAGTAAATTTGTGTATTTGAGTTACAAAATTATATATGGACTTCTGGAAAGCAATTGCTTCATGAAATGTCTAAGGTGACACTGACATGCTTTCAAATTAGGAAGTTTACAGGAGACATTAAGATGGTTTCCCATGCTGTGACACTTCCTTCAAAATATTGTTCTCTTGATACATAAATATGGCAAGCTGCAGTGATTAGTTAATAAATAATGAGATACTGTGAAATTAAGTGAATGCTCTGAAAAATATTTGACCTAAATAATGTGGAGGAGTATTTACAAAACCCTTCTGTTTCACTCACAGCGATAGCATACACCACCTCATTTCTGTGGGATTTCTTTCTTCTATGTTTAATGGATCTGCATTTTTTAGAGTTTTGTAAGATACAAAAAAATTCCTCAACGAACCCAGCATTTTATCTTTTCTTTTTACTTTGAATTATACTAGACTTTGCGTCTGCTTAATGTGTTAGTAAATGTTTAAGTATTTATTTTGTTTACTTTTTYCTTAGTGTTAATACTTGAGTTTGAACTTCACATAAATATATCTAAGAACAACAATAACAAAAGGAATGGGCTGTCCTGAGCTTCTTGCCCTGAGTTTCTTTAACTTCTCACAGAGCTAAATGTAGAGGAATAAAAAGAACAGACAGTGGAGTTTTACTGGTTCAGCATTCTAGCTGGCGTGTGCTAATTTGTCATCATCACGTTACAAAGTGCCACAATCTCTTTTGCAATGACTAAAGCTGCCTGTGCTACAACAGGCACAGTTCTCTGCTGCTCCTCATTAGACATTTCTGCACAGCAATTATTGCTATCCCAAAATCTTTGAACTCTTGCTRTCTAAAACTGGCCCTTAATGTCACTGATTGTTCAGGAAGAGGGGTTTGGAGGGAAGGTTTCTGGCATTGTCCCACTTATGCCACAACAACTTCCAAATGCACCTGGTCCGAGTAGCCTGGTTTCCATGGTCACATAGTACTGAGGGGAGCTGGAAACCAAGCTTGTGACCTGTTACAAAAGATCAAAACCCCACTGCACTGCCATTTCAAGGGATTGCTCAAGAAATTTATACAGGCCTGGGACGTGTAAGATTATGGGAAATGCTGGATGATCTACCTAGTTCATGTCCTTTATGTAATTGGAGTGTGCTGTTAGAAAACAGCAAGGAGCCAAACCCAACTGCCACTTCTGGTACCCAGCTCTGAAAAGCCTTTGGAAATGTAATTGCAGGCCAAAACTGAAAACAGACATAATGGTGAATAGGCATTCAGTCTGCAATTTAATGTTTTCTTTGAACTAAAAATAATCTSTTAATAATGACGAAGTCTTGCTGGGTAATGAAGTTGTGAAAAATCTTGCCTTTAATTGCCCTGTGTTATGTACCTAGATCCTGTAATGTGTTTTGCAGTGGTTGATTTGATATAACTTTAATAAACTGACTGGTTCTCAGTGTTTAAGGAGAGCTCAGCATAACTAGTTCAAGCTAAATTGCTTCAGTGAGCATTATCAGTGAATCAGATGGTTTCTGTGCTGCTTTAGAGGAGATGCTGTTTTCTCTCCTCTTTTTTTCCCCCACTGCCTTGCTAATGTTCTGAAACTTGCACCCTGTCTAAGGCTACAGTCTGATAACACTGATAGAAAATTTTCAGTCTCTTCTTCTTGAAAAGGAGTTGAAATTCTTAAGATGACTGGCACATGMTGGTAGTTGAACTGTTCATCTCATATATCCTCAGCAATCTGCAAACATAAAAGCTTTCACTACCTCTCATKGCTTAGGCTGCTTACAAACATGAGCTGTATGGTTTTATGTGGTTTTTGCCAGGTGCTTCCTCTTGTTATGCATCATAAATTATCAAAAAAGGAAAAGACCAACAGATGAAACATTTTTTTACTTGCTTAGTTGATTGCTCTGAAGCGCTATTTTCATAAGATAGAAGTTTATTATTTTTTTTAGAACCTACAGTTAGAGAGAWAAGTGACATACAGATTATATGGATTTTGAAGTCTGGGATACACTTTTCTGTAAAAAGKAAACAAAAAAATAGTCTTATTACCATACAAAATTAATCATKAAGCCTTTCCACTYTTTCYCCCCTAGCAAAGTTCTRTAGCACTATTTTTATTTTCCAGTGTAACTGTGTGTTTTCTCAGAGTTTTAGTCTTTCCTGTAAAGCAATAAAGAGCACAGGAACTATTATGGTATGTTCTTCGCAATTTGATGGATTGATGAAAACAGTCCCCATTGAGCCAGTRTGTTTTCTGAAGGCAAGTGAAAAGGAGAAAAAGCTTTAAAATGTTGATAGCTCCAGTGTTTTCTGTGAGAGATTTGATRGCATTTTCACCAGTCAGTTTTACAAGCTAGATATGCTCTGTAAAATCCAGCCAGTCTCTGGTTATGCTGGTGCCTGGTACAAGGAACTGCTGCTTTTGTAAGAGGCAAATATTCTTCCAGGGTGTGAAGGGAAGTTCTGGACAGTCAGGTTCAGCAACACCAGTTGAATTTGATAGATGTCTGTTTTTCTCATTTTTACCATCAGCCTAGCTTTGCCCTTGAGCAAATCCTCATGTGCTTACTCTGTCTTCCTATTTCATTTCTTAACCTTCGTGCTGTCTAACTGGATGCTTTGTTGGGACAGATGCAATGTCATTCTGTATTAATAGTAGTGCTTGGAGACCTTGAGTGGAGCCTTCAGGCACTAATGTGCTTCTGCTGGTGAGATGRTATCGTAGGGATGCACAAATGACTGTACTGTTTGAAACCTCTGAGAACGCCAAGCATGAAGTAGCTGTGACATCTGTCCTCAAAAATTAATTTTAGGACCAGCACTCAGTGTGGTATCAGAAGTCTGTGTTAATGGTTCAGTGGGTAAAGAGTTCTCCTGTGAAGTTTAAAAGAACAACTTGTGTCCAAATCCAAGTAATGTGTTTCAATTCTTAACTGTTCATTAAACTGTTTGGGTGYTGAATTCAGTACAGTCAATTGTAGCTGCAGTAATTAATCTTTCTCATGTCTAAAATATGGCAAGCTYGTAGAAATTTTGTAAGGAAGATAAATTGTCCCTGAAATGAAGCTGATATTCCAACACTTCCATGTTTCCCTTTGTTGCATGTGAAGGCTACTGAAGGTGCAGTGTTCTGTGTGAGGAATGGGTAGWAAAGTTAAAAAATGAGAAGCAAGGCAGGTGCAAGTTCTGACCCTGCCACAGCTCCCACTGCAAATGTTTAAGGAGTTTCCTGAGTTGTATAACCAYGGCAGTATATCACTAGATCTGTATTTCAGTGAAAAAGTGCGTAAATGTGTGGGCAATGGTTGCATAAAATARGCTGCAAGTATGTTTTCTTTTGCTTGCAGTGGCTAAGTCCTAGTGCTTCTTGGTTTGGGTCTTGAGCTGGTTAAGGCTGCATGAGTGTAAAAGGAAGAGGTGCAGTTGCTGTGGTTTTGGCTGGGGAGGAGGTATGGTCTTAGGCTTTGCTCTCCCATCCTCAGCCTGCAGAACTGACTAAAAGAGGGAAGCGCACTCTCTGCTTTTTTAAGGCCTTGCACTTCRGATGCCATGTTTTTGTGGTAGTTTTCTACAGTTCCTTCCTTGTTAGCTTTGATGCAGARCTAGATAAATGTCCTGTCAAATGAATTTAATGCCAGTGCCACTTAAATTAGCAAGGAGCTGAAAGAACAGGGGTGTAATGCAGTAGGCACTCTTCTTGAACTCCCTGTGAACTGTTCTAGCTGCTGAGATGACTTTTCTAGTAAATCAGCCCATACTTCAGCCTGAGAACATGTTGTTCAGGGATTTGGCACCTTCATGCCATAAAAATGAAGGGAAAGTTGTTGATATTTTTAATCCTGAGAAAGCAGTTAAGTGGCATGAAAGGGAACAATATCTTCCTTCCTCATGTGACAATTTGTGCTTTTACTGTTGYGGTAATCATGGATCAGCATGCAGCAGTAGTGTTGTCTCACCTGGTCTGAAAYTGGGTCAGATGAAAATTCTAGTTTGTTACTCTGAGAGGAGCTTAAAAAATCTTCTGCAGTAACGTTACTTTAAGTTACCTTAAGTTGCAGTTATATCTGTAAAATAAGTTGTGGTGAAATGYATTCATGGCCTTTTAGAGAAATGGCCAAGGTTTACCTCTGGGTATCCGGTGTCAAACCACAGCATCATCTCCAGTGTCTAAGACAGTGACTGGCAAACCTGCCCTGTAGCRCTTACTGAAGTATTAAAACCTGTTAAAACTGCATTTCAAAGTTTGTTCTTGTCTTTTCACTCCTAGTGCTAATTCAGTGGTGTTTGATGCTCCTGGGCAGCAGCTGTGAGGAAGAGTTCTGGAGCCACATTTTATTTTAATTCTCAGTTTCTCACAATTGTATTTYTGATAATGCAACTGACTGTGCAGATAGTTGTAAGACATAGTTTTACACTGTGCATCAGTACAAAGTCAAAACAGTCTCGGATCTGATGCTAAATATTCTRCCATGGGAAAGGAGGGGTTCACATTAGGCTGAGTTGACTTTTGCTCTCATTCATAAATTCAGCACGTGTGTAATGGAAGGAAAAAGTGGTAGGGCTTTCCCATGCAAAGTATTACTGACAGTAACTTGTTTTTGTGCTTCAGAAGTTGAATTTCTTGAGTAATTGCAGCTATTTGTACAGTGAACAAATTTAACTTGTCTGCAGTTCAGAAATTGATTTTTCCACTTTGAGCAGAAATGCCACAGAATGCTTTTCCATTTTGTTTAACTTTTTCAGGCTGTCTGCTTTAAGTTGATGGAAATACTTTGGTAGCATTTTCCAGGGGAGAAAAAAAAAAAGGTTTTTGTAAAAGGAAATTGAAAAACTTTAAAGCAGAATAATATGATGTTACTCTTGATTGCTGCGATAAGATTCACTCTTAAAAACAATCTGATCTTTCAGTGCAGCATCCAGTGGATGTGCATAGATACCAAAATTTGCATAGAGCTGAGAGCCACAGCTAGGTACCTTGGATGATTAGGGRACTTCTGAGCATCAGTTCTGAGTATCAGCATTTAAGAGGAGGCAATAATGGAAATCTTGCATTTTTGTCCCCATGACACAGAGTGATGTTCAGGCTGGTGTGGGTGGACTTGTAGGTGAAAGCTGAATGTAGGGAGGCATGAGGGCCCTCAGCTGTCTTGAAACTCTAGGAGCTCAAAAAACATTGAAAAGACCCAAGAGACCCAGAAATCTTAAAAGTCTGTCACCAATGAGATATATCTTCAAACAGGCACTTATCAAAACAACAGACTCCATTTTTGKGTGCTCAGATTTTCCTGTTCAGTGTAAGAGCTTCAGGCATGGATTCACTGCTTGGTGGTGCAGAGGTATTCAGGCAAATTGCGGAAATACCAACATACTGGAGATGTTTGGATTAAAATAAAATTGAGACTGTGACGTTGAAGTCTGAGTCACTTGGGGTTTTTCTTGTTCTGGCATTGTGGTCATAGCTAACTTATCTGTCTAGCTCCTTCCTTTATCTTCCTTCTGCTTCTTTCACCCAGTTTCTTTCTGCATGCTATTTTCTGCCAGCACCTCTGATGCAGTGAAAATGCATTGCTTTGATTTTTCTGATGTATTAGAAATAATATTTAGTTGCTAACAGTGCTCAGAAACAGTGAGGAGATGGCCAGCTAACAAGCAGTCTGATAAGGAAGGTGTGAACAYCGTAGAAGAAAACAGAAAATTTGCACTTTTCTGACAACACATATCCACCAGTTCTCTCTCTTCATGTTATAAGATGACTTTCTGCAACCTTCCAAGCCTACCACAGTACATTGCTTTGCAAAGCAATCCAGTAGTGCCATTGTCAATATTTGAAAGCTGAAAATCAAAGCAATATTCTCTTATTCTTATGACCAACTATCATTGCCATTTATATACTGTCATGTCRTAAAGTTTTTTTGGATTTTTGCATTTGTACCTTCGGGAATTTGTTGTATGCAGCAAGTGCAAKAACTTCTGTGTAGTCCTTTGGGGGAAATGTGGCTAAAATTTGTCAGTGTGAAGTAGAACTATACAAAAACTTTAAATCCCACTTCTGTTTCTTTTGTGCGTATATATGTAAGTATGCACATGTCCATATCGAAAAAAAAACCACTAAAAATATTTGCAAATAAATGCAAGTATATATTCAAATATTGATACTGTGCTTCTATCCCTGCATGGCTGCAGATGTGCTCCCTGTTTCAAAAGGCAAGAGCAATAGCCTTTCACCCTGGGGAATCTGACTATTCATTCTGATCTTCCCTGTGAACTACAGACTAAATGTTTTCTTAATGTGAAGCCAGAGCTTTCTACTGCAGATGAAACTTGCCTTGTGGTGCACAGCGATAAAGCCTGAATAATCAGTCCTTTTTTTCTTTTAGACTCTTGTCTGAAATTCTAGACAGTTCTGGGTTTTTGAGACCTGGAAGATGAAAGATTGGTGCGTGTGAGACTCAGAATCTCAAGTCAGTGCCTGTAACAGTTGAGAAATATCTGTATATCATAAAATATATTGAATATATTTCAATATATCTTGAACAATTTAAATATCTTTAATATATTAAACACATCTGTAGTATTTGTTAAATATATTAAAGATATTAATATATCTTTAGTAGTTAGGATATATAGTGTATTATATATAATATATATAGTATAATATATAATATATATAGTGTATATATATATATATATATATATATATATATATATATATATATATATAAAACTACATAGAGTTAGTATAAATAAACATATCTTCATGTTCTAGGAGAGGCTTTGGAGCTCAGTAGGTGAAACCCACTACATAAAGTAACAATTGTTTTGTCTTTGGTGAACTACTGCACAGAAAATTCAGTGTGTTTGGGATGATTGACATTATATCTAGAGCTTGGTCACATGAGATGAGATTCTGGGTCAAGGCTGTGCACAGTGTTATATTTTTGTGCTGAAATAAATAACTTGTCATGTGCTGCAGGATACTTGCTGATAGAAACTAGCTGAGAGGAGATCTTCTCATGTGGGGTGCTAATGTTCAGTTTCCTTCAGAATCAAATCTGTGTTTGGAGAAAACCTATGCTATATATTTTATTTGAAGTTGATCTGAACCACTGTAATCCATTACATTCTGATTGGTTTAAGTGAAGCATGTTTGTTTCTGGATGCTGACARTGTGTCCTGAACATTCAGCTTTAGGATTCTTTTACTTGACAAATTAACTTTAATGTTGGTGTTTTGTTTCTACAGTACAATATTTAAAAAACAATAAATAAAAGGCTTTTCTTTATATGTGCTAATTCAACTAATTTSTTGCCATATAAGTAAAGGTATTGGCAAGAAGGAAAAAAAAATAGGTGACATACCTAATAAAAATTCAGCTTTGACACTTTTTCCTCTTGTTTTGACCTCAGTTTTATGTGTTCTACTTTCCTGCAGTGTTCTCAGGAGTCTCTTCAATATACCTGTTCTCTCTGTTCCGTTCTTTTCCTTTCCACTGGCATTTTGKCTATTATTTATTATTATTATTATTATATTATGCTGTGCTATATAGTCCTTATAAGGATTGATAAAACCATATAAAAATGGAAGTTTTATGTAACCTGTGGGAGAGGAGGCCACAAGATCCCTGTCATTGGATGTGTTCAGTTGGGATGGGGAGCTCTGGGTTCKAACACCCTCTCAACAGATTGTATGGGTGACTTTTAACTCCAAGAACAACCAGTGGAGCAAGGGATATGTCTGCCTTTGGCAAGGGATACTGAGATCTTCCAGGGATCAGATTCTGCTCTGGGATTTCGCAGAATCCATAATGCCATAGCATAATGCAGCTAACACTGCAATAATCTAATATTCTAGTGCAGCTGTTGAGTCACCTGATTATGGGAGAATAAAGGGTTTATGGCATTTTGGAAGCCTGTAGGTCTTGACACATAGATTTTGTCTCAACTAAATTGCATGTCTTTGATAATTTCTGGTGATGATTCTTGTTGCTGTGTGTMAGGAACAGGAGGGACCCTCTGAACATGTCTTGCAAGCAGCCCCTGAGGGAGATAGCTCTGCCAGGAGCAGGGGCCCTTGGCTTCAATCCCAKCTTGGAGCTCTGGTCTCAGCAGATGACAGGTTGTTCTGGGCTTTGCCCCATGGGCTTCCTTTAACCAATTAGGCTGCAAGCYGTGGGCTGGTGGAGCAGGTGCAGAGCTGCTGTCTTTGTGCAGGAGCCAGATGGCCATTTAATTGTCCCAATCACTGGGTAAGGCTTGGCCAAGTCTCTTGCTCAGTTCTCAATTCYGCTGCTGCATTGCCAAGCTGGGTCTTGTGGCCTTAAGAAAATGAGGACTTCAGAGACCACTCTGGGCATCTGGACTTCTCTTAGCCTTGATACAATGTGGTTAGTTTCAAACCTCTAAGTGGTTCAGAGCCTAACGTTGTTTTCTCAAAAGAATGAATTGCTTGATGCTCTCCTGGATTAAGATTTCTGATCTGGCATATCTTGCTTGTACAATCTTACTAATATCGAGGTGACAGGGAATAAGTTTTAAGTAGGAACACTTATTTCAAAATACTGATACCCTGAGATTTTGCAAGGAGAACTTGGTATCAATAGAAGGTATCTATTGAGTTGCCTCTTACCAGGGCAAGAGCTGAGGGGAAGAATTTTGAGGGTTAGGAATATTTTGGTTTGTTGAAGTTGTCAAAATCCATTTTTAGAATAACAATTTTTCATTGTTCCAAAGAAATAAGAAATTAGTATTTGAATGCTGCACCTAAGGGGAAGTTCTAGACTTTGGGGCTTGTAAACTTGCTAAATAGAATTCCAAATTAAGTGTGTTTGCTTATCTATAAATTTACACTTACTCATTTGGTTTAATAACTACAAATATTGTTCACCTGTAACATCCTCAAATGAATATATTTGTTGCTTATATGTAACTCAATCAGTTGGTTTTTTTTGTCATTTTTTACAGTAAATCATTTAAGAAGCTAAAACTGGGAGGTGTTAGAGGCAAAGGATGGGACTAAGCAGAATAATGATAATATGTTATTTGCAGTGCTAGGGAATGGAATGAAAAAGATGTCAAGGTATTTCCAGCAGGCCACCTCTTTTGTTCAGTGCTAAAAAGGCAGTTTCTGGGAGTCAAGTGATTATGAAGTGCCATGTTGATTCAAGCTGCTTGAGTTAGACTGTCAGTCAAATCACAAGTAGCCTATACAAGGAAAGGATCAAATATATATGTTCATAGAATACAGCTATTTCAGCTTTTGTATTTAGAGTTGATGGATTCTAATCTGCATTTATTTTAAGATTTTTTTTTTTTTTATCCATCATGCTCCACCTGTTTTGTTCAGTCCTGGATCTGATTCACACATCTTTTTTTAGTATTGCTTTGACTGTGGCTCTGGCAGTACCARTTCTACCCAGAAGTTACCCAGCCTGTGGATGATACTGCCTCTAGGGGAGAAGAGCTTTGCATGCTTTTGCATGGTCTGTTGTGCTGGCATCTGCAGTCTCCATTGCCCAGCTCATGAATAATACCAGAGTCTGTCCAAGGTCTACCTGCTCCTTTTCCATGATGACGTACCACTGAAAGAAAGGCAGTGAAAATAGCTTCTTGTTTACCCATGGGTTTCTCTCCAGTTAAATTCTCTGCCTAGAGAAGGAGTTGAAAATAGTTGGTGCAACTTTGTTTTAGAGTTGCCCACATGACTCCTTTCCTTCCTGCCAGTCYATAGAATCGAGGCATGGATTTTAGCCTTCACAACACATATGCAGTGATGTAAAATTCTATTTATGTGCAGAGGGTTACTAAGTAACAGTTGCTGAGGGAAATGCAGCCTTTAACTGTGTGACGTCTGTGCACTTAAAATTCCCAGCCAAGCAGTGCATTAACATAGATTTTGCACATTAATGTAATGGGATTTGCTGTGGGCAGTGTGAGCAAAACCTTGGGAAAAYAACAACAGTGTAGTTTAAGGAACTGTAGTCTTTGCAGCCTGACCCTGTAGACAGGAGAKGAAACCCAGTTTTTGCCCTTCTACCTCATCCTCTCCATATCACACCATAATTAAGGACCCTGATATATTCCATAGAATCATARAATATCCTRAGTTGGAAGGGATYCACCGAGTCCAACTCCTGKCCCTGCCCAGGACATCCCCAAAAATAYCAAACCATGTGTTGTCCAGACATTTCTTGAACTCTCTCAGGCTTGGTTCTGTCCAGTGCCTAGCCACCTGCCTAAGTGAAGAACCTTCTCCTAATATCCAGCCTAAACCTGCCCTGACACAACATCAGGTAGTTCCCTTCAGTCCTGTCACTGATCACCAGAGWGAAGAGATCCGTGTCTGCTTCATTTGCCMGCTTCCAGTCAACTGGCACCTTTCTAGATCCCCAAGACAGTTGAAAAATCATCGAGGAACGTCTCAGGGTGTTATTGGGCAGCTCCTTGAATATCCTGGTATGAATCCCATCAGGCACCAAAAACTTGAAGGGATTCAGCAAATCCCCCACAGGTTCAGGTTGGCTGGGAGTTTKTAATTCTCACATTTTGGTCCTCCAGTTCATGGCGCTGGAGGTTCTATTTTAAATATCTGTGTGTATTTTTGTGTATTTTAATATTTGTTTGATATTTGTGTGTGTATTTGTATTTATACATCTGTCTATAGATAGAAAGGATTCCACATGTAATCAGTTTGTTTTGTGTGTGTACCTTCCTTCAGGGGGAGGAAAGTTGAGTGGCAAAAAGCCAAAAAGAGTTGGGGATAGATTGGGTGTTGATAATACAAGGAGAAATTTCCCTTGAGCTGTGTTTCAAGTGTGCCTCTTCTATTAACCTCTAATTTTTCATGGTCTATCAGAGGATTTGTTTTTTCTAAGGATTTTTTTTTTTTCAATGAAGGTTACTTGGGAAAGGTCATGTGTCTAGCCTTGAAAAYGAGCTTTTGTATTGGAAAAGATCTACTTAAATGATCAGCCTTTCTTTTAATCACACCTAGTATGACTTACAGTAGGGCTTTGAACCRAAGACCTTTATATGCTGATAAAGATGATTTGTTGAACTTTCATAAAGTCTTACAGCTTTTAACTAATTACTCTATTACCAGGGTCTTTTTTGTCTGAAAATACTTGGAGGATAGGGAGAAATGTGCATGTATGTAAATAATTASTGCAGTGGGAAGGTAACATGAGTTTTTCAGGCTGTGTGATTTGCTCACTGTGGCTTAAGYAGATCTTAATTTCAGTGAGGTTCTTATGTTAATGATGTCATTATGTCAGAGTACRTAAAAGATGGGCAAAAAATAAATTTTTGTAATGAAGTACTATMACAGTCCTTTTATAAAAGTGTCATAAATATCTATCTGGCATATCTAGTTATTATTGGATTTTAATTATGTTGTTTCAGCTGAGTCCAAGGTTATTTGTTGTCACTGAGAAATGCATTATGGCCAGGAGTTGATCTTATGTTGTATTTAGCTGGGCTCTTCAGTAACCAGCATTGTCACTGTCATGGAAATAGTACAGTAATTTGTCAACTGTCCARAATTTACTTCATTTACTTATCACAATTGGGTTTTTTTAGTTTATTTTCTTGTTCTTTCTATGCAAATKAAAGAAAAAAAAMCCCAGCAAACCAAGCAAAAASCAAACCTAGTGATACCATCTCTGTRAAARTGTGTGTGTTTTCTGTTCCTGGCTTTGTAAAGTCTCTTCACATTTTTGATGGGGTATAATGCAGCCTGACTGCATTTTTTTGCCTGTGTTTGAGAGAGTGTAGTATCTGAGGGTTTTTGTAGTCTTTCGTGCAATTCACTCRTTTTGGTTTTGAGGCCAKAAACCCTTCCCTYTGGAGAGAAATTGATCCTGAATTCYTYATTGTTCAGCCAAGCTCCTGTTTTTCTGTAACTCTTTGTGATCAGCTGTGACTGCTCCAGTTTTAAACTGGTATTGGCCACAGCTTTTCCCTCAGGAAGCTGTCATCAGTACTGACTCTGAGCAAAGTATCTTTAGAGTCTACAGAAGAAGCAAAACAGAACAAGGGGCAAAAAATTGACACATCTATTCTTCCAAAGCCTTTTCTTATTGCTCATAGGGGCTCATGTGTTTCTTTTCTCTCAAATGGCCAAGTTCAGGAGAATTGGAGTTAAACCTATTTGACAATAGCACCTGCCTTTGCCATGTAATTCAGGAGCTGCTCATCAGTTCCAAACACCTGTAATAATTTATAGTTACTTAACTRAAATGGATGCTCGTGAATGGAGTTAACCCATTTCAGCTGCAGAGTTTTGCATGTGCCTTTATTGGACTTCATGAGATTCTTGTCTGTTTAATTCTGTAGCCTGTCAACATCCCTGTCTGAAGACCATCTCTGCCTCTGTGTACTGACCAGTCCCCTAGTTTATTATTAGCTGGGTTTTTAATAAAGACACCAWATGATATTTGCCTTAGTGTTGATCCCTGAGGGATGCTGCTGCTGACTGACTGACAGACAGACTCTGCCACTGATTGCTGTCCTCTGAGCTTTGTGGTCCAACCAGTTAGCCACCCCTTGTATTCCACCTGCCTAGACTTTATCTTCTTGGTTTGACTAGGAGGGGAGAATGGCAGGCTGTGGGAGGCTGTGTCACAGGCCATGCTGAAGTCAGGGGATAGATGTCATGTTTTTCCCCTCCTTCACAAAAGCAGTCATTTCATCACAGGAGGCTGTCAGGGGGTTAGTCAGACACCATTTGCCCTTGATAAATSCAAGCAGGCTGTTCCTACACACCTTCTATCCATGGGGAAAAATTACTCTTAAAATTGCTATGTCATCTAAAAATAGAAACACAGCTAAGCATTTGAAATGCTGTGTAGAAAGCATGTCTCTCATTTTGCCAATGCATTATCACTCCTTCAGWGTTAATGCAGAGGTTTCTGTTGAGTACAGAATCTACCTACCTTTGACAGTCTTTTATCCTTCAGTAAAGTATTGCACTTTAGAGTAATTGACCAAAAAAAATAGTGAGGCCTTCTTTCAGGACAAATCCACATAAAAGAGAAAAAGAGGTATGAAGTGCACTTGCTAGTTGTATGATGGCTCTTGATTTCTTGAAGCCTTTCTAGAAAGATGGACAGTTGTCAAAGTTACCACATCTTTACAGATTGATAGCAGCCTGTGTAGTGTAACAGTACAAAGTTAATGTTGAGTGGTCTCAGAAAAAAAAGGCAATGCTGTCTGGCTGAGCACTCAGGTGGTTTTTTGGGGAGTTACTTTGTTGGGGGTTTTTGGGTTTTTTTTGAGGGGGGGAAGGGGGAGGAGGTGGGTGGGGGTTTTAAATAGCTACAAAAAGGAAAGATCTAAAAATTAGGCACTGGAGGAAAAGGTGGAAGTTGRGGAAAAGAACAAGTGTTCCTGCCTGGAGTTGGAGACATTCCCAGGCAGTTAATAGGTATACTTGCTGGTAGAGCTTCATGCTCCCCCCCAGAGCCTGGGGCTTGCACAGATGATGACTATAAATAGTGCAAAGTATTTAAATCGCCTTTTTTTCTTTTTTCTTTTTAACATCTAGCTCTTGAATTTCAATGCAATATTTCTCCTGTAGAGATGTAGAGTTTTTACTAGAACTGCACTAATGGATCCATCTGGGGTAAATTGAATCATCTCTGTAGTGCCCAGTGACAGGACCCAAGGTAATGGTCTGAAGCTGTGTCTGGGGAGGTTTAGGTTGGATTTTAGAACAAGGTTCCTCACCCAGAGGGTGTTTGAGCACTGGAACAGGCTCCCCAGGTCATGGCACCAAGGCTGAGAGTTCAAGGAGTGTTTGGACAACGTTCTCAGGCACATGGTGTGATTCTGGGCCAGGAATTGGATGAGATGATCCTTGTGGGTCCCTTCCAACTCAGCATATTGAATTATTCTGTGATCTTTTTAAAGAACAATTTCTATTTGGCTTTTGGCTTGCTGAGTGATAAGCCAGCTGCTCACAAATTGTATTTCTGGTCTTAACCATTTCTCCTGTCTGTACATGCACGTTACTGTTTCAGTGACATCACTTCTGGTACTTTTTTACATTGATATTGGAGAAAATGGGCATTTATCTCACAGTCAGTATGAGATCTATATTGCTTAATCTTTCTGAGGTTTAGCTTCTTTGTTTGACTTTATATATTTGGAAAATGGTAGCTGCAGCAGTTTAAAACAAAACTGTCCCTGCAACAAAACAATAAATGTTCTTGAAGAACAGGATTGTGTATATGAGGTCTTTCTTACTCAGTTATTAGATTACCTGCTCATGCTTTGCAAAAGGTATGAGAASAGGCTTATGAACCATTTATGTTATGAAGGACATATCATATTGGCCATCTGAAGAYACTTGGGATAGATGCTTACTGACCACAGTCTTTTTTTTTAAGATGGTGTACAGAAATGGCAGCAATTAACTGCACAGGAAAACCTTCCCTAGTTCCAGGTGAGTAATAGTAGGTGTTTGCTGATGAATCATGTGTCACCTGGGACTGAAGAAGCACTGAGTGTGAGATTGGAGTGAGTMATTTCCTTGGGCKCTCAAGGTTTGTCTTACCACCAGTTCAGTGTGGTAGGCAGCAATAGTTAACTTGAGATKACTATTTCTGAAGGTCAGGAACATGTTAAATTACTGATRCATGGGGGGAAATGTAACATTTTAGMTGTACTCCTTGCATATGAAATCATCAATATC
This sequence comes from Alauda arvensis, assembly GCA_902810485.1. Classification (NCBI taxonomy): domain Eukaryota; kingdom Metazoa; phylum Chordata; class Aves; order Passeriformes; family Alaudidae; genus Alauda; species Alauda arvensis. The sequence continues at coordinate 5,298,428 of CADDXX010000011.1, read as the reverse complement.
TGCTGGAAACTCACCATCATTTTAAGGAATTTTGGAAAAACATTGATCAGATTGTRTATCTGACTTACCCACATCTGCATGTTACAGTCTGGGCTGCATTAGATTGTAAGTGTGCTCCAGAGGAGGGCACCAAAATCTGGAGGTGTTAGTGTTTGGTATAACAAACCTGGTAGCCAGAACCCACTGAGGTCAGGCTCTGAGTGACAGCCCTTAAAATGCCAGGAAGCCCCAGTGTGATCAGATGCTCTGACTGAGTTATCAATGCACCAGTTGTGGGACAACTAATGAAATTGGATTCTGCTGTTCCTTAGCATGCAGATCTTCAGGATTTSTTGTTGTTCTTTTAAACAGGCTAAAAATAAATAATTAAAATGTCGTCTCTCTGGGCATGTTTGGGTAAACAATCGTGTTAGTTGTTCTTTTTTCCAAAAYATTTTGCCTCTTAGACTTCATTATTCCCTTCTGAAATGGGAAAGTTCACCTGTTGAATATGTAGGATAGCATTTCAGCGTGCAGCTTCATACATGTGTAACAATGGTCGATTTTTCTTCTAATATTGATGCAGTTGTAACTCTGCACAGTAGTTTTTGTGAGAGTGCCTCTGTGTTGGCTTAAAGCATGGAGGGAAGCATTGTTCTTTTGTTTGTTTTCAGAAAATGTGGTGGGTTGACCCTGGCTGCACTCCCGGTGCCCACCAAAGCCGCYGCTCTATCACATGTTTAGTGCATGTGAACATTGTGAAAGGGAAATGATCTTCCCACTAAGGGTTCTGCTCCTCTGTKCCTGATAAAGGATGCAGAAGTCAAAGCAAGCAGTGAATGGGAGCAGTTTCTATTTGTGTTKMGAGAATTTGAGGGATTAGTGTTCTATTGCTGTGGAATTCCTTCCTTCTTGTTGGAGTGGATTGGTTTTGGTTAAATTTTTTGGCAYTCTCCTGACTTGGGTTCTATTGCTTTAGTGTTAATTAGGTGCATTGTTWTGAGTTATTTACTTTATGACACTTTTTCTGGTTCAGTTTAGACAGTTTCTTGAAAAATGACTGACAGCTAAAATATTTCTGAAATCAGTTAATCTCTTTGCATTTTGTGGTTGTTAAGGTAACAGGAAAAATGAGAAAGGGATTTTTTGTGCTTTCTTCAAGTGTCTTAAGCAAAACCGTAAATGAATTTTAATAGGTATTCTGAAGTTGCTCTTTAAAAAATATTCAGGTAAGTATTGCATACATTTCAGGGTATGTTCTTTGTCTCTTAGGAAATATCTCTTGGTTATTTCTCAGTGTTGTAGTAAGTAGTTTTATTTATGCACCATTSACAGCTATCTACTAGTTAGCAGTTGATTTACACTTGAAAGGTTTATAGTGGCTGCTGAAAGAAAGGTCAGCCGGATTTGAGCCTATAGTTGGACATCAAACTAATATATACCTGACAGTAGTGCCTCTTTCCTGGCTTTTTATATCCAAGGTCATTAGCATGCACTAAGGTGCAACTATATTTGTGTGCACACTCTCTTTTCCTCTCAGGTATTCTCTCTTTTAGAGAGAGATTTGGACCCATGGTGCTGAGGTAGGGCTTGTGAAATCCTTGGGCTATTACCCTCTACTGCTTCTCTTCCTTGATACGTGGGCAGCCTTGATACTGGTAGGGGCATCCTGAGACTGGTTACATGGCTCTGGGTCTGAGCAACAAGGGCACAGGAGCCAAGGTTTTCTCCCTGGTGCTCCCAGGCAGGGCACAGGGCTTGGAAAGAAGTGAATGGCTCCTGGAGGTCAGCAACTGGTTGGCATTTGGCTTTTGCAACCATGGACCCCCTTTCTGAGGGTCAAGGACTGCTCAGAAGATACTGAATCTACCTGAATTGACCAAATCAGGCAAAAGTATCTTTGCCAACAGGCTGGCCAAGCTGGTGAGGAGAGCTTTAAATGAAGAAAAATAAAGGAGAGAGAGATGACAACACACAGACAAGTGAGGAAGTGATGGAATGGGTTGGCAAACAAAGGGCACAGGGTGATGCAGACAAGAAGAACCTCGGTAAAAATGTAACAGGGACGAAGGCAGAGGTTGGTTCCTTGAACTATTAAGCAAATGCTCAGTTTTGCTTAGTGTCTTAACTTTCCTGGTGAATTCTCCATTAGAGTCAAACATTTGATAAAACTTGTATCTTAATGTTTGTAACAATGTTTAAAACAGAGTYTTCATTTTGTTTCCTTTATTTTTAATATAGTCTTACAGTGGGGAGCTATTTTTGACACAGTAATATATTGATAAAGTGATCCTTAACATGATCAATGTCTTTCCTTATCTTCACATATTGTATGCTTGACATTTTTTAAAMTCTGCTTACATGGGAGTTAAAAGATGTCATACCACTATTTTGCAATCATACAAACTGTTTCGTGCCTTTATCAGTTTCCTTTAACTAAAAAAAAAAAAATCTCCCTTGCTTTCATGCCARCTGCATTTCAAAACTCTTGTCTGAAAAGAAGTCTTTATTTACATTTTGAAAAAGGCAGTTGTGTTGATTATCTTGTAAATATTGACCCTGTAAGTCTTGACGTTTGAAAGCATTTTCTTCTAAGTGGTGTTTGTGCGTTTATTTACACTACACAGAGGACCTGTGCACATTCTGGGAGCATGGAGCAATAAAACTCGCTTTTGTTCATGATCATGCATTTAACATTGGCCTATTTAAATCAAACAGGGAAATGGAAAAGCAATTTTCTGTCTTGGGTRGATAGACAGGTATGTGCACACCAGGGCCTCGTTTTCTATGGTGACAGGGCCATGAAAGCTTCCCCCTTAACCAAGTGTTACATAGCAAACCTTCTCTTCCCATACAGAGGGAGGGGCTCACTGGTGGATTGGACCCAAGGGCTGGTTTGGTTTCTGCATTTCTCCCCTCTCATGTTGCTAAGATGGATTATTTTTAGCCCCTCTTTAGCCCATTGTCCAGTTCCTTGAGGGCCCAAAAAGTTTTGGGAGCAGCTCAGGTGTGGTCAGGAGGGAGGACACATTCCTTGGAGATAGGACRAGGTTGGGATCTTGGTAGGAGTGCATGCTAATGAAATGTCTGTGTCAAAATACCTTGCCACTGTGGAAAGGCCAAAGTGTCTTAACAACCCTCCAGCCCCAAAAAGCCATGTACAAAATTTAAGAAATATCTGTTACTGTTCTTTTATCACATCTGTTACTGATCTTTTATCACAATATTTATAACATTGATGGGTACTGTGGTCAGAATTTTCTTTGAACCTACAAGTCTTGCAGGGAAATGTAATCTATTTTAGCATCAGGCAACTTGCTAAATTTTGTACAATTTTTCTTAGCTTTGGCCTAGAAATATACTTCATGAGGCTAGAGACTGCCAAGTAACCTAAAGCACTTTCAGTGTGCTGAAAATGTCCCTTCTAAAATTAACTGCTTGAGGTTAAATTTAATTCTTCTTTTAACTCTTGGCAAATAAAAATACATTTTACTTTATAAATGCTGAAAATATCTTGGTAGTTTTTAGGGAGTTGAAGAGATGTAATTTTGAATGTTTCTGAATGCTTTTTACATAGCTGCTTTTGAGCTTTCTTTCCTCATGAGCTAGAGACTTGGAAGTGAAAATTAAATTTAAGGAGTTGAAAGTTCATGTTTGGTGTGCACTGGCAATTGTTTCAGAGTGTGCTTCATACTCATTAAGCTCAAAGGGGATTTGAATTATTCTGTTGAATCYCTTGTCCATGGTGAGTAGAATAGTGAGGAAGTGTTCTAAAGTTGACTACTGTTTTTGTCTTCTTTCTGTAACCTTAGAGGAAGCACTAAAAATACATTTTTATTATTCAAGAAAGCCAGTCTGGATCTGTGTTGAGGAAATGACCCAGACACATATTCTGTGTAATTATTTTGCACGCTGAAGGACTGGTTCATGCACATCATGGAATTAGGAATAAAATACCAGAAGTGAAATTCTGGCTTCCCTGCAGCCTGGTTTGCTGCTGAGGAACTGGGCAGAGCTAAGCTCTGATCTTAGGTGCTAAATTCCTGCTGTGCATATTTATTTGGCAYAGTTGTCCTTCAGGTCTCTGTAGCCCCCATGGTGACAGGTTCCACTTTGCTCCTGCAGGCTGRTGGAGTTAACAATTTATGGTGACAAGGGGGAATCTCSTGTGTTTTCTCTTAACAGTGTTAAYGCTGGCTGCAGAGTCAGGATGTCAGCTGTGTTGGGTTTTTTGTCAAAAATACCTGTCCACTGTCACTTGGAGTACTGCAGAAGCCAGAACATTTTCACACCTAGGGGTTGAGAAAAGATGTTTTGCTGGTAATGCAGCAGAAAGGTTCATCTCTAATGGTTGTTTACTATTCTTAGGTTTGACACTTTTTCAGAGAATATTTCTGAGATGCTCTGTAATAGCTTTCATTTTATAATATATTTCATTCAAAATACCTTTTGAAATAATGGAAGAAGGTAAATAGGATTTAACTGACTTTTAAAATTACTTTTTTACATATCTAAGACACTGAGTATCTTCTTGTTCCTGGGTAACTGCAGACATCCATCCTTGTGTTCGATGAACCAGATTTGGACACGACTTCAGGCCTAATTTCTTGTATTTTGTTTATTTTAACAACCATAAGCATCATGCAAATGCAGCARTGCAGCCTCACATAGCCATGGTTGGTGGGACTCTGCAGAAGGACTGGAGCCTTTGCTCTGTGTATCAYGACATCAGGTAACTTCTGCCCTGAATCATGGTTTGGAGCTGTGCAGTCTCACAGATGTGCTCCTTTGTGGCCAGCTGTTTCTGGATCGCCTGCAGGGAGGTTTAGAAGAGCTGTGGGTGCCTTTGCTTTCTTTGCTGCTCAGTGCTGCTCTGTGCAGGTGCACCCACAGCTGTGCAGCACAGCACAGGAGCCCTGCAGGAACCCTCCCAGCACTGCTCCCAGCCAGGATTGCAGTGCTGCTCAGTGCCCTGCTTGGCCACTGCCTTCTGCTCCCCACAGACAGCTGCCACAGCTTCTGCAGCTCTTCCTGTGGATTAAAGGTGCAAATCACCTTTACTGCCACGCTTAGTCCTCCATAGGCCCCTGAGAAGTATTCAAGACTGAGGATTTCTAATTAGAAATCATTGGGACAATCATTTTGATCTTTATTCATTGCAAAGTGCCAAACTGAGACCTCTGATATGAGAACTTCAGTTTATTCAGTATGAGGTTGAAAGGCKTTTTTTACCTGAAAAAAAGCCCAAAATATTTGTAATCTTCTCTCCCTGGCTAGGGGATTGTTACTTTGCACATTTTTAAAAATGGCTTTGGTCTGCTCTTTTTCTGCCTGTTAACTATTGGGCATCATTCTGTACTAAGYGCTAGTTTTTGCATCTCTGTTGTGCTTTTACAATAGATAAAATAGTCAGATGCTTAGTATATTTTTCTGGTATATTGGATATATATATATGAATTCAGATTTTATCAATATGCTAGAATGTAAAGGTGATCTCATTAGCTATGAAGAAAACAGGATTGCTGTGTACACTTTCAATATARCCCTTCAGAAAGACCTCATGTGGTGGCATTTGAAAATTACCAGTTTGCTGGGGTCAGACACTGACATTGTTCAATGGATTTATGAAGCTTTTAGGGAGGTACAGGGAGGGTTGAGGCTGCAGCATCAACACTGTGTTTCACTTAAGCCTCATCCTTTTCTTTAGAAACAGAGCGAAATATTTGCATTTGTTCAGCATGAGGCTCAAATAAGTGCTGAAAGAAAAGTAAATTTGCGTTCAGTTTAGATGAGATAAAGATGATGAGTGGACTGTGAAGGTATTGATATTGACAGCTGTCACTTTTCAGACTATTCTGGAAATCAGCTTGAACACCTTTTGTAAAAGAGACATGTTCTTGTGCTTGGTGTCCAAAGTACCTGGTTTTGATTTTGTCCTGTGAGTGTTGTTATGATTCCTCTTTGATTCGTGAGGTCAGGAGCTGCATCCATCAAGGTGCCTGCCAGATGCTGTTTGCAGTGGAGCTGTAGACATGTTCTTTAATAACATTAGCTCTAGTCAGCTGTTCTGGAGGCTGTTGAACCTCACTGTGTTCCCAAGTGTGAGTGTAGATCCTGTTATTGGTCTTCACAGTTTCATCTTATGTTGCCACTGCACTGCTTGTGCAGCTGTGTGGTGATGGTTGCTCTGCTCTGTAGGACCAGGATGGGATTGGCAGAGGAAGAAACAAGTCACAGCCCTGCCAGTACTTGTCTGAATTTGATGTGATTCACATCTGGGTTTCCTATGTATGGTTTCAGGGTTAATATGCACAGAATGAAAGACAGTTGCTTGAAATTGAAAATATTGACCCAGAGCRTATTTTTGTGTCTTGTCTTTACTTGTTCTGCAAATTCCTTGCAGTTCTAGGATTCCTGATCCTGAAGTATCTTTGAGTACCTGCAAAGTAAAAGGTCATTCACAAAGCTTTTCCTCTCCCTCTGCCTCTATGCATAAGGCACCTGAGATCTTTTTTTTTTTTTCAGTTTGCAGTACTAATGCAAAACTGTTGAATGTTGCATGGGGTTGTCTGACCTGTTTTTTATTTAGTTTTGTTTCCCAAATGAATGCTATCATTTTAACAGCTTGCTCCCAAGTGCCTTTTGCCTCGGTGAGTTATATGGACACAGTAATCCCTCATTTTCTTCCTCTTGCATTCTTGAAATTCCCTCCTCAGCACAGGGGAATACTGTATGGACTAGCACACTGTAGGCCCAYTAGTTGTCTTTATCTGTTACATTCTGAGCTGAAGAGACCTCAGTTAAAAAAACATGAGAACCCCAGTGTGGTCAGGAACATGTAAAGGTGAGATATTCTCTGTATAAACCCAGTTTGTAACAGAGTGCTGATAACACCAAAGTCATGGCTTCAATCCCAGTATGGGCCATAGGCTTGAGTTGGACTCARTGGTCCTTGTGGGTCCCTTTCAACTSAGAATATTTTGTCAAATCTTTGAAACTTCTCCACAAACAGAAGTAGTTTTGTAACACCTTACATAAAAGAAGGGAAGCACATTGCAAAATAGCGTGGAACATTAATGCAGAATGTGGCAAATTTTTGAGTTAGAATTCAGTGTTTTTTACTTCAACCCCTTGGTACTTAAAAGTTTCAAAATAGACTGAATTAGTTTCTTCAAAGACCTGGATAATGTGTTTGAGGCATCTCAGGCCTTTTTCAAAGTGCCTTGGTCTGCCTTGGGGGTTAGTAATGAGAATCCTTTTGTTTGCAACTTCTTTTGAAGGTCTCCTTTGGTGACAGCAGCAGTAGCACTGTGCTTTTARACAGGAACAGAAAACTGTCCTTGGAAACTCCAGCCCTCTCTTTTTCCATCGCTGTGTCTTTTTTTTTCTCTCTCTTATACCTTAAATAAGATTTTGGCACATGCATGGCAGTGTAAAAATAATTACATACAGAATTTTGTAGAAACTATGAAGTAGCAGATATTGTGAGTCTTGCATTTCAGAAACTGCATGTWAAAATCTGTCGAAATGAAAATTAAACTGAGAAAACAAGATGTAATAGAAAGCTGAAGATAATGATTGTGATTTGCTTGATGTCTAAAGGAGTTATTTAACTGAAAATTAATGATAAAATTTGCATTATTTTCTTGGATTGTGGGGTCTAAAGAATGAACTTGTGTMGGAGTTCCTGGGATGTTTTCAAGAGCTTGGAGCTGTATAGATAGCACAAGCCCAGCTTCAGTCTGGCATAACCTTGTCCTGAATGATGGTGGTAGCCTTGTTAGAGYACAGATCTGCCAGTGTGACACTGTTAAAATTGACCATTCACCCTCAGTGCAAGAGGCCTGGTGCTTTCTAGTTGTGTGCATGGGTTTCTGTATCAACAGAAAGGTGTTTGGGAGATCTGCACATTTAAGAAGAATTAATGGTCGAGTTCAGGAATATGTTTGAACATACTTGTTAATGCAGGTCCAGGAGATCTCTGCTCACCTGAAGAGGGCCAGCTGCCATTCCATGAATTCCTGCTGCTAATGAGTGCTGTCCACAGCATCACATCTGTAGAAATTACTCTCAATGAGCAGGAGCTAAAAATTCTGATTCTGACTGAGGTGTCTTGATACGAACTAACAAGGAATTTCTCCAGCTTTCATGAAAGCAACATTGTTAAAACTTAATATGGGGATTGTTAAAACTCAATATGCACAATACAGATATTACTGGAAAATTATAACTCTTGAGACTGACTTACATCATGCCCTGCTCATTGCAGCAGTATTTGGTATTTAGAGAACCATCCATGCATTTGTCAAACTTACTGATACTTGTTTCTCAATCATGTTACTGTCACAATTTTGAAGGAGCACATAGTCATGTTTTAAAGAATTTTCTTTAAATGGAACTCCCATGGGACTCTGTGGAAAATCAGTTATCTCTGAGAAGAGACAATGTGTAGATTGTCCTGAAGGTATACTGTAGCCTGAACACCATACGTACATTTTATGAATATTAAATGAAAGGTAGCCTCGCATGGTAGAGTTCAGGGGAATAACRTTGCAGAAGTGGAAAATCAAGAATGTTTTACAGAGTTCTTCAGCTGAGTCTGGAGCAGTATGATCTACTGCTATGGATATGGTTTAGATTATCCAGGTYGTTTTTGCCTGCAGCAGCTTACTCTTTTTTTTTGTTATTTCAAAATGAAGGTTTATCACCAGACAAATCTGGCTTTATCCACTAGAAACTCTTGTCTGTCTTTTGAGGTGGTGCCTGTTTATCTTAGTTTTGTAGATGTAGCTCCATTCCAMTGGCACAAGTGTTTAACCATGCCCCCAGTGCTGCTGGGTTTTGTGAAGGGAAGGTCAYGTGCTGTGGACAGGAATTAATGAGACAGGGAACTGCAGAAATGTCTGTGCTGCCAAAGCAGCTGCTGATGCACTCACAGTCTGGGTTGTCTTGCTGCAGCTTTTGATGCCCATGTGGCACTTTTYCGAAAAGAAAGGAAATTTGAGCTGTTTTTACTTGTGCCATTGGAATGGAGCTAAACATACCAGCTAAATATATATAATAAGAAAAGGAGTAGATGGTAAAAGGCAGGAATGAAAGCACAGACAATATGAATCTGTGCTTCACACTGGATTTCTTTAATTGTCACTGAGACATAACACTTCTTGAAAAATCATTTTATCTCTGATGAGAAGTTTTAACTTTTCTGTGTAGTTTTATCACTTGAAAAATGAAGTCATTGAGTAACAGCTTTATGGTTAAAGGAAAATGAACAAGCCCTTCCTAACTGGGATGTAAAAATGACAAYGTAGTTAAAAAGCTGGCTCTGGAGTACAGCTTTCTATTTCCAAGACCTATGTTTCCTTGAGGCCTTAGCTGCTTCTCTAAATGCAATATGCCCAATATGCCTCACTGCACTTTTTAACCTGATCTGATACTGTAGTACTTGCAGAATACAGCTCACTKTAACTCAGGATTTCTTAATATTCCCCATGTAAGTAAAGATCATCTAAAAAGGCACTGATAGCAACAAAAAGAGGTCTCTTCCTGCACCAATGGGTGTAGATATAACATTTTTATATTGCTGTTCGTTTGTTGCAAATATTTTGATAGCTAGTAGTTATTTGTATATTTACCTGTTAAAGTTTTAAAATGTTTTGTAACATGGACACTGTACACATGGTGGATAATGGGCAAACAGGTGAACTGAGCTATAAGGAACCAGGAGACAGCCACAGTGGAAAGATGGGCCATAACTAGCTTATAAAACTGAGGCAGATTATAGTGCAATTCTGTTATCAGATCTGAATCAAGAGCAGCTGTATATGTATATAGTCAGGTATATAGAACTGCAGTGTATATGCACATCTCATTTTGAAACTGCTTTATGAAATAATAGAAGTAGTTCTAGTCTGTCACCAGCTGTTATGATGCAGTAGCTACTGGCTTGTTCCTTAAGTATTTTATGGTATTTTGGAACATCAGTAATCAAGGAGCTGCTTTTCGGGGAAGATAGTTTTTTCATAATATTTATTTCATGMTAAAATCAGGTATTATCTACTCTCCTGGGAACTGATACTGTAAAATAAATCTATTTTCCCCATCACTTCTGAAACTGTATTGAGTACTCAACGTGAAAGAGCTAGGTAGAATCATGTTTACTCTGTTATGTACAAAGGGCCTTTATTTTATAACCAGCCTAAAGCACACTATAACTGTAGATAAAGAATCTCTTCTGGCACAGCTCAGGCAGTGTAAGGGGATGTATTTTCACTTTTTCTCTTCATTCATTGGAAGGACAGAGACACTTAAAATTTTTTAGGACCCTAGAATATAGAATCAAGCAACTGACTAGGTCTTGACAGTTTTTCAGTACAGCTTGGTTTGGAGCATCTGGATCATTGATTGTTCTTTTGCAGTAATATGTCTTGGACTGGTTTTGGTAATACAACCAGTATTTGGTAATACAAGTATTACAAGTATGCCAGCAATAATGTGTTGAGTAGATYCTTCCGTGCAAAAAATAAAGCAAAATAAGTCTTTTGAAAGTTTGCATTTGTTGAAGAAGGCATGCCAAGCAGAATTATATCCAACCATACACTGCCATGTTTTAGGCTSATACATCACACAACTTTGCTGTCAACATCTTGGAGCTGGCATCTGTCAACACCAACATTGTGCCTTATGCAGGGAGCAGACAGCACAGCTGCTGTGTAGTTCTTTCCAGTGATTTAAGTCAAACCAAAATGTCTCAGGGTTCAGTCTTTYTTAACGTCTCTGAGACTGCCAAAACCCTGTTTTCAAAGTACGGGATGCAAACATCTCCCCGGTAAGAGCTTGGAGTGACARCACGTTTCACAGACACAGCTGAGTGTCTGCTCTCGATGCCTTGCAGCAGCTTACAGACTTTCAGCTGCTTCCCAAGAGGAACAAGAGCATAAAGAGCAGAAATCTCTCTCCTCCTCKAACACCAGCTTTACCATACACTAAATATGACTAAATACAATTAAAGATAGAGCTAACGAGCACCATCTTTTCCAAGCCTAGAGCAATAGCTCTGGTCAGTTCAGCTGTCGCCTTCATTTGGGAAAGACCTGAACTTTTAATCATCTAAATGCATTAATTTTGTTTCATCCACGATGACACAATTCTTATTGTTTTTCTTTGCCTCTGGGATTGACTTACTCTGCTGTAACAGATGTCCTCTTCTGCTTTTTRTCACAGTTGCCTGCTGTTCTCCATCTCTCTGCACAACAAAGATGTAGTTGAYTTGCTGCTCACTATAGAGCAACTAAAATAGGATGGAGAACCTGAATCCAATGTGCAGCTTACAGAATCAGTGGCATCTAAATGCAGGTGATCCTGTCAACCAGCACAGAGCTTAGCATATGTCCCTTGTCCCAGTGGACAGCATTGCAAACTGTGTGGCTGCACAACTGGCAGGTTGTATCTCTGGRGACAGGACTTTAGTCAATTGTGCTGATTATGAAGTTGTTTACACAAAGCAAGTTGTCTCCCAGTATAGCCACTGCTGATTTCTGACTGGGTCCCTCCATCTTCCCAAGGGACCCTAGTTAAGYCAGACTGAGGTGAGCATCTGCTAAAACTGACTTCCCTCCTCAGCTCTGAGAGGTACCRAGCTGATGGATTTTCTGCATGGGACACACTCAGCTTGGTGCCTTGAGGGAGTGCAGAATCCTTTCCCTTTTGCATGTCATTCCTGCTTCAGGAAGGACCTGCACTCTTCTCCTGAGGCACTTTCTCTGGCCCAATTTTTTGTCAGCTGCTGTGTAACACCAGTAGGCCTGCTAGGCCTATTTTTCATTTCTTTCTAAAAATTCTTGCTGTCTTGCTTCAAAGTCTCTTGAGTTYATATGCCTTAAGTTTGCACTCATCTATTCTATAGGGAGTCTTAATCTACCTATATTTCTGACATCTTCCTTATTGTTATTAATAAGGGGAAATAAGACAAATTTGGAAGTGTGCTATGTTTCTGAGAGCAGAGATGGTAATTTTTCACGAGCAGATTGTATAGCAGCCTTTTCAAATGTGTCAGAGTTTAAAAATTGTATTTCTCAAAACATCACACAAAGTCTTCCAAATGAGTACATACTTGAATAGAGCAATGTGGCCTTTAAAAAAGCATAGACATATAGCATTTCTCTTTTATTCCTTCCTCAACTCTTATTCAGCTCTTTCTAGTAGTATTTAATATTGCATCAGTCATTTCATATCCATCATTCAACAGCTGACTGCTTATGCAGTTYACTGTCTGCATGGCTGTAAGCTTGTGTATATGTTTCTCTTGAGTACTAAAGTAAAACACTTTAAAAACATGAGTCATTTTTTTTCTTTAGTAGAAATATAAATATTTRAAACTCAAATGTTTCACAGCTCATGTTTTCCTCAGACTTTCCAAGCTAGGGAATGAAATGTTTTAACTTCTGGCAAATTAGGCGCTGAAAATGTTGATTTATCTCTGGGCCCAGTCTAACACCAGGTAGCTAATTGGCAGAYTTCTTTCAGAAACAGCTAAGTCCTTGTGCTTAAAACAGTCAAGTACATGAATTGGTTAAAGACTCGCAGCTCTAGCTCACTTGCCTTTGCTGTATAAGGAGAAATATTTGTGTACTATCTTYTGATCTCTTGGTTCACTAAGTCAACATGGAATATGTCAATAGAAATAAAATTAAATGTGAGGAGGAAAGGTGGAAACTTACAAGCCTGCTRTGGTTTAAGATCTCTCTCTTGTTTAAATGTCTTTTCTAACTCTCCAGTTTACACAGTCTAGTCAGACTCAAAAAAATCAGGGTTTTCTGRGAGTATTTTTCCTTAATATTTTGCAAAACTACATATGTGTAGCAAAGATAACAAACCCATGTGTATTCATTAAGAATGTAATTAAGAAGTTTGAAGAGTGTTTCTGTTTGAGAGCTGTAGAAGAAGCACTGATCTCAGTAAATGTTTGTTTTACAGAATGCTGAAACCAAGGTGGAGGAAGCAGCTAAGGAGAGTCCGAAAGCAGCCAGACTGACACAGCAGTCATCAGAGGATAATGAAGTATTTGGTGAGTTACTACAAAAAGTGAAAAATGTTATTTGATGTGTTAGGATGAAGGGAATTCCCACAAAGATGTAGTGATCTACTTAATGTTGATGCACAGCCTTTGTGTGCAGGCTGTCCAGTCCCACAGAGACCTGGAAAGATGGAGGARAGGACCAAGAAGAAAACAAAGGGGGATCAGCAGTCTAAAACAAATCATCTCTGAAGAAAAGAAAGATTGAATCCAAGTTCAATAAAATTAAAGGTTTATACAGTAAGGGAAAATAATAATTTCTCCATCCAAAATGGAGAGGATAAGTAGTGAATTCTTAAAACTGCAAAAAATATGTGATCAAGTGTCAGGAAGGAAAATACAGAAACAAATCCTAAAGCATTGTGATACATCATCTGGAAAGTGTGCAAATTCATCATTGCAGGCCTTGGAAAACAGGTTAGACAAGTAACTGTCTACACTGATGTAATCATCTTGTGCCAGAAGGATAGASTGGATGACCTTTGAGAATTCTTGGAGGCCTCAATTTTAAATAAGCTTCTCTTGGTATTTTTCTTTGAATCCCTTCCCTGCTCTCCATATAGGTCTTGCTGATATTTTTATTATTTGATCTGAAAGTCACATTTGACCTTTTCTTCTGCATTGAGTTTTGGAAAACAGACAGGAAATCACAGAACCATAGAATATCCTGAGTTGGAAGGAACCCATCAGGATCATTGAGTCCAACTCCTGGGCCTGTACAGATCACCCCAAAAATCACAGCATGGTGTGCCTAAGATTATTGTTCAGACATTTCTTGAACTCTGTCAGGCTTGGTTCTGTGAGCACTTCCCTGCTCCTGTGCCTGTTCCAGTGCCCAGCCACCCACTGGGTGAAGAACCTTTTTCTGATAAGGGAAACCTTATTATTACAACCTTAGGTTGATTTTATGCTAATAGAACTCCAACAAAGAAGCAGTAGTTTAACATCAATGCAGGAGAGGTTGGGGCAAGGCTGATCATGTGAATGTTACTAAGGCTGACTAGCTTGAAAATTTTTGGATGAGTGAAATATTTTTGAATATAGTAAGGATTTTCTTTCTTTCAAGGTACAAAAGGAATGGAGCATGAATAATTAACAATTAGTCTTTCTTACTATCTATGGAAACCATTTAAACTGGATTTGTTTMAAATCATCTCTTCTCAGTGAGATAATAGAGTGTGATTGGCACATGAACCTGAATTCCTGGTATGAATATTTCCAACACTGATCATATAGTGTCAGTGTCTGATGAATCCACAACTGGACTTTAGAACTAGCTTGCAACTTTATCAGGTGGGTGCTGAGGCCATTACCTCATTTCCTTGCCATTTGYTCTGCCAGTTATTTGCAGTAGATCCAGTATTACTGGTTGTAAAGCCCCATGGCACGGTGTAATGTGGATGTCAAACTGTGCCCTTTCTCAGYGCAGATCTCTTGGTTGCTTTCTGTGAGAAGGGTGGAGACAGCAAAGCAAGGAGATCTCCATCTGTCTCTTTTTACYAGCAAAATCTGAGGCATGTAAACCTGTATATTTTGCTCACTCCTCCCATGTACCAGTGAGCTAAACCAGTAGTTAGTCAAGCCTGTGGTCCATGTGGGAACTGTGAGTTTAAAGATGGGAATAAAGCCTGAAGTTCACTGTTGGTAGGTTTAAACTCACCATCCAGTGATCCATGCCCTACATCAACAAATTCTCCAACTAACTGAAGAAAGTCAACATGCARTGCACTRTGTGGTCTTTAAAGCTAATGATTTRCTAACAAACTGCTAAATATTTCCATGTTCCAAATCTGTGAGCTGAGCTGGTTATCTAACATAAGACACTGATCAGTCTTTATAACTTGACACGACAAGGAGGAAAATTTCTTTCCAATTACAAAACCAGTCASACTGCAGTATCTTATATCAACCCTCCTACCACTTTGCAAATGACAGTCTGGGGGTTTTTTTTATTTTAAGATTAGGTAAAAATGGGGGCAAAAAAAGGGAAAGTATGGTGCAAATAGAGTCTGCAATCTTCTTTTACTCTGGGAAGGTGAGGCAATCAAATTGGACTGAAGGTGCAAATGAAACCACTGTAGTAAGAATCAGGGAGAATATTTTGACARATACAAGTTTCATGTTGTCGAGAATGACTGCTGTGTATGCCTTTCCCTCCAGTTCTGGACAATTTCTTTAAATACTCCCGCATCTTATAGGGATAAAGGATTATCTTGCAGCAGTTTTTCCTAGGTGAGTTATTTGTTGTTCTGTGACTTAAATGATTACAGACCCTGCTCAGTTATTCTCCCTCTGGCTTGATTTATTTCAAGCTATCCCTCATTTCTTTCTTCTTTCTTTTTCCCCAGTGATGCTAATTATACGAAGTATCAAGTATGCATCAATAGTTSGTTAATTTATAGCTCCAGCTTTGACTAGAATCCCTCTCCTGAAGAATTTTTAATAGCCTCCAGTCTCTTTGAGTGGCTGCAGCTCAGCCTTCCCTTTAAACGGAGGTCACTGTGACTTATTTATTTTCCCCAGAGATCCCGTCCCCACGCTTTCCCTGGGCAATGCCACCCCCTACAGAAGGGTTGAACGGGCAGCAGAGGAGCCTGGCGCAGCCTCTCCGCGCCCTTTGAGGAGGGGCAGCGCCCCTCGAGAGCCGCCTGCCTTTCCTGTCCCGCTGCCAGGGTGCCACAGGCGCTGGGAGGAGCCGTGTCCCTGGCTGTCCCTCGTCGCTGAGCCACCCGRTGGCAGCAGCTGCCAGCCCCTGGCCGCCACCAGGGCGCCTGGGCTGCCAGGTCCAGGGCTCTTCAGCAAAGGAGACGGGAATCTCTCGATCTGTGCTTGTCTCCTCACTGCCCAGGGCTGGGGTTGGCGCGGACCAAGTGACAACAAGGACTTTTCAGGATAAAGGAACTTTGCTGTGGACAGCATGGAATAGATGCAGTTGCTAAAGGATTGCTTTATAGAAGATACCTGATGTACTGTACCATTTTAATACAGCAGGGGTTTTTTTGAAAATACTTCCTTTCAGAGTAAATGTGGTTTTTGCAGTCCCTATCAGCTGGGTCCAGCTTTGGAGGCAAATACATTATTGCTGATTGAAAATACCATGATGGTAAGGAAACAAGTGTGGGGTTCTCTTTCAAGTCTGCTAGACCTGGTAGCATTCTTTGCAGATTCAAGCAAGGTTTAATCCACTACTGTCAAGGGACACTTGTGAACACACATAAATGACTTAGTTTTCCTGTTGTTCTTCTCTATATGGGTTAGATTTGGGAATTACCATTCCAGAAGGCTTTTTTGCATTTCTCTTTAATATTTATTTTTAGACTGGGGTATAGATGAAATGACCTTGCCAACGATGAAGCCACATCAWACCAGCTGCTTTATGAAACAAGCAAGTCAGGTGTGTCTTATGTTTCAGAGAGGTAGTGCTCAAAGGCAATGAACTTTTTGTACAGGAGGATGGAGTAGAGAAATGGAGCAGAAGGCTAAGGGTATTGGGAGAGAAAAGAAATCACAGTGATGGCATTTGCAACTATGAAATTCTGAATTGACAAGAGTTAGTTTTGTTTGCCCTTTGAAAGGATTTTCTTGTGACACAACAGAGTTCTGTTGTCTGATATATACTGAATATGCATCTGTGATGTGGAGCTAGAATGTCTTGCTTGCTACAAACTTCTGTTGAACTTGCACGTAGTCAACATGGTCTCTCTTGCAACCAGTTTGTAGTCAGAAAAGGATTGTGAATTATATCCCAGCCCAAGGAAGAGRAGAACATTGCTGGATATGGTGCTATGCATTTAAAGAAATGGGTCAGGAGGGGACTCATAACCTTACTTCCAGACAATATTTTCAGAAGTTTATTTGATCCAGTGCTACTCTACAATGGTCAAGCAGAAGCAGGGGGGGAAATGTTTGTCATTCTGACCACTGGAAGGATTGGATCTTCCTTTCTTTGGTGCAACCCCTATTATATTAACCTGGAAAATAACAAATGCAGATTTTAAATTATACTTTACATTTTTTTTCCATAGGGTTGAATTAGCATAAAATTACAAGCAAGATTTTTTCGCAGGGGGAACTGTTGTATATTGTGTATTCCCCTTTCTGATGSCAATGAAAGTCAAAAGGGTGYTAMCTTTWTGTGATAGAATYATAGAATATTTTGGGTTGGAAGGGACCTTTGAAGGCCATCTAGTCCTAACACCCTGCCATGAGCAGGGATGCCTTCAACTAAATCAGGTTGCTCAGAAGCAGAACCCCGTCCAACATCATCTTGACTGTTTCTAGGGATGAGGYATCCACCACCTCTGTGGGTAACCTGCCTCCAGTGTTTTACCACCCTCCTGGTAAAAAACATCWTCCTTGGGAAGGCAGAGTAAGACTTCACCTTTTCAAACCAGAAGGTTTTCATTTTAATATGGTAGATCAGGTCTAAAATTGTACCTGGATGTGGCCATTTTTCTTCTGGCTTAGAGCTTTCCAGGGATCCATGCTGTGTGCCTGGAGTTGTTCTGCAAGCTGTTGGGTTTTTGTTGTTTGGGTTTGGTGGTGAGGTTTTGTGCTTTGGGTATTTGTTGTTGCTAGGGGTTTTTGCTTTGGGTGGTTTTGGTTTTTGGTTTGTTTGTTTTTGGGGTTTTTTACTAAAAAGAGGTGAAATTAACACTTTTTTTCCCCCCTCTAAAAGGAGAGATCCTATTGTAGAGCTTTTTCAGCACCATCTGTCATTCTCCTGTTTCAAGTTGCAATCCTGGGTACGTCCTGAGKTATCTTTTTGTGTGCAGAGCTCAGAGATAACAGCAGGAAAATGTGCATTCAGCAGAATTCCTTGGTGACCCTGACTCACCCTGATTCTTGCTTGTGCTGATGCCTGCTGCTGTGTCCCACGCAGAATGTGCTGTGGGGAGTTGTGGAAACCCACGCAGGATGAAGGACTTCTCTCACCATCAGACTTCCATCTGTAGTGGTTTGACAGTGGTTTGACACAGTCATGCTCACTGGGGGTCTTCCTTCGTTTGGTCCTACTGCATCCAAACATAGGAATTTTTTGATCCTATGTATTGAATGCCAGTTTGGGTTCTTTGGTTGTGGGTTTTTTTTGTTTTGTTTTGTTTTGTTTTGTTTTTTCTTAGCTGAGGATTTATTGATGGTTTATAAAGTTTGTCTTAGAAAATGAGAGAAATTTTATTCTGGTCTGACAGAACATACTTTAAAAGTTCGGGATGTAAATTATTGTATGTTATGTCTGTATGGATGTCACTCTTTTCTTGTACTCGTTTTTGTTTTATAATTCTTGGTTAAAAAAGGGAGGGGCAGAACGTGAAGGGAGGAGCTGGAAGGCACAAGGCCTTTATCAGGAGGTGATGCAGTCCCCTGTCAGGAGCTGGCTAAAAGCTGAGGGTTATTGCAGTTCAGTGACCTTACTKGGAAGCTTCTTTCGTTGTAAACACAATGAATTGTGGAACACAAGCTATGACTTTAATTCAAAACAATGGCAAGCTTACACAAAAAAAAAAAAATCAATCTGGTGAGACAGCAAATGGTCTTAAAATAGGTGTCATTACCGTGGTGCAGTTATTTCCTCTTGCCTGAGAGGCAAATGGGAGAATTTAGTGTCCTGTTGGTTTTCATTATAAGCTAAGTAATGATTCTGGTTTTCCAGCTACCCATGTATTTCCACTTTCCTCAACCTTTCTTTTTCYTAGTTTCTTGCAAGACTTGGYCTGTCTGCTTTCATCCAGAGACCAMAGGTTTATCAAAATTACAACAGCAGCCCTGGATTAGCTTTCTGAAATGTAAAGAATAGATTTACATTTTGATAAAAAAACCCACTTGTTATTTTGTGTGCAAGTTGTTACGTCTCAGAGGTATGGCTCACAGCTTTCCCTCTTTGCTGTGGTGTTTTATGCCTACCTGCAGACCTTTTTTTTTAGGGAAAGGGCTGAATCTTGCGTATCTTACATATCATAAGGTGGTTTTTGCAAACTGCATGTAATTTTTACATATGGACGAGTAAAGCTGAATACTGGAGAAGTGCTGTGGTGGAAAGAGACCTGTAGGGGTCCAGAAGCAGCAGTTGGCCAGCTGGTAGGATTTTTTATTTAAAGTTTGAAGGTTTTTATGAAAGTATAGATAGTTTTTATATAAAGTATAGATATTTGCAACGTCAATATTAGTTCTGTGGTTATGGTTAATTAATTTTTCTGGTTTTTCTTTACTTAAAAGTAGCATTCAAACATTATTTCCTGGCAGAAATCTGATGCTTTAAATAATAACAGTAGCTCTTGGGCATCTAATTAGTCAATATGCCTTTAATTAATTAATGTAGTGTTTTACAGTTGCATCTCTAAATCTTTAAGATTACTTTTGGCATGCCATTGATGTTTTCTGCAAAATCATTGCACATGCACTTAGAGGGGTAAGATTTTTCTTTTTTTTTCCTTGTGTGTATCACATAACATATATAACAGAGGTCTGGATTTTTCTAATATCATGGGGACTGGATTTGTTACTTGAGTTGTTAGCATAGGCATGGAGCTGAGACAGTGATGCYTGCTGGGTTTTTAGTAGTGGTGGGCTGTGCTTGCTGTAATTAATCAGCACATTAACAATAAATGGCTTATTCATTATTTTATTGCTTGCTATACAGCATACAGGAGCTGGTGATTTTTTTCCCCTTGTTTATTCAATAAGAGTGAGTCTGTATGCAGGATGGGGGGAGGCACAATAGGCATTTACCATCCCATTGTTATCCAGAACAAGCACTGGATCCGATGTAACAGCGAGGATGGCCAACGGTGGTCTAATGTCACATGTTGCTGGCTGGTGATAATGAAGGTTTTGGCTAATTAGCTAGCCATGAAGCAAATKAGTCCTTTCCCAGTGTGTTTTGTCATCTTTGTCCTGTTAGCAGGCTGCAGCCCAAGAGAGTATTCTGTGTRCACAGAAGTCCTTAGTGTTCTCTGTTACTGATTCTAATGTACCATCCCTCTGGGTTAAGGCAGGATTTTATCTGCAAATGAATTAAAAGTGCTTCTGAAAGATCCTTATTTTGGGGAAAGGAGTTGAAATGTTGCTGCTGTCCCGTTTCCAATTTTGTTGAGGGTGAATAACCACTCAGTTCTGCTTTGAGTGAAAGAAGAAGCAGAACAGTTCTCTGTGGGCCAACCACTCTTCTGTTGGGTTAGCTGAAACAGATGTTGTCATTAAACTTTAATTACAGCATGGCTCACTTTTTAATGCAGTGGCTAGAAGAGAACTAGGAGTTTTGTACCGTATGTTAGGAGTATTATGAAAACAGCAGCTAAGATTGATAATACTCTTGTTCTTTAAAAAAAAATAATATGAAAGCCACCAACTTGGGCTTCTYATTTAATGCAAACTATGGGATTTCATTATGTAATTTCTGGATAAAATCCTTAATAGCTAATTTGAGCCAGAATAATGTCCTGTTGCAAAAATTGTACTAAAACAGTGGATTCTCCTCACACTTTAAGCAGTCAGTTACCCTGGTTCGAAACAATTTGCTGATGGTCTGGACCCCATAATTACCTCTGGCTGTGCCTGGCCTCCATTAGGCTGCCYATAGCAAACATCATGAAAGATATATCCAGACCCAGATTTTTTCTTCTTTGAATGCAGAAGACCAAAACCAAGGGGGAAAAGGGTAAACATCTTGCCCTCATATATACAGTATGTCGGTGGTAAGTTGATGCTTCCCATCCTGTGTGCTGTTGAGTGGGTGAAATTCCAATTCCTCACAAGGATCTGGTGAGCCTAAGAAATTCTGGGTTGGTTTTCTTAATGATACTTCCCACTCACACCCCCCCTTTAAGTCATTTTCACTCATGATACTGTAATATGCTCTATTGACTTTGCCAAAACTATAACTATAGTGAATTGAGCTTGAAAAATCAAAAATCYATTGACTTGTCCTTCCAACATTAAAGGGTTGGGCTGAAGTGTAGAMAAACCTGTGGATTTTCTTATGTTCAGGATGCCCAAAGAGTAGGGAAGGGCAGGGAGGGAGCCATTATAGCTGCATCCTCTTGTCCAGCAGGAGTTCTGCAAAAATATCAGCTTGGGCATGTGATGGGTGTAACTCTGGAAGGAGAGCCAAGCAGCAAAAAGCACACTATGAAAGGATTATGAAAGTAGWAAATGACAGCAATTGTAAACATCCCATGCAAGCTGTTTTGGTGGTGACCCTGACAAAATACTTTTATTCCTATGCTGGATAAATCAAAGTTGTGCTTCAGCCTCATGTATGGCATTTGCAACTGTGTCCCCAGGAATGAAAATGAGCCTGATGGTGGTGGAGAGKGAAAGCAAGAGGGAATACAGAGCATTTGAATGAGTGAATGAAAATTTGCAGGACTTGGCATCTGTCGGTTTCCCCTTGGCACTCCCATGGCTGTACCCTGGAACTCTGTGAAGCTCCAGGGCTCCAGCACCGTRTCAGGGAGGAAATCCAACCCATACTTGAAGCTGTGGCTTTCTGTTACGCATTTGTTCGAGAAGGCTGACTGTGGTTTGGCTTAACTCCTTCAAACACACAGCTCAGCAGCACTTGTGCAATAGTTCAGTTTTAGGGCTGGCACCGTGGCCCTTTAAGTGCTGACAAGGAGGAACAGAGCAGAAATTCACATCTGAGATAATCCATTTTTGATGAGGAAAATAGGAGTGAAAAGGACTAGTATTTACTGGTGTGCACACACTGGTACTTGTACAGAAACATCCTGGTGGCGACAAGACTGCAGTCGCTCACAAGCCTTGCAAGGAGCAGGGAACAGCCATGATAATGCTGCTCTTTATTTCCAGTGCTGTTCAGAGCAGGCTCCCTCTCTAGAGCCTTCCCTATGCTTCCCTTCCCTGTTGCCAATGAGAAGCTTGACCATCTCTGGTCCTTTTAATTGTCCTACTTCAAGGAACCATTTTTATAATAGGTGCAAATATTTTCATCAAAACAGCAACTTTAAATTAGTTTGAGTGATTTCTAGTAGCTGTCATTCATAGTGAATTTTTTTCCCTTTTTGGTGGTTCTTGCTGTAGCATCTTAAAATTTCTGCTGTGCATTATATTAATCTGCTGCAGGAGATTAGTCTGAGTTTAGTCTTTAGAAYGCTGATTTTAACTRCAGTAAAAATCAGCATTCTAAAGACTAAACTCAGTTGTTTAAACACATGCATGGACTGCAAAAAAAATTCTAAATATGTTTATCTAAAATGACTTCGAACAGTCTACAGATAAAAGAAATTCACAGGATTTCTCATTTCTGTTCTGAAATACCTGTAGTAAGATTTTCTTTTAACCTTTGCTTGGGTAAAAGTGAACGAATGGGCTCTTGAAACAAAAATGATGCTAGGTTTTGGACACTTAACTAAGCCACCATGTTATGGTACAATAAATAGACTTAATTTAATTTGGCTCAGTGAATAGAAAATGAAAATATTGATRCTTCTAAAATAAATACTTGACATTTGACAAATGTTTCCTTCTTCAAAATAAGCCTGCTTCCTTGAATGTTTATCAGGATGTGGTGACTCTGTTTACCYTGATGGGACCTCCTCCTTCTTCAGCACAGTAGCTCTGCTGATTTGAGCAGGGCCATGCTGTGGTTATGCCTGAGTTCCTACCATGGCTATGGTTATGCCAAAGTTTCTGCTGAGGAAGGTGGTTCCTGAAGTCATCATCTCAGCCAGCAGGCTTGAGGTTGCTGTCTTTCACGTCAGGCACTGAGAGTGCCACTGGGGCAGCTCCAGGCAGGCAGGGATTTCCATTCTCTGCTCTCCCGATGTCTTGCAGCCCAAAGTCAACAGGAGTGGTAGATAATTTTATTCCAAAATGGATGGGCCAAGTTTTAATTGCACTTTTGATGTTTATTGCGACGAGTGAACTGAATTTGTTTGAAAGCTTTTTTTTGGGTAGTATTGGTATAGACATTAATTTTTGCCACTTTTGCTTCAGCTATTCATTAGGTCTRAAATGTGCAAGGATGTCATTTTTTTAAGGTAAGGCTATAGCAGGAGCAGGCAGTAGTGGTATTCTGTTCCAAAGGCTGTCCTTTGGTTTGTGTATCATGTTCAATCTTGTGTATAAACTGGCCATCCTTAAAATGACCACAAGACCCTCTTGTTTGGTCTCCAGATTTTATTGCTGTAGTATCACATTCCTTCTGAATTTGTCAACATAGGAAACCTGTTACAGACTAGGCAATAGATGTGTGGATTCCAATTATACAGCAAGCCTGAGTGGCCTAGTCAGCATTAAATACAAATTCTGAAAATGTATTTATTTTGATCTATTTGCCAAAATTTCTTGAAATAATTTTACTGCTCTCTTTCAGAATATATAATTCTGATGTGAAGATYTGAAGGCAAATTTGTTTCAAGATTCATCCTTGAAATAAAACCCAAAACCACAAACTGTTTTAAGGCCCCTGAAAAAGGAGAGCTTCCCTCTTCRTTTTCCACCCTTGATTTGAGGGATCAGTGGCTGGCCAACATCATCATGAGCTGCACAGCCACAGAGGGAGAATAATAAGTCAGAATTAGGAACATGYTTTAACACTTTGAAATACTGCCCAGATTTTGACAGAGGTATTTTGGTGGATCTGGACTTACTGTGAGATTCAGAATTGGGCAAAATAACTSTGATAAATTCCCCCAGGCTCCAGCAGAGAGATGTGGCTTCTGTTTCCATTTGCCAGCAACAATAAATTGGGTATCTGTTTTAAAATCAGTGCTCACCTGATTGTAGTAATTTAGATTTAGTGGTCTGTGTTCAGGATTTGGATTGGAGTGAACAATGAGATTTAATTGAGGAATTTTCAGAAAGTGAGAAGCCCAAGAGTTAAAACTTCTAAATGCATTCATGCTTGGGATTTTTCTTTTTCCTTTTCAGCTGTTCTCATTATTTTCATGGTGCACAGGTTTGGTTTTGCTTTTTCCTCTGTTACTAAAGTACCATAATCCAAATGCAGRCTCACTCCCAGCATTATTTCAGTCACTATTCATCCTTCAGGATCACCCAGTCAAGGACTGGACCTCCCTGAGGCTGTTGATCTGTAAATATTAGACCACAGCAAGGTTGCTCTGCWCCTGTTACTGCTGGTTCCCATTTCTGAGAGTAGATGTTTCCCTGCCAGACTGCTTTTACACCAAACACTATTCTGCTCTTAACTGGAAGACAAGAACCAAATTGCTCCAGATTTTGCAGACTAACTGCAGTTTTGTGATAAAACCTGTTCTGTATGGATAAGCTCAGTAGCAGAATCTCAACAGCACRATTATTATCTGTGGATGTGTACTTCATTAGCAGCCTCTCTAAATGCTGTTCCTGCTCTTGAGCAGGGTTACAGCTGCARTGTCACACCTGTGGCAATACAGCTYTGCTAGTGGCTGCTCCTTGAAGGCAAGCATTTGAATTATTCCTCTCTTCAGGCCAACAGTCTTTTTATATTGACTTGTAATTTGTTGTCCAATTTTGAATAATTATGAGGAGGGACAAATGTCCTTCTCGTTTCTGAGTTATATGTTTGCCACCCAAGGGTTATTTTTGTTTAATGTATGTGCTGATTAAAAATGTCTTCTTCTTCTACTGTATTTTCTTAGTTCTCATGTAAAAAGATCCTTTTTAGCTCTACTAAAGATATCTATTACAGGATTTCTGAGACTGAAATGTTCTTGCAAATAAATATCAAGATTCCATCAAAAAAGAAAATAAGAAAAAGAAAGCTGTGGAGCTGGCCCCTTGAGAAAACAGAAGTAAATGTCTTGAAATTGGCATGTTATTTAAAATTTCACACTGCTTTGGCTAGTTATTGTSACACCCAGCCACTACTGGCATGTTCAAATACCTGCCTTTTCTAGTCAGGTACTTTTTCTAGTATTTTAAGAGTTATAATCATGTTCCTTATCAGTAATGAATTGTGGGAAAAGTCAGAATATMCAATAGCTTGACATAGGGAGTTATTTAGAATTTAGAGCATTTTCTCCTCCATCTCTATTAGTCTGCTTGTGTTGACATAATTGTGATGCAGCACTGCACATAAAGACATGTATTTTTTAAAGGCAAGATTCACAGTTCAAATATCCTGATTTAAATAAAAATATAACCCSTCTAATTTAGCTGATTCATTTTCATTGAGGAAGTATATAAATACTTGGTACCTCTGCTRTTTTTATTTAGTTGTTTYATTTGTTATTTTCATTAGAGRAKGAAAAGGGATCTGGAGGTTCTCAGAATATTGGAAAGTTATAATTTTTTTATCTATAATGTTAAATAAAAAATCTGTGCAAATAGTGACATTTTGATCTGAGTGAAGTGTCCTAACATTACTTCTTTGTRGAATTGCTAATGAGGTCACGTCTTTATGAAAATTGCAGTTAATTTGCATTAAGTGTAGGGTTTTGTAACATTTCAGATCGCCTGAAAACATTGTGGTTGCAATAGTGCATGCATTTTGAGGATATTATTTATACACAAAAATAAGGAATCATACTAGTAAGCTGTGTCTTCCACAGGGGGAAGACAAAATTACAACCTGGATCAGGGGGAGGAATTTGATAAAGCATATTTATGTAATTTCTTGCTCTGTATATTCATCTGTTTAATTCCTAGGCTGGTTTGTGTGTTAATTCAGAGAACARTAATGTGCACACAGTGGAGATGCATAGGCAGTTTCCTTGTCTTTCTGAAGTGTAAGTGGGAAGGTGTATAATTTCCTGTAGATTTTAGCACATAGTACCAATTGGAGTTCTTGCCTACATGCTGCTTGTGCTAAAGTGGTGTGGATCAGAGGTGGTTTGTTTTGTTGTTTGGGTTTGTTTTTTTTTTTTTTATTAACACATCTGTGGGTAAAAGGCTGAGCATCTCATTTTCGAGATTACTGCTAAACAACTTAATGTTTTCAACAAAACAATTCAAGAATCATTAAAATGTATCACAAGGATGTGACTTGAATGAAATATTATAAAACAAGATTTAAGAGGTAAGAARTAAATCTTGTATGGGAGACTAGAACAGGGCAGAATGGAATAACCTTATTCTTTCTTAATTATATTATCTTTGTGTACAGCTTCTTATCCTAGTGTTTGGGGTTTGAGTGTAGGGATTTTCCTTGTGTTTCAGAGTGTAGTTTCTTGGGAGATTTGTTTAGGGATTGTTTGTTTGATTGGTTTTGGTTTTGGTTTTTTTTTTCCTCATGTGTTAGTATCTACTTGTGCTAAGACCTAAGAATGTTGGATCAAATATACTTTTAGATTTCTGCCTAAGGCTTTGGGGAGAGAAAGATGGATCCAGGATCAGTACCACATCTGTATCTGTTTTGTCATTCTTAAAACTGCTTCACCATTCAGAACTCAGGGTTTCAAGCCTGGAGCTCTTAACTAAAGGATTGCTTGTACCTAACACCTTTTAAATTAGCCCAGTGTTCGATGAGTTCATCCTTTTCATTCTGAAAAGGCAGAAGAGAAATTCCAGGTCTGTGAAAATACTTAACTTAAAAMGTCCTGCCAGCAGTTCTACCTCGGCCTTTATATGTGATAGCCAACATATCTCAGATGACCTCARCTCTCAGGGGATCATAAGAATAGAGGCATTCTCTGCATGCATGAGTGGTTGGAATAACACTGTGCTTAGTGATCAAATGAACAATCCCTTTGAGCTTTCGAGATAGTACCCCCTCTCAMAGGGCATCGGAAAGCATTTCTTTAACAATTATGCAACAACAAAGCACAATAGGGTCACTGCTTGCCATGATTTCTTTCTGAGGAGGAAAGTCAGAGTTTATGTTACCTTGTTGTTACTATCTCAAACCGTTTTGGCAGTTGAGAAATGCAGCCTGATCTGTTMCCAGATCCCTGCTTTTAGTGGAATGGGCTGCGGCAGAAATAAATATTTGAGATTTTTGTGTTTTAACCTGCCTGGTGATTTTTTTTTTTTTAATATCTCCCTCCCTCTGCCTCTCCAATCTCTTGTCTGGTTTTGCTGCTTTTCCTTAAAGCAGTTTAAAGATCCTCCTGCAGTAAACAGAACCTGTACCACGGACTGTACTTTTCTTGTGCTTTGGGTAATTTCTCCAGCCCAGTGRTCTTCCTTTTTACTGTGACTGTTTCCTTCTGTGTGACTACACTGTTTCACTGCTGTGGTCTGCTTTTTTTTTGACTGGTGGTAAGCAAAAGCAGTTTTTTTCCTGTGTTTTTCTCACCACATTTTATTCTCACCTGCTGATCAGTTTCTTTCTGCCAGACCTTCTTTAGCTGCATTTGTATCCTTCCATCTGGCTGGGTCCTTCCTTTTCTTCCTTACCTCTTCTCCTCTTCATGCTCTTCCTTTACTGCCAGGGGTCACTACTTCAGCTGTTTTCTAGCATCTTCTCTACCAACAAGCACACAAAATTCTCCTGGTGAGCTTCTTGATGATTAACCTATTTGTTCCCACAAACATTCTGAACAATATTAGCCACTTATCTTGCATCCCTGATCATCAGAAAAAGAAAAAAAGGGGGAAAAAAGGGGAAAAAAAACCCCATATGCTAAGGGTCAATTTGAATTAATTTAGAGGTTTCCTTTCTTGATTTTTAGATGTTGAATGTGGGACAGTGAAAGCCACATACCAGTGAATATTCCAGCCTTGCATAAATGAGATGCCCTGGGATAATATCATTGCTTGGGGCTGTTGAGGCTATTCCACATAAAAAATTTTAGTCAAAGCTGAGACATATTCCACAATAGGATGTATTTTATTTTCTTTGAATTTGAAAATTAGTAACAAAACTGAGGTTTTCCTGTGTTGTGCATGTGTGTGTGCAAACAAGTATTTGTATGACACACAAGTGTTGCACAGTTAGCAGTRGAATAAATAAAAAGACATATATTCTGTCTTCTCTGGGATGTTCATATTACCTAACCTTTTCATTCTAGATGAAGAAGAATAAAAGTTGGAGATTATAAATTGAATTAGTTTAAAATTAAGATCTGGTGTTTACATTTTTTGCTGGTGCAGTGCCTGTGCCTGATTAAAATCTCAGGAGAAAACCATATGCTCTTTACCAAAGTTGCTAGTTCTCAGCTACTGAAATGGGCCTCAATGGAAYATTTATATTCTCATCATAGAGTTCTACTGGTTTGTTGTTAGGTTTCTTTTTTCCCCTTTTCTCCCTGCTAATTAGTTTAATGCTGCCAGCATAAGAAACATATTTTTACTTTTAAATTTGTACTATTTATCTATAACTTCAGTTTTGTCTGTACTTTTTAGGAAAGGGAATGAATTTCAGTCTTAGACCTAAATCTCAGATATGACCAATTACTGTGTCTAGAATCTCACTAGCTCTTCCTACTGCTTTCAGCCTATCCCAGTAGAATAGGCTGTGATGGTTGGCTTTGAGCTGCTTATAATCAGGAAGCACACGGAGTTTTTTAGATTTTGCATT
Organism: Alauda arvensis; assembly: GCA_902810485.1. Taxonomy (NCBI): domain Eukaryota; kingdom Metazoa; phylum Chordata; class Aves; order Passeriformes; family Alaudidae; genus Alauda; species Alauda arvensis. The sequence continues at coordinate 5,269,950 of CADDXX010000011.1, read as the reverse complement.
GGAGAGCCAGAGGCTGGAAATGGGAACATTTAAATTTGACACTTGATTTGATATTCCTGCTGAGTAAATGACACACACATTTCTCCCTTCACMCTCTTATTTTCTTCTGCTGGAGCAGGAAACATGATAATGAGTCCRAAAGCAAGTGGTTATTTAGATGGCAACAAATTGCTGCATAACTGTGGTCCCAAGGAAGAATGGGAAGGTGGGGAAGGTTTTATCTTGCAGAGGGCATTTAGTACAGCCAGTTTCCTCAGGGTCTCTTCCACTGAGATTTTGTTTTTGGAGACAAGTATTTTGAATGTCTAAGTCTACTGCTGAATCTTTTTCCTCTCTCTTATTTATTTTAAGAACTGTGGATTAGTATCTTGCTTCAGTATCTTGAAAAAACAGCCTACCAAAACAAAAGCMAGATGAATGTGCAGGATATATTGACAGCATTTTACCCTCTCTGTCAGGAGGATGAACTGGTAGAAAACAAAAAGCGACATAAAATTCTTAAGCGGGCAATTTGCATGTTGTGGGTGGAATTTCTGAAATACCTGAGGGGAATTTTAAATACTCTGGAAGAATTATCAAAAAGATCATAACCTGAGTGTGTTGTGAGTAATGAAGAATGTTAAGCACAGTGGTGAGCTCTGCAGAATATCCTTAAGCATTTTCACATTCACAGCTCAGTCTCAAAGGAAAWATTGTAAATGGAAGGCAAGGACTAGAAAAATCTGGTCCATGCAAGTGTTAGTAATGAACACTATCAGTACCATGTTCTGAGAGCTCTGAGATGTAAAACAGCTGTTGGCTGTTTGGAAGTTTGGGCAGGGTTTAGGGGTTTTTTTGGAAGAGTTGAAGGTCAAAATACCTGATGGCAGACTGCATATGAGCTTTAACCTGGYAGGCAAAACACTGACACCACTAAACCTTTCCAGTTTGGCTGGCAGCCTCTAGCTGTGTGTGTTTTGTAAGAACATGCTGGGGGCAGCCAAGCAAGACAGATAAATGGACACATATTCTTAAACAGCAGCCATCTGTAACATCCAGTTCCACTTGGCTAAGCACTAATTTGATTTTTACTTCTACTTTTTAATTGATTTTGAGCTCACTGTTTGGATTGGTTTGTTGGATTTGAAGTAAGTTGTCCAAAAGCAGAATTTGACAGCCACTGCTTTATTGCCACCTCCTCTCTCCACCCCATTTTAAACAAAGCCTATTCCCAAGGTAGAGCGGCTTCACATTTGGCTTGTTTGCTTTGATTTCCAGTAGACTTTACTGCCAAAACAACCTGGTCATAGCAGTGACAAGGCTGAATTTGTCTTCCTAGTAACTTGTCAATGTTTGCCCTAAAAAGCAATTTGATGCAAAAGCTTTCTTCAAAAAGGGAGGCATTTTGGGGTGGTAAGTACACAGTGAAGACACTTCAGTTTTGGAGACTCCTCATTTTAAAGTTGCTGTGGATGAACACTTTCCATTGTATGCTGARAAAAGAGACATTAACAATTGATTTGTTTACATCTTCATGGGGCAGCATGACAAGGGAAGCAGGAGAAATGTGCAGTGTGGAGAGTACCCTTCTGCTGGTAGGGGAGCAGGAGGTTTCCTTCTTCTGCACCTGGATCTTGATCTGAAGGTCATGGCATGTGTCTTGCATTGGCCATGATCTTGGGTTGAAAGCTTCTATTATTTGGCTTGTTGGTGTGTTTTGTACACACACAGTACTAGAGTGTTCACATCCTAAGAGGGATTGAAAATTTGGTTGATCAAGCACGTAACTGATCCTGGAATCTAAATTTTTTTTTTTTTTTACTTTGGAATTCTTTCTCAGTGAGTTATTTATTTTTATATGTGCATCWTTTAAAACAAATAATTGTTTCTCCTTTCTTTTAAAGTTGAGGAATAACAAGATACAAAGGAGCCCTCTAAATTGCAGGACCCCAGTAACGTTTTCCATCTCTCCTAGGGCTACGGCCTTTTTGTTCCTGTATTCCTGTGCTCACAGTCCCTTTACTTTCCCCTTCCACACCTTTGTATCTATGTTCCCATAAAAAAAAACTTAATGAGCAGGCTGGATGACTGAGGATGTCAGAATTCACATCCTGACACATAGCATGGGCACAGCTATACCTCTAGAATGCATGTGGTATGAACAAACAAAAAGAACAGACTTTTTCAGGCCATTTGGAGTASGGGTAAAGCTGCCTCTTAGTTCCTYGGAGATTTTGTRTTACATAAATTTTCAGTTTTTGTAAAATAGATGCAGGGAGGACTAAGGAATGCTTTGACAATACAAAGGATGTTTCCCAGGGATTGATCAGCTTAGTTCTGAATCATGATCCTGTGTAATTCCTGTAAGGGGGATGAGGCACATAGTCCCTGATACATATGCTTAGTCAGAGGTAAAAGAGTTCCACTCAGCCATTTTAGCTATTGTGTAGGGCAAACAGTGTTGGTAGAGGAGGAAAAGATGTTGCTTCTCTGGTGTCACTGGCATCTCTCCAGTCAGCATTCAAGTGCCATGGTATTCATTGAATGTTGGGTTTTTCAGAAGTAGAGCCTTGTTTGATCTATTTTGTGTTGCAAAACATGAAAAAACAATCTCTGAATAGATTTCTTTTCATAGAATCACTGGCTCTTTAAAATGTATTTCATTTTCATGCCCATTCCTTTTCTGGCTACCATTTAAAGCATATTTGATCTAGTTAGCTAGCCCTTCTGCATGCCTAATGCTCCTGGTACCTCTGAGKTATTAATGCTCATGTTTGTGTAGATGTTGCTGGAGAAACTTTGTATGGCCAAAGGAGAAACTTCCCTGTCAGAAGGTAACCTGGTGCACTCTCCAGGGATGTGATGCCTCTGCCTTGCAGTATAGCCACCCTTGCCTTTCACTGGTATTTATTCATTTGGGGARGGTTTATATTTATCAAAGGAATGACCTTTGTTCTGTCACCAGGTGAGCCAGCTTTTGCTAATTACATCAGATTTGTGTATGTGTATATACAGGATAGTGCTAACAAAAGGGTTCTGCTTACTAAATTTAATAGTTTTTTCCATTGAGTAGGTCTCAGTTGTCTGTGAGTCGCGCTTAGAGGTATACAGATACATTTTTTTGGGGATAATCTTGGATGTACATCTTTGAYATTCAGATTGTACATCCACCAAATTATGCTAAAGTTCCTGTGAACTGGGCTGAGTGTCCTGCCACTCACATAAGTCYATGTGGCTCCTACTGACTTGGATACCAGTCAAAATAAGATTTAAAAAGTAGCAAATCTATACTGCAGTGCAAGTGGAAGAGTAATGGCTGAAGATGATGCAGTTTTATCTGTTGTGATGATGAAGATGGTAGCTATCATTTAGCTAGCCCCATGCAGCTTCTAAGGACCATACAWAGTGTGCAGTAATTAAGTGTGAACTACTCTGTAAGTTCATCTTTACTGTATTTGGAAAGCTTGWCACCTTTTATTATGTGTGACAGACCTGGCAATGAGAGAAAGATGTAAGCAGCGTGACTTCAGCTTGCAATCATCTCGTCAAACTGTATCAAATGATAAATTAGACTTGTATGGAAAAGAATAGATGCTCAGATTATGTCATGGTATAGCTCCACATCAAGTTATCCTCTATCTTTTTTCTCTCTTTTTTTTTTCTAATATGGATTTCAACATGCTGCTTGTGCCATCAGTAGAAGTGTAGGATAATTTGACAATTGCTGATTTCAACTAAGTTGTGTCAGCCACCTGAAAAGAATATGGGCCTTAATTTTATTCCTTTGAGGTATGTGAGAAATATTTTCCTTGCCAGAATAGAAAATTGGGAAATCGAAAATGAAGTGAGTGATAAACCTGTCTTATTTATTGTCACAGAAAGAATTGTCAGGAGATGTGGGTGGGAAGAAGGGGATTTGTTGCAGTAAATGCCTTTTTATGATACTTTCTGAAAGGCAAGCAGTCAGCTGGAGACATTTGCAATTGCAAGTTTTTGTCCTGATTATGAACTATTTCTTTTCTTACCTTTATGAAATGTATCTTGGTCTGTTAATCTGCATGCATTTGCAGGTTTTTTGGGGTTTTTTCACTTCTGTTTCTCAGGCAGTATTTCCATGGTGAGCATTTTGCTGCTGAAAGGGATGCCCTTGAGGTTCAATCCCTTCCTGTAATAGGCCAAAGGTAATAAATGAGAGCTCAAAATTAAATGMATTTGCTTTTCACAGCTTGATGGTCTCATGCTGCTGGGGATGAGCTGGGACCAGGGTGACAGCAAGGCAGGCAGGGACAGCACCTCGGGCACCCTGCCAGGGGAGCAGCAAGAGCCATCAGAGACCTGGCAGGTCCCACCGTGGGCAGACACAAGGCTGGGCACGGGCAGTGTCAGCATGCCACCCACCCAGGAGCATCCTCACAGGCCTGTCTCATCCCAGTTGTGTCCTGGCAGGCTGAACCTGGGCTGGAGCTGACACTGATCAGGAGCAGGGAACTCCCATAAGAGGGAGTGTGGGAGTGAGTGTGGGAGTGAGTGTGGGAGTGAGTGTGGGAGTGAGTGAGAAGAGGCTGCAGAGGCTGCTGGTGCACGTGGGACCTGGACATCCATCCTCGAGCCATGTGTTTTCCCAACTGTTCTTCACAATTACTATACATGAAATTAGATTGGTTTTTTCCTTTATATTATTTTCGATCCTTGATTCCAGTACTTCAGGTTTTCAGTGGGGGGAAAAAAAATTCCTGGTAGGCGATGAACACAAATCTTGTAGTGCATGGCAATTTTCCTGCTACTTCCAGCACATTTAACTTCTGCAGTCTGTGCAGCTCTTTGTCAGACTGCCCTGGTTATCCTGTTTTCTCAGGATAAGCAGGGCCTGTGATTCTCTACAATGGACTGCATCCTAAATTGAGAACTGAACCAGGGTGCAAGGGCTTTATAAACAGATTGCRTTATTTACTTATTTCACAGGAATGCTAGGTAACTTTCTGGGAAACCACAGACTGTGAATATGAAAGACTTCTCATTTTGCCTGTCATAATCTGTGGCTGCAGAAATGCTSTTACAGCACTTACCTGGGAAGTAAATGACTTTTTATTTTCAGAGATAAGATGAACACAGCTATTTTTCTGTCTTTGAAGCACTTTCTACCTTCTGCGAGTTGTCTGCACAACTTCCTAGGAGGCAGAAAAAATGAAAACTTCTTGCTGAGAAAACCAAGGCAGAGTTGTTYTGTTTATTTCTGAAATGGCTTGTGGATAGTGTTCCTGCAAACACAGGCCCAGAACCACGAATTGTTGAGCCTTTTGCCAGCAGGCACAGGGCTGCTGCACCCAGGAGAGGTGCACCCAGCTGGAGGCTGCCAGTCCCAGCTCAGTGCAGCACCGAGCCCCCACCAGGCATTAGTCACGTTTGCTGGGATGAGCAKGGTGCTGCAGCCTCTGACGTGACTTCTGCTGGCCTTGGGCACAGTGGAGCAATCTCTGCCTGCAAAAAGCAGGCATGGYATCACCTGCCTCCCTGGGGCTGCATCCTAAGTTAGGGTAACCAGGAGTGTGTGCTRTGTGCATCTTCTGCACACAGCTGCTGCCCTGTGGTAGTCCTTGTGGTGTAACCCATTGAGTTCCTCTCAGGCTCTTCATAAACTTCTCTAGAAGTGGTGGTTTTACTCATTCTCATGCTTGCTGGGTGGATTGAGAGAAACATACTCAAATTACATTTGGAAAAAAACATGTTATAGCCTTTCTTGCTTGTTAAAATACTGTGTAGCTCAGTCATACTGTCATTTTTGTCTTCAGAATTAACAGCTTTTTTTGCTGATTGTGCTTTCTYCATCACGTGAAAAGTGACTTTATACGTACTCAAACAGCAAAATAAAGTTTGTGAATTCTTTTATTTTCTTTCTTTTCTTTTTTAATAGCAGTAACTCCCACGAACTGGTACAAGGCTTGGTACTGTGCAAGCAGTTTTTCACTCTTAGAATGCTGCTACTGAAAAGCAGATATTGTGTGAAGTACCATCGATCACTGCCGCGGTTTTATACAGTTTGTCACCATTGTTCTTCCTATGGCATTGAGTCACATTTAGAACTATGGTACAGCTCACAAGTGTTCACCATGGGGGAAAAAATTGTTGGGTTATTTTAATTGAAAAAAACCTCTTAATTATTTATAATCCGGTATCACTGATTTATTGGTGTGTAGCAAATATGTCTGATGTGGCCTAGTATAGATGAGATCAGATTTATTAATATGTTTAGAAGGGYAGGATGTCATTTATAATGATGGAGAGCAGAATGGAGTTTCTAAAGACCTAGAACAGAAGAGGTTAGAAATACTAGAGCAGATACATATAAGGCTGTTCTGACAGCCTYTTAGCTCAGAGGCAGAAATGGACTTTTATATCTGGTTTTACATTTACAGCTTTGGAATTCCCTAGTAATTTCCTTGGGGTTTTTTTTCTGACTAAGAGCATACTGTATTTCAGGTAAAATCCCACTGAAGTAATAGATGATTTCAAATTGGTGTGTGAGCAGATCACATTTTCTCTCAGTCTRTCAAACATCATGTAAATATATCTGTTAGAAATGTGGGATTTCATGCTGTACAAATCCTATCAATGGCCTCGGGTACTTTGGAAGTCTTGTAATTTTGCTCCCTTATTCAGCCAATATGGAAAGGTTTTGTTTTCCTCTCATGCACCACCTGCATAGATGAGCTTGTAGAACGAAATGGGGAGAACCCTGTTTGTAATTGGGACATAGAGGAGGCAGCAGTGTGTCATCTTTGTGTTAGCTCAGCCATTTAAATTTCATTGGGGAGGGTGAGAAATTGAATATTTCTTCTTTCAATGCAGAAAAGATAAACTCCCCAAACCAAATCGATCCGTGGCACCAACCATGTGACATGTAATGCTGGTTTAAGAGAACTGTGGGCAGATGCTGATCCAGTGGTGCTCTGTTAGCAGAGCTGTAGAGGGTTCCTGCTGGAAATGTGGTTATGAAGTGTATCCTGACGTAACTTTGAAAGCTCTGAGCTAGTGTGGACTAATGTCAGTAATCCAGAGCAGCAGAAGCAAGTGAGAAAGGGCAAAAGGCCATGCAGTATTTATTTTCCTAGTGGAGACCTTTTGAATTTTGAAGTTTTGTGTTAACATCGTAAGAACAGGAATGGTTTGCAAGCATTTGACAGAATAAGTTAGGAGAGGTAGCACTTTAATCTTGTGACTCATAGTTGGTTTAGAAGTAAGTATTTGTTGTCTGCTTGTACTAGCTCCTGACAGTTCTGACTGGTATTGCACAGGCAGGCCYTACAGCAAGGAGAGATTCTAGAGGTGAATTCCTGAGCACAGATWGTTTGAAATTTGCTCCACAAGAAGCCTGCCAAAGCCTGCAGCAGCATGGCAAGGCATCATGATCTTTGTGGAGTTCATAGGAGTCAGATAGGCAGCACAGCAGAGTGGTTTACACAGCAGCTTTGGTCCAGGAGTCTTGGGAAGGGAAGCTGGGGGAAGGACTGGAAACTGCTGGGAGCCAGAGAGGGAGACAGTGCCTGACAAGAGAGAACAGCAGAATGGTGTGACCAGTGCAAATACTGTCCTTTCCTTCAGGATTGGWAATCCTTCAGSATTTCCTTTCTTACATCCAGACATGTAAGACTGTGGTTCACCTTGGAGGTGATTGTTGGTAATGTTTCTTTATTCCCTGGTAAATGCCAGTCATTGCTTGCAAGATAGACAGACAAGGTGAGTTGAATCCAGCTTTAAAATGTCTTCAGTTCATAATAAAAAAAAAAACAAAAAACCCACCTTTTTTTTCCATATTATCTTTCTTCTGAACATCCTATTCTCAGCTTTCTGCCAGTATTTCTATGGAATAATATCTCTGCTGTTAGGCCCTATGCCAGCTCAGTCAGTGCAGACTGCTTTAGTCCTTTGGATTCATTGTTTTATTTGCTTGGTTTCAAGTATTCYTCTTTTCTGGTTTTAGGGCTACACTTGAGGCAGTTATGAAGAAGATAAACCTGTAAACCCTATGATAAGTTCTGGAATAATGTTTTCTTTTGATCTGTCTGCCAGGTAGGCAGATATTTTAATCAAATCTCATATGCTCAGGCATATGTTAGGGTTCCCTTCTGAAAAATACTTCTTTGGTTATCAAATTTCTTCACTGAGGAAATCTCTTCACTCAGAAGTCTCTGAACAGTTTATTTTTGCTGCTTAATCCAAACTACCTCTAAAACTCTTGGGAGTTTGATTGTATTGATTGTAAAAGTGTAAAGGCCTGGAAACAATTTTTGCTACTATTATAACAAACCACCCACCTTTCATTGCATGTATTGCAGTATTTTTATACCCTTCTCTCATTCTGCCACAGCAATTCCATGGCTCTGCTCCTAGATCTGTGCTGACATTSTCCATTGTGCAGCTTCCAGACAAAGCTGTTCTGACAAGCAGGACAGAGCATGGTAGCAAAAATCTCATTCCCTCTGTTGACAGCAGTGATCAGGGAGCARCATCCTCGAGTGCTGTGCTCCTGTGCCAGGGCCTGCAGAGAGACTCTAAACTGTGAGAGTGGCCAAGAGCAGCCTCRGGAGTCTGTGCCCCAGCAGCATCCCTGCCATAGATGTGCTCAGCTGTCATTGCTCTGCTGACTTTGGATATGGCATGGGAAATTTGTCCTTTGAGTGATCTGGCGTTTAGGTTTCTCCTCAGAGTTCAGAGGTACCATCTTGATTGTCACCTTCTAAAATCCTGTATTATTACATGGAAACATTTTAAAATCTGGCTAGGGTAAGCATTGCCAGGCAGACAAAAACTGAGATCTRGAGTGCTGATCATCCCCAAAGTGACATATTTGTGAAGCATTTACTGTATTTTTAAAATTAATTGTCAGATGCTGATCTTTTAGACAGAATAACTTTCTCACCATCCATACTAAAGGCAGAGCTGGAGCTGCACATGGCTGCTATGAGAGAAAGGGACCTCCTCTTAATGCCAGCATCTTGAACTGGAGGTGAAGCTGAAGACCTGGTCCTCTGCTTCCCCAAAGGGTTACACCTCATGGATGCAGCTGGTGGTGTGGCTCTTGTCCCCTCTGGGATGTGAGCTCCTTCAGATGTCTGGGTCAGGCTGGAGGTGTGAGTCATTGCTTTGCCCCAGGCTCATCTTCCACCTCCTGGGCACAGCTGGATATGCAGGGCACAGCTCTGCACCCACCCAGGGCAGGGAGCTGCCCACCTGGGCTTCTGCCTCCCACAGGGCTCAGGGGKACTCAGAGCAATTCCTCAGTTTCTGAGATGTGACAAAGCTCTGTGAACAAACTCTGAGTGACTGGAGAAACTCCTGCTCACTTTGGCTCCTCTGACCTTTCACCAGAGGTGTTAAGGTGAAAATCAATTCCAAAGTAAAGATAATGTCAAACAGTGACTGATGGACTTGTTCTGATTGTAAAGAACTGCAGTTTAGGCAAACTTGAACAACCCTACCCCATCTTTTTTGCCTTGTGTTTGTTTGTTTGTTTGGGAAGTATGTTTTGTCAGCTTCTGAAGAGACACTTCTCCAATTTTGTTTTGCATATACAAGAATTCAGTGCAGTGGTAAATGGTCTGTAGATCTTACTTGTGCCCAGGTATTTCAGATATTTTTAGAAATATTGGCAAATATGTGCGTCATACTCAGAATGTGTCATTTATACCATTATGGTGTACTGCAGAATTTTCTGGGGAAAAAAACCATTTTAAAAACTGCCAGTGTAATTCCCCTCACTGCAAATTCTGTAACTGTGACTCTCTGGGATCACTTGTGCTATTAAAAGCTTCAGTTCAGAATAAATTAACAGGGAAAAAGAGAGAAATCCAGAGAAATGGCAATGTACACCTGAAGGATGCATGAAAATGTCAAGCTTATAGATTACATCATCTTGCAGGTGATTCACAGCTTCCAGAAACATGGCTCTCCTCTCTAGGACTGCCATACTCCTGTGATTTGCTTTTTAYCTGGACCTGCCCTATACAAGGCTGTATTGGAAAACAAATTTTGAAGTTATCTCCTCAAACCAGCAAATTGGTGTGTTATTTTGGGGGGAGTTAAAAACATTCATATTCTCTCTTTAAGTACCTCCCCTATGGTGCTTCGGGCTCTGTTCAGATTTAGCTGGGTTAGTTGGTCTCAGGTAAAATTAACACACATGAACACTGTTATTCTGTGGGACTAAAATGCAGTTTATAGGAATTAGAGTTTATAACCTCATGCTGTAAGCAGTGGTCACAATCAAACCATGTTTTTTAGAGGTAGCTTATTTGGTTAACTTATTACAAGTGTATTTCATTCTGCAGTTTATACTTTCTAAATAATGAAATACCATTCAGACAACTTAAATCTTGGTCAAGAAAAACCAAGCAGTGTTATCTGACATTTTTTGGAGGTGCTACATAATGGGTTTTAACAGAAAATATTCTGATAGGGGTGTTTTTGTGCTGCTTATCATGCTCTGAGCAACTTCTTCGAACCRGCTGGTTCAGTCACTGTCTTCACCTCACTCATTTCACCAACATTTCTTTTTTCTGCTGCTTTTAAAGCCCTGTTTCTCTATGGTATTATGAAAAAATTTAACTGTAATATTGGGTGCCCAGTTGCAGTGATGGAAATAGGTTAATTTCCAGTAAAACATAACTGATGTGGAAAATACAAATATAGTGGAAGTTGTGAGGTCTGATGGAAGCACTACTCCTTTTGCCATACTTTGTGAGGCAGGGGAGGGATATATCCAAGTTTTACAGCCTAACAATTACTCAGACTCAGCACAACTCAAGCAGAGAAGATGAATAATCAAACAATCTTTGTCTAATACTAGTCAGTTGCACAATTTTTAAAGAATACAAATGTTGATGGGTCAGCAGGTGATTTAATTTCTCCTYGAGTACATGAAATTGTTTGTTACAAGTGATGCTCCAGCTCTCTTTGCTGTGGGAGGATCTTTTGTGAGATATTCAAGATTAAAACAAACCTATATGTTCTWGTAACACAAAGGAACATTTTTCTTTGAAACTGGTGGGTGGATAAAATTCTTTGTTGAAGTTTTTAAAAACCTCTCTGCAGGCTGTGTGGAGAATTGCCACATGCTTCTCATAGATTCCAAATTTCTGCCATAGCAAGTCCCACTGGTTTCAACCACAGGCTCTTTTGTTTTCTGTACTCGCCTTTGTAACCCTCAGCAAGTGGAGGCAATGCCAGAAGTTCTGGAAAACAAGAGTGAGAGGGTTTGAGGCAGGCCTACACTGCTGCATTCCTCTGCAATGGTAGGCCACCGTGTGGGCTTTGTTTCAGCTCTTCATTGTAAACCAGAGGCACGGATAACCAAGTGCCCAACTCTCTGAAAGCATGCTGAATGCAAGGCAGTTTCTGCAGTCAAGTAACCTGCTTTTAATTACAATCTGAAGATCAAAAATTGTTCTCACTCAGGGGATGCTTTTAGCTTTTTTGAATGCCTCTCTACTTGCAGGTTTCTTTACCAGTCCTCACAAGTAAACAACACCTTCACACACCCACAGGGCTCATAACAGTCCTGACCACTTTCTCTTTCAAAGTCACAKAATCATTAAAGTTGGAAGAGACCTCAAAGATTGAGTCCCACCTTTGACTGAACACCACCTCATCAACTAAACCACAGCACTAAGTGCCACATCCAGCCATTCCTTGGRCAYTTCCAGGAATRGTGACTCCATCACTTCCCTGGGCACTCCAATTTAATGCTTAATCACTGGTAATTTCTTATGAAGGCATATCACTGAAGTACATACACAGCCCATTAAAAAAGATGATGGAGAGGAAATTCAGCACGTGTAACTGAGGCCTCTTGCATGTTGGATCTGATATGACTTTCACAGGAGGTTTCAGAAAAAGAAGGTCTGTTGCACCCCTGGTTTTAAGCCTCAGCATCACAAGTAACAGGAGAACACACAGAGTTGGTGTGCAGCTGCTGCTCCAGTTCCTGTGGTTTGAAATGCCTTGCTGACTGGTTTGCTTTCCTCTCTTTCTTTGACATGGGCAGAATAAACTAGCGAAGGTTATTCAGTAAGAATACAGAGGAGACAGGGTTCTTAAAGGCATAAATAACACAGGGTATACAAGTCTGGGGAAGGTATGATGTTCTTTTTCCTCCATCAAGTCCAAAACCTGGCTCCTGGAGTGCAGCCCCCCACAGTGTGTATTGGGATGTTAATGCATTTCAGCCCACAGGAACCACACATGCTTCCCATTAATAGCCAGACTTTGGGCATGGACTGTGGTTATTACTGCCCAGACTTGGAAGGGTTTTCACATCTCTGACATGCAARTGCTAGGAGTTGTGTGTGCTTTGGTGAAAATACTGAAAAGCTTTCCAGCAAGAAGACTCCTGATATATCAAAAATCTCTGACTCMGACAATATTGCTACTTTTTACACATTTATACCATAAAATGTAACTGCCTTCAGCAGAATGGTAATGCTGAACATAAGCTGTAATGAATATACAGCATATTTTTAATTTCTAATTTGTCTTTTGTAGTCATTTCATGGAACCAACCCTCTCAAATCACAAAGTTGTCAGCAGTAGTAAAAATTACATGCTGTTGGCTGATTAACAAAAYAAGATTTAGGCATGTTTTTCAGAGTGTCACCATTCCAGCTACATGTCACATTGCTGTTTYCACCTAGTCRATGATTGGTTGCATTCTGGTTTTACTGGGTAAGTATRAAAAGTCAGTATAGTTACCCTACCAAAAAAAGATACCTCAGCAACAATTCCACCACCTTACAGGGATCCTTCTCCCAGCAAATGTTGGCTTTACTGCAGAGCAGTGCTTAAGGGATTTATTTATCATGAAACTAGTACTCTTATAACAAGAAGTGGTTCACAATTACATATTAAGCATTTTGGAATGATGAAGTCTAGCAGAATTAAGGRGAAAGAAAAAAAAAACCAGACTATTGATTAACCTACTGAATTTACAAAATTAATACTACTTATTGTTTATCCCTCCATAATCTAGCACTATTTTTATAGACTTAGAGTGTCTTGACATCTATACTGTCTTCATCATCTGGCTTTTAAGCATTGGCACCCTGAAATGAAAGATGCAAACTTAAGAAGGCAGAAGATATCTGCTGTTAAAGGACATCATTCACTGGTTGTGTTGCATATAATTTTACAGCTTTGCCTTGGTATAAATACAGCCTTTAAACAGCTGCTGTCATGGAGGAAGTGTATTTATTTTAATCAGATTCTGTGGGTTTGGTACTGCTTGTACAAACTATACATACACTGGGCCCAGGATTAAAATACTGAAGTCCTTTTTTGTCCCCCTAAATGGGGGATTGATGGTTTTGATGATCCTTGTGCAGCTCACCAGTGACTGTTTGTATTAATGCATGCTTCTGGGGGAAACCTTCCTCAGACCAACCACCTTGGCAATGAACAACTTCACAGGTTTATTTTCCCAGCTCTGCTTCCTGAGCTCTGAGAATTATCTTTCAAGTAGCTGAGGGAGGTGCTGAAGGTGGTATATCTCAGGATGATGGCAAGGCTGGCTGTCTGGTGCACTGAGGGAACTGAGAAGAAACTGTCAAGAGAGGTTTATTTATCCCAGTGTCAAAAGAACAGCCCTATTGTTGGAAGCACCTTTGGCAGCCAGCAAGGTTTTCATTGACTGGCCTTTTGGGAAGAAGGTTGCTAGTCATTTCAGGAGAGACTTTACTCTGTCTCTTATCTAGTAAAATAGGTAACACTTGTGAATTGATGCCAAAGKATGTCAAATGTTCAAGGGTTTTTAATTTTTTTTTTCAGCAGATCTGGAGTATGTTTAGGTTAGTTTCAGAAATAAAGTGAGAGKAATCAGGCTTATGTTTTCATCCTGYAGTGGTTAGTGTCTGASAGAACTCATRTTCTMCTATGCAATTTTCAGKTTTTTCCCTTCAGCATAATTTTATGCTAAAAAGTACATACTCCTGTTCTACCTGAGTGAATACAGTACTTTTCTTTGAAATATGAGCATAAATAATATAGCTAAAGTGTCAGCTGCAAAGACAGTTGGTTGCRTAACAGGATGTGAACTACATTTTCCCTCTCTCCGTCAAACGTTTTTGTGTTTTCATGTGAGCTCTGCTTTAAGGCCAAACTCTGSTACCTCAGCAGCTCTTCTTCAGCARGAGGACCAGGGAGGGCTTTGGRGAAATGAGAGCTTTCATGAAYCTGAAAGAAACTGTGCCAAGACTTGGGTATTAGCCAAGGTCTAAAAATTAATAGATCCGATTTGACCTATTAATTTTCAGTCTGGCATCAGCTCTTAGGAGGCATAATGCTTTCTGCARAGCACAGCTAAGAACTGGTATTCCATGATGTACCAGGGATTCAGGAAAAGTAACATTTGTCAGGCACTTATAAAATTTTAAGTGGAAGTTTCATTCACCCAGCCACCACAATGTGGTTTAAATGTCTAAACCTGTGTTGTGCCTTTAGGAGCAGCAGTGCAATAACTTTCAGCAGGCTCAGCCACTGATCCTTATTGACCCAAGATGCAGTACAGAACTAAACTTGGTGTTTTTTAAATTAGTGCAATAGAAGTAAATACTGAAGCAGGTGAGGTTTTTCACTTTTTACTGTATTTTCAGTACTAAGTATTATTGTAAGGAAAATTATGCCACAGCAGACCCCTTATTCACTGCTTCAGCTCATCAGTGGAAAAACCCTCACAACTTGTTTATTCTAGTCTGGTAAGAGCTTTATATGCTGTAAAATGTCTAATGAAAAAATTGAAGGAGGGAAGTCAAAGAGTGCATGTTATGCTTTGCAGGTGACTTCTCGTTTTTTTGGTGGTTTAGTCTGCAGCTAGTTTAGCCCATAGGAAAAGGCAAATTTCTTGAGCAGAAAAATATAATTCCTTCAGTTATGCTGAAGCTATAGAGAAAATTTGCCTTTGGGTGGATTTTTTTTCCCCCTGAAAGTGATAAGCTTTGACAAGGAGGGAGTGAGGAGAGCAAGCTGTAATGGAAGTGATCCCTTGGCTAAGTGCGGTAGGAGTGTTAAACTCATGTGAATCTGTTTGTGTAAAGGCTAAATGCACCAGCACACCCATKCTGGTTGTGTTCAGAGCTATGACCAAGTGTTTGTTTAACAATTACACTGCATGCCATCCATTTCAAACAGAAATATTTGTCCARAATTGATTCCCAACTGTTTGACAAGCATCAGACAAACCCAGTAATTAGGTCTGTGAATTTAAATGTCTGATGGCATATTGCCTTTTAACCATATTAGAGAAGTTAGGCTAAGAGCCATTTTTTGTCTGCAGTGTCTTAGCATAATGAGGATGAATCAAGCTTTTGCAGTTCAGATTTAACAATGCAGACATAATTCTTTCCTCTGTCTCCCCAAATACTTCTGTGGTGAAGCCTAATGGCTGTGGACATGCTGTTCTACTGTGGGCTGTGCTGCAGTGTAAGTCCAAACCAGGAGCTGGATTGYTGTGAAATTGCCTCAGCACAGAGTTGGAACCCAGATATCCTCAGCTGCAGCATGTATGTAGTGATGATGGATGTGTTTTCTCTGGCCTTTTATTTTTAAGTGCTTGATATTACCACAAGTGTTATTAGAAGCCATATGTTCCAAAACAGAGGTCCCAGCCTCTTCAATAATGCAAGGCAACCTATTACTAATACATTTGCCTTATTGCTATAGTTTACCAGAGTTCTTAAAATCTCAGCTATGACAAAGTTGATTAATTTCTAGGTGTTACCTTTTGTGTTTCAAGGGACTAAATATAGATGAATCAATACAAAAAGTCAGATGTTTCAGCCAGTATTTTACTGTCAGCATTTCAGTAAACATACTGAAATAAACTTAACTCCRAATTGATTACACTGCATTTTATTTCACTATCCAGGTGACATTTATAGAAAACAGAGGGCCTAAAAAGTAGAAAAGGGCAAATACAGATTCATTTACTGAAAAACAGTGCTTTATATATATATAGATGACTCATGCTAAAATGAAAAGTTGATTTATAAGTTCAGTAATTTCCATCTTCATACCCTGAGAAAAGAAGACAAGAAAAAGGGAGTAAGTATAATCAATCACAGCAGGCTGTAGTTAAAATGTATTAAATATTCAGTGTTACAAAGTTGATTAATGTACTTTCTGGCATTTTTAACAAGTAAATAATATTTAATTCTTAAGACTTCATACAAATATTTAAGCTGCTCTCATGTATAATCAATATTTGCAATATGCTGTGACTGTTGATCTAAGCCTCTCTTGAGAACCCCAAGTAAGGTAATGTACTTCAGCTTTTATCAGCTTCATCTTCCTCATTTGTTTTACTGCTTTTGTAGAGGGAGCAGCAGTAGGAATGTGAGAGGAATTACAAATATCTGCAAGAAAGCAAGACTGGAAAGGAGTAGGAAGAAATTAAAAACTTGTAATCTTTTTAAAAACTCTTAGCTTAACAACATCTTTCCAGGCTGCCCTGTGTATGGAAGACTACAGACTGCTGTTCACACAATGAGGGACCATCATGGAGCAGCCCTTCCAAGTGAAGGATATTTGTACCYGAGGTCTCTTGACTGGAAATTGTCCTTTGTATTGAACAAATTCCTGTGGTTGTTGAGAGGAGTTGTTTGAAGCATTGGGCTGAGAGGTCCCAACCAATTGGCAGCTTAGGGGAAAGTTATTTTAATTCTCAAGAAATGGGATAAACTATCAATGACTAATCAAGCACCAAGRCCACAGTGGTTTTGAAAATACTCATATGGGACCTAACTCATATTAAGGACAAGGACAATAAATCCAAGGAAGGATTGGATTTATTATTGTCTCATTGAAAGCACCTTTGGACTTTCTCCTTTTCATTAACAGACTGCTAAAATTTTTGTCCATTTATATTCCTCATTTTGGAAGTCCCTGTGTGTACAGGGAACTCTGACCAGCATGCCCAGGGGACATYGTGCCAGCAGCAGGCTCAGAGCAGCGTGAGGCAAGGGGAAGTGGAGAGGTGGCGTTGCCTTTGGGAGTGGTCCTTGGCTSTGCCTGGAGTGCCTCATCCCTGCTYGGAGTCTGCTTCCCTCCTGCTGTTTTTGGGCTAATGTGAGGAGGTGCTTTTCTTGTGCTCTCATTTGTGCTGCTCTCAAKGACCATATTCATTTACATATAAATAGAAGACACTTCCACAGCCTTCTAATTAATGCCTATGGCATGCATCCTGCTGTACTTCATTTTACAAGGATTAGCAAAAAAGTGCCTAAGATCTCTTCCTCCCTAGGCAACTTTCTCTTGTGCAAGTGATATGGTATGTGTTGTGCTCTATTTTAAGAAAGAGCTTCATCTTCCAAAGAAAAAGAACTTTAAAAAATAGTAGCTATACACAGCATTTATGATAGGTTTTAATAAAAGTCTAAATATTTGTTTTTAAATGAACAAATAAGCATACATTTATATAGTCCATTAATTCTGGATGTCCTTAGGACATTATTAAAGTGATCTGTCTCTCCAAATGCACTGGAAGACTTTGATTTGTTAGCAGTAATATTAACAGTATCTCTCTTATGTGTTTTTATACATAGAGAAGACATAAGCGTGAAGAAAATTTAGAGGCAAACTTAAATGTGTGCTTTCACTGGTGAAATAAAGCCTCCAGAAGGATTTATATTTTATAGCTCACTGCGTATGCATTGGGAGAAGCTACTTTTGTGGCACAAATACCCTTCTTTGTTGCTTACCAATACCCGTATTCAGTGGCACAAAGAACAACTGTTGTAAAAAATATTAGTATGCAGATGCTCTGGTGTTTTGTTAATGCATTTAATTAAATACAATAACTCTTTTGTTTGCTTTTCTTTTTCTGTCCTTGAATGGATTTGTATTATGGTATAGAACCTAGGCTTCAAATCACTGTTTAAAATGTTTTGCAGTTTCAGAATGTGTCCCACATCCAAGTTAGTTACTTTTCTTTTGTTCTATTAAGAAAATCATTCGGGTATGTTAGTAGTTTCTAATAAGTTTGAGAGTGTCTTTTCAGGAAAACTCAAATTCCAAAGTCACCAGGAAATATTTTCACCACTGATGAGGTATTCAGGGACGGTTAGGCACTGGTTAAATAATTGGATTCCTGAGAGACTGTCAGATRTTTTAACTGAGGAAAGTTTTCTTGAAGTTCCCCAACATTTTCTAGCTAGTTTTCACAAAAGAAGTTTAAAAATTGCACAGCAGAATTGCACTTTATATTTTTATATGAAAAACTCTAGCAGGCTGATTACAGCCAGATGTAACCTACACACACGTTTTGCAGAAGCCATGATTACTGTCTTGTGTTGTTACCCATACAGTTATTTCAGAATTATTTGCAGCCTGAGAAAAGGTTCCTTTAGTGCCCTGTGGGTGGGTGAAACTATATGAAATGACTGTGTCAAATCTGAAATTGCTCTGCTGAATCAGCAAAGTTCTTGAGTCCAGAGTACTTCAAAAACACAGCAGTGTTTGCCCGATCCTATCCCTCCCATGGCAACAAGGACCAAATCAAATTTGGATGTAAAAAGGTAATTRGGACACCCTAAAGGTAACACATGACCAACTTATTTCTGAATTTCTGAGCCCCCTTAACTCCAAAAGACACTTCTGACACAGAATGTGTGGGAGGTGTCTGTGCTGAAGGTTGCTCCTTAAGCAGTGACCTACTAATGCTCTTTTGGTGTTCCTTGGAGAYAAGTAATATTCTTCAGAGGGTGCAGTTTCCTTTAGAACAGTAGGAGTCAGTAGGTATCGACCACAGAAACCTCCATAAATCTTGTCACTGATAGAAGGAGCTACTACAGGTGAAGGAAGGGCTAAGTGTGCAGCAGCTGAAGCTTCTTATATACTTTATTGCATCAGAACACAACTGTGGAGAAGGCAGCAGGCATTTCACTTACCACAGGGGTCTGCCTTGGCACCTTTCTTGGCTAAAAAAAAGCTTCTCAGTTGCTGGTAATTGTTTTTGCCACTTCTCACAAGCACTAAATGCAAATTGGGATAGTTTTGCTTTAGGCCTTCGGCATCCGTGCTAGGACACTGTACCTGCAGTGCCAAGGTCATCATACATGGACAAAAACAGTCATGAGGCCAAACATATTGCAGTTTAGTGCTCTCTTTTTTGAAGTGAGGACAATTTCAATAGTGGGTCAAAAMCCCCTTCTCCTCACTATGCTTGTTTGATCTGTATTGAAGTTACAGTGAGGGATTCCAAATGAGGCCATAAGCTCTGGCACTGGGGAGGGGGAATGTGCACAGATCTGAAGGCACAGATCTGCAATGTCACTGTAATTATTTAATTTTTTCTTCCCTGTTTTGGAGAAAGATGGCACAATTAGCRTTGCAGTCTTCAAGGGAAAGTACAGGGATTCTGATTACTCACTGAAAGCCTCCTCATCCACAAGCCTTCCATGTAAATAAAGTTAATTTCAGTTATGCTTCAAGCAATCTATTGATCTATTTATCAGTGTATTAAAAAAAAAAAACCAACAAAAAACCCACCCAAAACCACCTAGAACTACTGCAAATTTGTGTGAGAACATCATTCTGGTTTCAGTTCCAAGATAACTTAATGTTCTTTAAGGCTGGAAGAGAACATAGTTTCATTACAACTGCACATATTACGGGTTTTGTATGAAATGAGCATCTCAAGGCCAGGGAAAGAAAGCRGCATTGTTCCAGGGCTGTTTTTCACAGGCCTGTATTCATATCTCATCCTTGTTGTTTGCAGGAGAGGCAGATGTGAACCAGAACAATGGGACCTCCACGAAGAGCCCAGCGGTGACAGACTCCAAAGGCACAGCAGACCCGAAGAATGCCTGGCCCGAGGCCAACCCAGMTGACAGGACTGGTCGCCCCCACTTGATCCGCCTCTTTTCCCGAGATGCCCCAGGRAGAGAAGACAACACCTTCAAAGATCGGCCCTCGGAGTCAGACGAGCTACAGACCATCCAGGAGGACAGTGCAGCAGCTTCAGAGAACTCGGATTTGATGGCTTCACAAAAACGCTCCTCTTTCCGGCACGGATCAAAACTGGCATCTGCGAGCACTATAGACCATGCCAGACACGGCTCCCCTCGGCACAGAGACTCGGGTATACTGGACTCGCTGGGCAGATTCTTTGGAGGTGAAAGGCACGTTCCCCGCCGGGGCTCGGGCAAGGTGAGCTCTGAGGAATAGAGAGCTGCAAGGCTACGGCACAATACAGTACAATTAAACAGGAAGGGTGGGAATGAGAGAAAGGTMTCACTGCTATAAGGCAAGAGTTGACCTAGCCAGCAGGATGGCACTTGTAATATAATGCTTGGCTTTAAACTGAAAACCACAACAACAAAAAAGGCAAAGATCTGGGAAACAASAGGAGCTACTCTGGGTAGTTACAAGGAGTATTAGAAATCCAGGGGGCTCTAGAMACATTACCAGGAGGAATTTTTATGAGCATTTMATGTGGTGTGTTGTGTGCATTTCTATGCTGTGCCATTTAGAGAAACTTCAGTCTGCTTTTGTGTGTTGTTCTTAAATAGCTGCAAAAGGGAGCTGGATGRGAGCACTAAATCAAGAGAATCTCTACAAATCTTGGCACTAACTGAGGGACAAACTTGGAAATAGATGTTAGAAAAAGAATTCTGGGCAAATTCTCAGTCTGCTTGTGCAAGAGTATGTTTAAGGTCAGTTGACAGCATTGCTGGGGAGATGGCTTGACAGATACTATCCTGAATCTCAGGTGTACAAAATAATCCAGTTGATTTATTCTGACAAGAAGCTGAGATTTATTCCAAGCRTTTCATATTAGAAATTGTATAACAAGCCATTTCTACACTATGAATTCAAAAACAAGGCATTGATGAATGGCTGTTAATTAAATTCTTCCCTTTTCCAAGATACCTGCCTCCTTTGATAAATTATGCAGCTGRCATATTAGTTCAGTGTTATTCAAGTGGCAAAGTTTAAGATGTTTTTGCGATACCTTTTGCCATGTAAATGATARGTGGAGTCTTGTGTTTGTGTGTCCACACACTACATAAGCATWCAAATGGAACTGCTGTAGGACTGTAAAACTTTCTTTCAGCTGAATTTGTTGTAGTTGCTCAAGTTGTGTGTCGCAAAAAGCAGAGCTCATAGTTGCTGGCTGGGCCCAAATTTTTGAAAATCCTTTGACAACCTTTGAGGTCTACTCAGTGTTCCAATTTGTGATCTGTGCTGCCCTGGGGTGTAAAACTGAGCTGTGGTGGTCCGACAGCTGTGGCTGTCAGTGYCCTTCACAGCTCCACACCTGGAAGCACAATGTATAATAGCCCTTCCCTGAAGAGTTGTTGTAATGTAGAGACCACTGGATGAAAAATACTCTAGAAACTTAAAACTAGAAGCTTCTCCACTTGGTGGGCGGTACTAAGGAAGCTGGGTGTTTTGTTCTTTTTATTTCTCACCTTTACCAACTGGGGCCTGTAATGCTACTGACAAAAACTTAGCAGCCGGGCATTTTTTTTCCTGTTGTTACATTTCAGTGTGTACTGTTCCTGTGTGTAATGTTCATAAATGCAACAAGCAGTTGCTGGGAGCATGAAGAAAACCTTTCATTTTACTGCAAAYAACAGAGACTGTTCCCAGCTGCTATTTTCTGGAACCTGGTTGGCYAGCTCAACTCTTGCTGTTTTGTTCATGTACTGTGTTACTCGATGAAAAATAGTGTATGAAATGTTCTTTGTACACTAAGGAGACAATACCAAAAAATTAGATTCTGCWTACAGGATATACAGAGGTATGTGCATTCCTGCTTGGCAATAAATCAAACCAACTCAGTTTTTAGGAGTAATGACTAAAAATGTCTGCAAGCTGTACAAATTCTGTATTTTAATCCTTTGGCATGAACATGATTGCAGTGATTCTCTGTAGATTTTGATGTAATTATGTATGAGAGGACAGGAGATCATCTCTTTTATCTCTGCTGTAAAATGCTATTTTGAAGAACTTAAATGTCTGCAAAACAGAACAGAATGATGGACAATTCTGACTTTTTTTTACCTAGCAGAAGTAGTTGTTTGGGGTTTTTTTCCCCTTAAGAACAACTCATAGTGATACAGAGTCCTGATTTGCAGATCTGAGCTGGAAGCACAGAGAAGTTGAATTGTTTTGGCAAAATCAGTCACATAAGGACTTCCAGTGCCAAAGCATCTCTAGCACTCTTTCACACAATGATAATATTGATGTATGTCCTAGGAAACATTCCTAGGAAGCTCTCTTGTGGGAGTGCTTCAGTGTGGAAAGTATTGAGCAAGTGGCAGAGACAGTCATTTCAACTACTAYTTATTTGGCCTCTGAAACAGTGACTTTTTGGTTTCTTGTATCAAGACAGGCTTGTGGTGTCATTTATTCATACAAGTGTAGACAGAGGAAATGTAGATGGAAATCATTTGTGCTTAAACCCTAAATAGTTGTTGCCATTTGCTGAATTTTGTAGAAGATCACTGATAGATGATGAAGGTGTTCATGGTTCAGCTGAAATAGAATGAAGTCCCTTGGCAGTTTTCCAGACTCCACAAAGTAAACAGGTCTTTGCTAAATAAGATACCACTAAAAGCACCTTAAAGGATRAATTTCAAAGGCTTGAAAAGTTCCTAGAGCTGCACTGTTTATTTGCTTGCACTTTTTTCTGTATTTATTTTGAAGCATTTCAAAGCAATTCTGCAGCTGCCTTTCTTGCAGTCTTCCTTTTTCAGCCAGCCCATGCCTCAGTGGGAGCATCTCAACTACCCACACCAGCAAGCACTGGAATGCAAAGACAACACTTGCTCTTTGTACAGATTTAGGGCTGACATTCAAGCAGAACACATTCTAAATTCTTTGTGGAGGCATTTTCTTCTTGCATCCACAGCTGAGAAGTACATTAATGAATAATGTTCACTATTGTGTCCAGAAAGGTGGGGTCGGAACAATGCYGGGACTGTTTCATGGCCTCCTTTTCTCATGTAGAGCAGGTTCTCCCTTGCCCTGCAATTCTGAAGTTAAGAGTGCATGGGAGTTGTTAAAAATAGAAATACTGGAATGTACAGAAGCACTCCTTTTCCTCTAAGGGGCAGCAAGTGCATTTGCCATTTTCCCCCCAGTCCCATCGAGATTTTGGATAGCTGAAACTCAAGCAAAAACAGCTTGAATTTTGTACTTTTAAGAAAAAACTTTTAAGGTAGAATATTTGAAACAAAACTGTTGTGCACAGCTCAAATTTAATTGTATTAAAAATGAATTTAAAAGTATGACAGAAAGAAACTGTGGTGCAGACATTTTAAATACCATGCAAGAGAGAGTAGCATAACAGTAAATTACTTCCTTTCTAATCTTTATAGAATATTTGTCTAAGCAAGTTTGTTAAAACAATCAAATGTTCTTTGTGCCTCCTAGATTCTGAGCCTGTATTCAACTTCAGTATGTACTGACTGCTATTTCGTTTCTTTGATGCAGTTGTTTATGCTTTTGTAATCCTTTTGTTTATGATTTTATTTTTTTTCTACTAAAGTTTGAATTGTGAAACAAGAACTTTTCTGTCCTGGTTTAACATTTTGCATTAATGTACTAAACTTTAAACATTTKTGACACAGATCAAACAAACCATAATATGTGAGTGGCAGTAAACAATAGGTGAGGCAAGACTTAAGTGAAAGATTAAATCAATTTCTCTTTTACATTTTGCTTCAGTTTTGTATGCAATCTTGTAACAGTCTCCTGTTGCCTGAATGAAGCCTTGCTCCTGTATTTCCTTCCCAATTTCTGTRTGTTTGGGTGCAAGAAATACAGAAGGTAGAGATGGGGCTTCCCCATGCTATGAGGCAGGAGCAACACTGGGCTGAAGTTCTTCCCAACTTGAGCAGAACCAGGGWTTGGTATCAGCATTTCCAAATCAGCAGTTTCAAACCCACTCCTGAGCTAAGCTGTTGCTAGAGTGGGGATCTACAAAAATGGCTGTGATAACCATGCACAGGCAAAAAGTTTAGGAACCAGTTTTCAGTAATGCCATGGAGGGATAAATTAACCAGAATTTTTTTTTTTTTGCATTTGAACTCTATTTACATTTCCTGTGGAAGCTTTAATGTATACTACAGCACCATGAAGAATTTGAAAAGTAGTTAAATCAGTGCTAGTCTGACTAGTATATGATGTGATTTAAGTAAACACTTACTGTGATTTTAATTTCCAAATTTTAGTTTTCAGGGAGTGGTATTGCTTGTGATACACTGTTCTGTAAAACCTGCTGTGCAAGCAGTATGCTTGTAAAAAAATTTATAGAGTTTATGGTGGTTGTAACAATAATTTTGTTTTAATCTTTTGCTTTTTATGTGCTTCATGTATTCATTAAACTGTTTACATCACAAAAACCAGTGTACTAATGATTTAATTTGTTTTAAATGCTTTAATCCATTAACAGAAATTGCAACAAATTACTACTTGTACGTGACAGGTTTTTAGTTCACTAMGAGGCTGTGTGTCCTTCTGCAAAATTCAGTTAAACAGTGCATTGGACAGCAGGGAACAGAGAGGTTTCCTTCTGGAAGGAAAGGGTAGGCTTTGAATAACCAAAGCTCCTGAATGTGATGTTCTCACTAAATGATAATGGGAACTGAATCTGGCCTCTTGTTTGTAGCTGGTAGTAATGAATGATGAATACCTAAAAATGAATTAGAGTAACAGAACTGCTGGTCTGAAGCTCATTTAGCTTGTGCAGTGGTAGGACCTCAGAGATCTGCGTTAGATCTGCCCGGTTTAAAAAAAATCACCTGTACAAAACAAGGAAAYACCAACTGGTGAGTACACACACCATGTGAGAAGTGAAAGGACTGGGAGCCAGCATAATGTGGGATTGATTTTGACCTGTTCATTTAACAGTTGTGTGACCATAAACATGCTATTTGTGCCGAATAATTACATGTTATTTAATGCACTGGAACTTGMATTTTCAAGGAGGTTACTGCCTGAAGGAATTATTACAAGCTACTATTACAAGGAATTTGGGAACTGGACTAGGTTAAATATTCTTCAAGTGATACTTTGAAGTGAAGCACTAAATTTTGGTAAAGTATTAGTGATGCTTTGTGCTCAGCTGACATCAGCTGCATGGCARGGTTTGTTCAGAAATGGGACAATGTATTTGGGGCTTGCAGATTTGTATTAAAAGTTTAAGAGATCATGACTGGGGAGGAGGCCTTTATTGTTTTTTATATAGTCTTGTGCCTCTTACATTCAGAAATGTATCAGTAACATGTTCAGGCTAAAATATAAATTAATGAACTGAAGCATTTGAAGGATCATTATTTCTAATCACTCCACAGCAAAAGGTTTCCCCCTTTCATTAAATTTCTAACATGAGATTTCAGTTCAGTCTTTGCTTGACTATTTCTATTGATTGATATAATAATAACAGTAGTATGTGTAAGTTACATGTAGAAGATCATGTAAGTTCTACAGAAGAGCTCCAAGGATTCTTTTGAGCACTTGGTGAAGTTCARAGTTTGTGGTGCCCCTTGCATGGGCCTGAGCCTGATGGCAGAGCTGCTGAAGAGACAGTGATGGCAGCTTTGGATCTTTGGGTGGGAACTGGCCTCAGCTGTTCTCAGCCATTCCTCTCTTGTTCACCTGCATGGCCCCAAGCCCAGCTGAGAGTAAGGTCTGGATTTAATTTTAAAACCATCTGTCAGAGGGGGATGTTTGTTTAAAGAAGTGCAAGGGCCAGGAAGGGACCCAAAAGGTACATACAGATGGTCAAATAGAGCTAATAAAAATTAAGCATGAGGATTTTCTCTGCCTGAGAACAATTTAATCTGTTTACTTCTCTACAGCTGAACCAGTTTGATAAGTAAGAAATTGCTTTATATTAAAATCTGCTATATTGGTTTTTTTATCACATTCCTTGCAAATGAAGTACTGCATTATCCTTAGCACTTTCCATCCTAGAATGCCAAAATAAATGACTGTTCTTCAGCTGTTTTCAGATTACACAATGGTAAATGGTGCCAGATAGAAATCCAGAGCGAAAGTTACTACTTCTTTTTCCCTGACCTTGTTTTGTACCTCTGTCATCACATAGCATTAGTGACAACTGCTGGCAACCTTTTGTACTGATGCAAAATATCTCACCATGTTCCTGAAATGGTCTCTGGTTAGACGTGTTCAGTTACACATTGCACTCCAAAGTTACTTGGTTTCATTTCTGAGCTGCATGAGAAATCTTCCACTGCCAGGTGATTTTACTGAAGTTTTTATAAACCAGTTTAAAAATGTTGGTAAAGCACAAATTACTGCTGTAGACCCAAGATGAGCCTTAGCTCTCTTTCCCCTTTTGMTTATGATGCATCTACTTATACATTTCTGATAGATCATACAATTAAGTGCCTTGGAAACTATACAAGCCTCAGGTTTGGAGTGGTCCATCTTCCCCATTTATACTAACATTATCAGAAATTTTACCTAGGTACTTTATAAATACATATTTCAAAGAAATATGCTATTAACCATGCCATGTCTACATATTTCTTAATAGTAAACTCTCCTTGCTATTACACTCTCTCTACAAGTTAAGCTGAGACAGGAAATAGTGCTTTTAACAACCTGCATGAGAGTTTWGCTTGTCACTTGCTTCAATTTAAAGGCAGAAAAGAAAGAGAATTGGGCCAATTCTTCRAAGATGAGAACTGATCAAATATTTTGTGGGTGGGTGGGTGAGTGCATGCAATCTGAGATTTCCAGAAATCAAGGYTGTAGTAACATTTTTCTGGCCAGCAGCTGTAAAGTGATAGTTTACACCTGGTATTTAGAAGCTTTGTTTTCTAAATAATTCCCATCTTGCTTAYTGTATTACCTTCATGACTATATGAAAATACTAGGGAACAGGACGTCTAAAAATTGTATAAATTTCTGCTTTCTTACCAATAGCCACACCCACACTGTTACATTATTTTACTGTAGCAGCACCAAAACCAGATGCATCTCCACCAAATACACAGGCGATCAGTAGAAACTGATGGTGTGAATGCCAGTGCAGGAYGCCTTCCAAATCTTGCACCTTGTACAGTAAAGTCCTTAAGGCTGTGAAATGTGATGGTAGCAGAAGCTACTTGAAGAATACCTACTAGCCAAAGCCTTTTATTTTTTGCTGGAGTGATTATTCTCAAACAAAATTCAAAACAAAACCAGTCAAGAAAATCCTAACCCAAACCATGGATCATTTTAATGAAGTTTAATCTATGTCATTGATACTAGCTTGATAAAATAACAATACTGAGTATGCATCAGAGACTACGTCCAAGCAGAYRAAGAACTTCTATCATGAAGGACATTTTAACAAAATTATTTGTGCTAGGCAGAAAAAATGCTTCAAAAAAGCCAARTCAAATTAAAGCACTGRGTTTTGCCTCTGAAACCTTTCATCAAGTGTCACAACAATGGAATAAACTGGACAYAGAGAAAAAAMCACAGAAGGTATGATGGCACTGGTCTCTCATYTGAGTCCCATCATAAAGTAGAATTCTGAAAAACTGTCCCCRTGCTTCTTTTTTCCCCAGTAATTCTTCTACCTGCTCATTTATGAACACTAATCATAAAGCWCTAAGGGGTAATGGGTTTATGGAGAAATGTGGTTGTGGACTATTAATTGGCACCTCTCTTTATTGGGGAGTGTTCTCCATTGTTTCCTTCTTCTTCCTTGCGTTTCTTACTTTTCACTCATCTCTACTCTTTACTGCCACGTTTGTTATTCCTGTCATTCTGCTAAGAATTCTTCCTCTGTTTGTTCATTGCCTATTTCTAGACAAAGATTGATTGAGCACAACCCTGAAAGGCAGAATCTCCTGCATTTTACATCCCTCTTCCTGCCAATTCTCCTCTATACCTTTGAGCAAGTAATTTAATTTCTGTCGTAACTTCCACATTAGTAAAAATTAACAGTACCATTACAAGGATGTGTGGCTCATCCTTCCTAAAGTGATTACAAAAGCCTGCTGAATTAGGTAATTAACTATAATGTCATCACCAGATCAGCCAGTGGGGAAGACGTCACCATTCCCCATTGCTTTTGGTAACAGATCAGCAAGTTGTGAACAGCCTGGGACAAACACTGCTACCAAGAGCAAACTGCTACCTGGGTTGTACGTGAACCAAGATGGAACCAACAGCAGCACAACACAGCTCTGATTTAGCAGTGCATGCTCACAGAAGTTACATTACTCCTAGAACAAGCATGGAAAAAATATATCCCACACGGGCTGTGTGTTCTGTCACTGCCTGGTGAGAGCTGGGGCAGCAGCACTGGAAGGTTCTGATGAAGTGTCAGCCATGCYCAGGAACACAAAGCCCTATGGACAAAGCTCCTCCAAATCCCAAGATGAAGCATTTTCTGTATTCAAGTGCCTGTCAGATTTCTCATTAAACTATACCACAGATTTCACAGATTTCCATGTTTTTAAAATAAAAAAAAAAAGCATACATATTTACTGAAAGGATGCATCTCAATTCCTGCGTGGCAAACATATTTAGAAACCATACTGACTACCTCAGTCTGAACCTGGACAGGAATTCCATTAGAGTCTGGATTCAGAGTCCATTTCAAGGACTAACACCAAATCAGCTGARTAGCTTACAAACTGCCTGTTGAACTTACAGCTTTTTCTTCCCACAGAACAGAATAGTGTTATTATCCTTAAAGGATAATTTTAGTCTACCAGTGCAGTTCCGAATGTCTTRGTGGGGGTGGTTAAGTATTATGGACAACCTACAGGCTGTGGAACAGTTTGGTTTTCTAAGACAATCTAAATGAAATTTTCATGTCTATGTGAATTTGAAACGTGTGGACTTTGTATGATATCTTTTAAATTCATGCACAGCAACTCATAAGGTATCTTGTGAAGAAAAGCCATTGGGAAATCATGAAATCCACTGAACCCATGAAAAAGCCCTTTGTTTTCCATCTTTGCCTGGTTTGACTGCATTTTAAATCAACTATTTCCATATTTCATATGTATGGATTTTGCCAGTAGAGAAACAACATGGGATGTACTTYAGATTTTTGTCTCACATCCTAAAGTAGGCAACAAAAGCACACAATAGTGATATCAAAAGGAACTATAAAAAGCTGTAAATTCAATTGCTCCAAAAGTATCTTAATATTGTTATTGTCACAAATGCATATCACAGACTGATGAGGAGTTAGAGCTATTTACATGCATATGGAATCTTCAGCTATAAGCAATCCTCTTGTRGAGGATGAGAGCCCTCAGAGAGATTATAATATGCATTTAAAAGTCCCCCCTAATGYATCTGAGGTGCTAGATCTGACATATGCTGTTTATAGCAAGAAAAGTCAGGGATGGATTTAATAGAAAAATTATATATATATATATGAGAATATATACACACCCACACACAAACACAAACTTGGGTATCTTCAGGTCATTTGAAATGCTATAACYTTGCACAAAATCCCAAATGGTGCCCATACTATTAGGGAAGTGGCAAWTTTAATTTTTTTTAATTAACAGCTCTTACAAGGTACTAATACAGGTTGTGCCAGTAAATGTAACATGYGATGTGAAAGAACATGACTAACACAGGGAATTCAATTGGAATGTATAGCTAATGTTGAAACTTAAAATACCTGCATGTTTTCTTTGCACTCCATTCACAGTTGCTCTCTTTTTTTTTCCTTTGTCTTAGTGGCCAACATACCACCATACTACCAAGGTAGGTGACAAAAAACAACACAACTTTCCTGTGCATCACCAGAAAGAACCATAAAGTGTTTAAAAAAGAAAAATCACTCCCCTTACAGGATAACTGTGGGTATTTTATGTATATTTTTAAGAACTCTTATTTAKATTATTAATCCTTAAAACTATTGATTTCACAGTGAAGTTGCAAACTATGTTTTTGTCATAAGATCTCCCAGTTACTGCTTAATTTCCAGTACTGRCATATCTTTTTAATAAGATCATTCAGCTTTAAGGTTCTTTCTGGCTTTTTTGAATGTGCAGCAAAGTTGAGATCCTTAACTAAGGTCAAACATTTCACTAATATTAACTGGGAACAGGAAAAGCTGAGTGTTCTTCTGTTCAGCTACTGAAGAATTATTGTATGTTTAAACTTTCTTTAAGGGCACAAACAGAGGCAGCTCCATTTTAAACYTCACCACCAGTACCCGAGGGCTCTGAATTCACTCTCATACTTGGCAAGTACATTTCAAAATACACAGATATGGAAGCCAAGGATGCCTTTTRTTGGCAATGCTCTCAAGACTGAAATGCCTAACAGCATTGCAAGAGGTGTGGGGAGAACTCACTGCAACCCCTGGGCAAAAGAGACCACTAACACAAAGAAGAAGTAAATTACATCTCTTCCTAAAACACWGTTGCTCTTCTCTATTCCTATTAGATTTTAACAAGAATATTACTTAAAGCCAAGCACTTAAAACATATTTMAATAGTGATGATCTGAATGCATTAATGAAACACATGGTAACTGTTAAACTGAGTTAATTCAAAAAAGTCCACTTGTATCAAACCATCTCAGTAGCCCATCGTAGCAGTAGAAATCAGATTTCTCTTTTAATATCAAATCCATTAGAGTTTACCTTTTAACACCTGTAGAMATCAGTTATTACATAAACATAAGCAGTGTCTGAAAAACCAAACCAGAGGTGAAAGAGCAATTTCAACAATGAATTGAGGAAAAACATATAAATTACCTGTCACAAATAAAGAATAGCATCAAAGGTTCTGAAGACAGATGAAGTTTGCTGATGACAATATGAATGGAAAGCACTTCATTTTAAACACTAGGAAATTCACCCAGAACAGTGATTAAAAATTATTTCAGATTTGCTACTGCTTCATACACATTAAAAGGAGAGACAATCAAAGCCTGTGATGACATTTGGCACCGCAGGCAGAAGAAACTTTGTATTTAMAGCACAATAACCTTTCCAATGAGCCAAGTTATTAGCAACTAATAATTGGTCAGAATGCCAAAATCAAGAAACGCAACCCTATCTAGATTCTAAAACCTTATTATCCCAATTTCTCTCCATTCCTGTGGCAATCCAYTGTCCATCAGATCTGCAACACCATGGTATTTATCCTACACAAGGCAGTCAGCAGGTTTCAAAGGGTGATTTGAATGTAGATTAACAAGACAAAACCATGGCTGAAGTAACGTGCTCTGGTAGCAGAGGCTGCTTTGGCAACACTGGACCTAGCGACCAAATAGAAACTGCTGCAGAAATACAAGCAAGACTGACTGCCTGACACTATGGAGATTCCACAGATCCAAAATTCACATTCTCCTGCTTTTAACAGTTATGTGTCCACGTATCATCAGCATGCAAGAAACCAACYCTGATAAAAACCAGCCAAACTTCTYTACACTGGTTATTTTTTTCCAACGAAAATCAACACCATAAACCACGTATGTGACATCATTTGGACTACTGCTCAGGAAGCCCTACTGAAAATAGAAAGCCCTACTGAAATAGAAATTGTCAGCCTCACTTGATTCCCTCATTCTAAAAAAAACCAACACTGCTTTTGCAGCTCATGAGTGTTACATAGTCTTTGGGAACTAAAAATGATACATGATCTATTCCTGCTTTCCCATGCACAGCAATCCAACATAATTTTTTTTTACATTTTGTGTTATTTTCTAAAATCACAGTCTATGATCCTACTTAAGAAAAATTTCCTTATTTCCTTTTTAAGGAAAATTACAAAGTTTCTTTACCTGAAC
Source organism: Alauda arvensis (assembly GCA_902810485.1). Classification (NCBI taxonomy): domain Eukaryota; kingdom Metazoa; phylum Chordata; class Aves; order Passeriformes; family Alaudidae; genus Alauda; species Alauda arvensis. Next base: position 5,238,186 of record CADDXX010000011.1, on the reverse strand, counting down.
TTTCCAATAAGAGGCTTAATTCCACACTTGGCTGTAACATCAGAACACGTGCATACATATATATGCACAACATATGTGCATATACATACTGCGTATTTGCCATTTCACMGCACTGACAACTGTAAGAGGCAATCTCTGTAGATTTCCAAAGCATATTCCTGCTGTCTTCACTCCTGAAAATGATTCTTCATGCCATGGCTGACAAGCTGTCCTTCCCAGCTGACTGGGTGACGTACCTGTTCTGCTTTTCAGGACATACATGCAGCCAGGGTCAGCCACGTTGGGTCCATCCCTCCGAGATCTCAGCATGGCCGGCCTGTTGATGACAACCCCGTAGTCCACTTCTTCAAGAACATTGTAAGTCTSCCCTCCTCTTATGCACCAAAATTAAATATTTTCTTTAGAATCCATCAGTAAAACCACTCCCCAATCATTACCTTTCATTTTGAGCCTAAATTGTACTGTGCCTTTTGAGCTCGTTATGCCATTCAAATACAAAAATTATTTTTACCTAGAAGACAAACAATACTGAAATRCTACCAAAAAAGCATGTGAACCTCCATCAGCATAGTCAAATGCTAACCATGTCAGTTATAAAGGTTCACCACAGACAGATTTTGTCCTTGTGTCTTTAACACTGGCAGTATTCAGGAATTATTACTGTTTCAARATAGATATAAATCCAGTGTATTCCAGGCAAGCCTAATATAGCARAGGAGCTTCTCAATGTAATTACCATGTAGCTCATGAATAATGGGCAAAAGATGATTTCTGATGATTTCTGGCATTTATTTTTGCCTTCGTTTGACAACTCTTTTGTGTTGRTTTTTAGGTCTCACCCCGTACACCTCCCCCCATGCAAGCAAAGGTAAGCAGTTTCAGGGACTCAAGGCATTTATGGGCTAATGGCACTAAGTACAAGTTTACAGRTATCACTGGGAACAATTTAAGGCAAGAGCCTAAGACACAGAAGCCATGATTCTCTTTCTCATGCACTTCCTGACTTTGTGCACGACTAATTGAAGCCACATGCAGGGATTTTTATATTCAATTTATGGTGTGATTGCTTTACGTAATGAACTAACAATAGGTAATGATTTAAAATCCTCACCAACCAGGAGCTGTCCTTCCATTTACTCAGCACAGMTGGCTTTTGAAGTACATTATACTGACAAACCATGGCTAGTGAAGTCAGTTCTAGTAATTACAATGAACAATTTTGCCTTTTTTTGCTTCATGAAATGACTGTACAGACTGTTGTTCTCAACTCCTGCCTGCCTCATTATCTGGCCATTATTTCATAATCTTGGCTGTCTTTTCATCTTCTTMTGTGTATGGCAGACCCAGATGCTGTGTTCCATAGTGATCATCATCTCATTGTTTCTATTTCTTGCATGTACAGGGAAGAGGATTATCCCTCACCAGATTTAGCTGGGTAGGTGACGAATGTGCTTTTGCTAACAGCCCTTTTATTTACCAGGCCAAAGCATATCCTGCTCCACTGCAGCAATGTGATAATTTTGTTTTGTCCCAAGTTTGCTATTTTGCTTTTCCTGTTCCACTTTCCTTCCTCCTTCCACAGCACTTTAAGATGGTAATTGTGTTGCTTGCTCTTATCCTGCGATTTGACAGCCCTTGCAGCAGTAATTTCTTTTGCTTCAGCACAAAGGGAGCAAAATCCACTGCATGGCAAATTTCTCTTCCTTTAAAGGCTCCTGGAAGACCCATTTGGTGCATTTTTCTTCTCCTGAGATGGACAAAAATGGGAGGGAGGGCTGGGGTGAGATAGGTACTTATTCCACTTTTGTAACTGCTTTTACACAGTCTGCAAAACTAATGCTGTCACTAACCTCAGTATTTTGTCCCACCTTTCCTGTCAGTTAGATGATCTGCCTAGGCAATTTCTAGACAAGTTCTTCCCACAGTTCTCTCACAACTAATTAAATTCTACTTCTATACCACAGGTTTGATTTTATTTGAGATGGCATGTAAAGTACTGGCATTTTAAGACAAAATATCAAAGTCTTGAAGCCATTAAGCATTTCTTTCACTATTAGAGCAGCACATATTAGCTAATGTATTTGACATCTTAGAACTCATGAAATAAAAACATTTTCAGTTTTGTTACACAGGTTAASCTTCTGAATATTTAACTTTTGAATATAAATTCATTTTTTACAGACTGATGTTTCCCTCAGATTTGAATCCATTCAGATGATTTCCTAACACTTCTTCCTTCATCCTTGTTTATTACATAAAAGATTGTTTTATTGCAACAACCTCCAAATTCCTCATTTGAGTATTACATTTCAATWATCACAAATAAAGACTACAAGGTGCATATGATCATTTGAATGTGATAATTTGCAATGTACATTAAAATCTTTTTTTGCAGGGTGGTGAAACACACAAGCCAGGATATGGAAGCGGAAAATTCTATGAGCATAAATCTGCTCATAAGGGACACAAGGGATCCTATCATGAGGGCCAGGGCACTCTTTCCAGAATCTTTAAACTGGTAAAGTACAACTGAACTTTAAGTACAAAAAAAATTGAACTGGGAAAAAGAGAAGCCAAACCTCTYCAGAACCTGCCATGTTTGAAACAACCATATTTCCTTAAAGCTTCTGATGGAATTAGATTTGCATGGATAAACCAGAAGGTTATTTTGTGGCTTAGGGACTACTTACATGATAGGAAAGAAAGGTAAAAATACAGTTAGTGGCCATCAGGAAAGAAGGTAAGTCCACACAGTCCCACAGAGGCCTGCATCAGGATCAGTGTTGTTACTGAATACAAAAATGATCTGGAATACAGAAGACAAATCAGATGACACAGCTCGTTGCTGCTAAATTATTTAGGATAGTGAAAATGGAAGAGAACTGATAAACTAGGCAGAAGGGTAGCATAGGGCAGTGCTGGACACAGATTTGGATGCTGTAACAGCTCCAGCTCCCTGCTTGTTTCCATCCCAGGTAAGAGAATTCCTACAGTATGTCAGTATCACAAGTWACAAAGCCACAAAGTGGGGCAAATTAGAAAACTGTCATATTAGAAAGAAACATTTAGTCAGATTATATTTAGTGTGGTTCAATTCCCCATTTCAAGGCACAGCAGAGCCACAATAACACAGGCAATAAATGAAAACAGAACAGAAAAACCASGGTCAGTTGTGAGGATTTTTCATGTTCTATGTCAGGAAACAGACACATGAAAAGCACACTATATCCACTGGCAGATACTTTAAGGAAGACTGTATTTTCCCTCAGAGGCAATGATGGCAGTGAGTTCACTTGTAGCAAATCACCCAGTGCAGTATTTGCACATGAGGATGCCATCAATAGTCATCTTAACTGAAGTCAGAAAGTCTGAGATCCTCAGTTGATCATTTAAGACTCCTACTATTCCTCTCTGCAAMAGGAGATGTAACAGTGCCTTCATTTGCAGCAAAAAACCCATTTTTTGTCTCTTACACAGTTTAGGTTTTATATCACCCATTGTTCAGTTGTTTTCCAAATATATGCAGCACCAAGTGACAGCACAAAAACTTCAAGGAAGTAGTAGGATGTGGGAGACTAGAGGAATTCTTCTGTTGCAATCTAAAAAATGTAATTATCTYTTCAGAGGCCCAGGTGAAAATCAAACACATTTTAAGTCTTATTTGCAAATTGTGCACTTGGTAGTTTTAGCAGGGTTCAGGTACATCAATTATTCCATGGCTATATACTGACACTATACATAAAATGTCATCATTTCAACWTCTGAAAATAGGCATTAATGATCTCTCAAGAAATCTAACATTCTCTTATTTGCATACTTATCACAGCTGTTTTAGCTYATATTCATATATATATCTGAGAGATACATACACCAGTTTTACTTTTTAGACAACCTTTTCCCAGCCATTATAATTTCTGGAACTTTGATATGAGTTTTTATTCAAGCCCTTTTTTTTTACAGCAGGAGGCATTAATTACTATTTATTTATATAGTCAATGAAAATCAATCTTCTTTTTGAAGTGAAAAATCCCAGTAATATTTAGTGATATACKAGAGGCAACTGCAGGCTATATTTATTAGATAGTATTTGAAATTTTGTCATACTTACATCAGATTGATGTTCCTCAATGCACAGCCCCAAATACATATTAATTTCTAAYGAATGCACCTCTGTTCTTCCCTCCACAGGGAGGCTCTGGGTCCCGACCTGGATCGCGGTCTGGTTCCCCCATTGCCAGGCGCTGAAGCTCCACGATGCCATCCAAGGATCATGTACTCTGCTTCATAATATAACTGCCTTAAACTTAGTAACAGCTGCCACAACTACCTAGATAGATGCAATCCATTACTTATTGCCAATTAGGTTCTGCATGCAGTAGATGATACAAACTTCTATTGGCAATCCCTGAGCAACAGTTGAATGAAAGGAACACAAAAAGTAGCTTTGCTAGATGTTTTCCTTATTTTATGTGAAGTAACAAGATCTCTGACTTTACCCCTTCTTCTTCAGGATGCCCTAACTGTATGCTGGACTCCTTTATTTCTCCCAAGCACCTAATTTAAGCTCAACTCTTCTGGTTTCGTTTTAGTGAACATCAGAATTACAAATAAAGAGCTATAATGTCTTGGATACTGAGCACTGCTGTTAATGAATTTTTGAGACACTGCTGTTAAAAAAAACCCAAAAACCCAACATGTGCAGAAGTTGTAAGGACTGTTTATCCAAATTTTCTTTTTGGTTTTGTTTTGTTTTAATCTTCCTTCTCTCACTCACAGAATAATTTATTTTCATAACAGGATTAGGCAGTCATGGAAAGGTTTATCAAACATTGGGAGTTCAAAGTATGTGAAGTGTGGGAGGGGGCAGATGTTGAAGAATCAATACAATGTGGAGCAATAGCAATAAGGAAATTCTTTCCATACCATGAATTGCTCATTGCATCCAAACCACTAGAATAAAGAGTAGATGAGGGAGAGAAAGAGGATTTCAAATTTGAGTTAGACTACTGTTATAAAACAAGGGATATTCCCAGAGAAACATCTAAGAGTGCACATGTGACCACTGGATGTCACTGGTGCTTCACAGAAACTCTGCTGTAACAGTATTAMCTTTGCAGTAGAATAAGTAAATAAGCATATAAACAAAAAAAGTCTAATTTCTGAAAGAAAGCCCTTCAGTTCTGGTATCTCAGATAGTCCTGCACATCTCATGTTAGTATTTCAAATCTTTCTCTTGGTATTGTAGCAGTGTTGTATTTGACTGGCTCATCTTTTGCTTGAGTAACACCTGGATGCCTACTAAGGGCAGTGCACCAAAGTAAACTCATAGTAAACTACTGTGAACATTTAACTGTTGTATTGTAGTTGCCTCGTAGAAATAAATTATAGCTTAGTTAGATTGAGATATGAATTGTTCACAAATTACTAAAATGAATGTGTGGAGATGGTATTTCCAACCACACTTAGGGAAATAAAAGGCTCTTCTGAATTGCACTGTTTTATTACTTCAACTTACCATTTCTTCAAATTGTCAAAGTGTCTGACTAATTATTTTAGTTTTTGAGTTTTAAGCCTATGCACTGTAGATTAGMGTTAGTGCTTCCTAGGTTGAAACAGCATTCCTAATAAGTGCCCAGTAAAAGTTACCTATAAATATATATGTTAATTGCAAATCTAAATCTATTGTAGGTTTAAATCAGTGTCCATTAATATGAAGCAATGGAAGATGAGATGATAGAAAATACATAGAGACTAAAGAAAACAAAAGTGCCAAAATTATTAAGCATACACCCACATATTACATCTATTACCTTYGTTGGTTGCTATGTGTATTTTTCTATTGTAGCTTCATTCAGATGTATACTCTGCAACGTAATAGTTGATTTAATTTGAACACCTATTGTTCTTATAGGAACACAGCTTTTAAAAATAGTCACTATTGAAATAAAGTAATCAACTTGAAATGAAACTTGGGCCAGTTTTGTTTTTTACAAAGGAATAGGAGATATATACATGTRTATATTTAGGTCTGTTTGGTTTATTCCCCCCTTCCCCCCACAGAGTTTATGAATAATGTTCAGACCCTGCACACAGGCTCCTAGTGACATTGCATGGCCCAGAGGACTGCCAATAGGGCATAAGAATTGCGGAATGCCAGTGTCTATAGAGTGACAGCTACAGGCCAGAGGGATATTGCAAGGCATAAAATGTCTATGAACAGGCAATAAAAACCAGCTCCCTTCATGAACAATTGTGGTGTAAACAGCCCGCAAAAATGTGAAAGAATATTTAAGGTAAAAAGCCTGGAGAAATACATATTTCAAAATACTGCACTGTAGAGTAACAGAATTTAACCAAAACTTCTTCCTTGCCTTCATCACTCTTCTTTGCCCATGGCTTTTCTGGATTTACTTCCTTTAGAGGAACAGGTACAGTACTTGAAAGCCTTGCTTTACCAACAAAAGACATTAAAACTGAAATTTATTCTTTTAGTTACACACTAGTAGTTCTGATGAAAATCAGCAGATTAAATGGCCATTTGATTTGTCAGCAAATAAGATTTTTCCTGAAACAGGAATGCACAACCAATACCAGGATAGTGTAATTTAATGTACTAAAGGAATGGACATGAATCAAAAGAAATTGTGGCAGACACAAGCCAAAAATCCCAAAGCTAGCACAAGCCTACTACTGCATTAAACCAGAAAGAACTGTCCCAAGCWCTGCTCACTTACCCACTATATAACGTGGCACTCCTCAGAGGAAAAGTTCTTCTGCTTCCTTAAATAATGCATCTGCTTTAACACTGCTTTTGAAAATATCAACGTATTGGTTACCATGTCTGTATTTGTTCTGAACATCAACACATACACTGCTATGAGAAGCTCCAAGTCAATCTGACCAAGGCTATAAAAACCTCTGTCATGACACTTGAAGTTCACAGGGGAAGAGGATGCAGTGAAGCAAACGAAACACAATGTTAAAAAAAATTTTTTTAAAAGTCTGTTACTGTAGCTGACACAATTTMCAAGTGCTGGAGAAGTAGCAAACTGAATTAAGGAAAAATGTTGGCTGACTCCATAACTCACACTGTTTATTTAACACTTCCAAAACTTGCTACACAAGATTCACTGCCTCTAACCAAGGCATAACACTTTGAGAAGTGACCCTTTAAAAATGCCATCTTTGATCTCATGAGATCAGCTTTTAGGCTATGTGTACCAAGTATCACAGAATCATTAAATGGTCTGGGTTGAAAGGGACCTTAACCTAATTCCAAGCATTTATACAGTATTCCCTGAAATAACAGGGAAAAATTTCATCCATGGTACATGCAACACAGCACATTTCGCTATATTATTATAGATGAACAGTGTGCTATGCCATGAGGCCAGACAACTGTAAAATATCATGTCTTTCTTAAACAGCTGAAACACTCASAGGCTGCCTGGGAGGGAAGGCACTGCTGGAAGGACTTTACTCTTTACACCTAATATTCAAACAYGCACTTCTGTAAACAGAGTTTTTCCAATCTCCTAGAATCCAGAATCATATGCTTAAAAAATACACGAAACAGAATTTGGAAAAAAGTAATATTATTTAGCATGTTTTTCAATTAAATATTCCACATAACAAAAGTGTTATTTTCATGTCACCAACTATATTACTTATATACATATGCTGAACAGTTAACAAAAGAATTAAGAGATGCCCTATCAAAACCAACAGCGATTTCTTGCTTCAGCGATCTGAAATAACTACTTTGTATCTTMGACAGAGTATAGACAATATTTACAGAAGAGGGTTTTTTGGATCTGAGAACAATTATCTTTTAGAAAGTAAATTAAAGTCCAGGTCTGTATTATAGTACAACATACCTACCACTGATCTAGAAGTACTTGTGGCAACTGAACAGATGAACTCCTTGCAACTGGGATTACTATTTACAAAATATACTGACCGGCCACACAGAGGCTCATAAACTTTAAATATATATATATACACATATATAAGCACACATATATATATATCTATATATATGTAACATATAAATAAAATTCAAAAGAACAAGGCAAAAATAAGAAAACAGCTTCTGTCTTTGGAATGTCTAAAAGACAACTATGTTTTTACTCCAGTGTTTCTTTGCTATCAACATACTTAACAAGTGGCACCTTTGAAAGCAATACTCAGTCAGCTAGGTAGTTTTGCTGAAACAATGACTTAAACAACAAATAAATGTAACATATTTCCAAAATCCACAAAGAAAATAATAAGGAATTTACAGATGCAAAATGRTAACTGCTTACAGCACTGGGGAACATTGTATAGTATAGGTAACCTAGTGTGCATCTARCTTTCTCACCGTTACCACAGAAATTGTACTTGTTTATCTTGCAGATTTAGTATATGGCTGTTTTCCACAGATACTGAGATATGGACCTGCTGACATARTACAGCAAACAACAACAGAGGCTTTTACTGGAACCATTTCTCATTTGTATTCTTTTAAGTCACTATTGCCAGGTCCAAAACCTCAAGATTTAACTGTAAAAACTTAAATCTATCTGCCTCTATGGTTGGAATGAAAATGAACATGCTCCCTCTCAAGAGTTTAACTCAAGAAAAGCCACGAGCTTGCAGTATTTTATTTTTTTTCAACAAATTCTCAAAATGCACTAAAAAAGAAAGCTTTCAAAAGAAATACAGTCTTTTCCTGTGCCTTGGAAGAAAAAAAAAAAAGGGCAAAACTCCACTATTTTATACTGCATGCATCATCAACTGCAACACTTCGTTTCCAATCTCAATTATTTCTTTAAACACATAAAAAAAAAAAAGTTGACTGACAGTTCCATGATTTTCCTGTGAAGTTATTCTTCATCTCCATTAAAAATGGGAATCATTCTATTCTGATATAAAGTTCCCAGTTTATTTTTAAATAGATATACTGGCTGTGAATTCAAAGATGAAACTGTATACATTATTACCTGAGTTCATTGATTCACAGACAACTCAGCACAGACTGAATGAAGTTTTCCCAATATTCTACATGCTTAAGAAAAAGAATTCGTCTTTTAGGTAACTTTTGTAAATCATTAAAAAACTTTTAATTTATTATTCTATTGTTAGTATCTTCAATGGTTGAAGCTTTCACTGTAAAGTTCAAGTCCCAGAAACATTTTTAACTTTCACATTTCAAGGTGTTATCGAAAAACATTTCCTATACTTTGCCATTCATTTGAGGATTCTTGTACCACTTCTTCTAAATTCAGAGCACGACTGATGTCTTCCCCTTCTTGTTCTTGGTGACTCGCAGGCTCTTGTACAGGACCTACCAAGGTACAAGAGAAAAAGGCAAATGAGTATGATTTGGAGTAAGAAAAATGCAAATACAGCATACTTGAGAATAAAGGAATCATGATGGGAACAGTGTTATACAATTACTTCAGATACTTTAAATTCATTAGATGGTCTTGGAAAAAAATTTTWAAAAATCTAATACAATATACCGCTTTCCTGGAATAGTTTTTCAACTCAGTATTTCTATAAACAGACCTCCATATAAAAAAAAAAAAAAAAAAAGGAACCATAAAAAGCAAAGAATTGTTTCAACCTGATTTTTAGGTTGCATGTGCAACTATTAGCTCCTAAACTGTGGTCTTTGTCTATTAGCACTTGATTCCTCAATAACTTACGGGAAATGCTCTGTGCTCTCCTAACAAAACATATGGATTTCTGCCCTCAGCAGTACTACCACCATGCTACATACCAGTGTAACCATGAGCCCGTTTCATATGCAGTTTCATATTGCTTTTCTGTGTAAATCCCATTGCACAGTAATCACATTTATAAGGTCTCTCTCCTGTGTGCCTTTTCATGTGGACTTTCAGAGCACTCTTCTGGTTAAATGCCTTTTCACACAGTGTACACTGAAACGGCCGTTCCCCTTTATAAGAAAGAAAAACACRTGTCATAATTTTTCTTTTTAAGATTGAAATACAGGTTGGGATTCAGTAAAAATTACCAAGATGATCTAGAAATGAAATAGACATCATCATTTTCCTTGAGACTTTCTCCAAACAGTGCTATAGCTCCACATTGTCAGCAAAAATCTCAAATTAAATGTCAGAACAGTTACATAAGTACTAAATTACTGATATTATCTTTCCTATGCAATTTATCACCTAGGTAAGTTATTTAACAGAGGTACAAAAAAAAAAATCGATTTACCAATTTGACTTTTCTGTACACTAGCAAACCATCACCTTTTTTACATCATGCAGATTAAWGCAGATTAAGCAATGTACTAGAATTAACAAAGCTGATGCCTTTAAGAAACTAAAAATTCAAATAAGTTAATAAAAAAAGGTGTCCTGGTAATTCTACATGGGACTTGTGGCCTCCTAAGCCAAATGCAACTAGTGATTCCCATATCTCACCAAAAGAGGCTTATTGTTCCAGTTCTGCCAAAATACTTCTGGTTTTTAACTATAAACACAMGAACATATTAACTTAAAAATATTTTAAAATTTAAAAATAGGTACTTTGCAAAAACAGACTTTTGCTTCAATGCTCAACACCACAACCTTTGACATAAACACACTGCATGTCATTAGGACTTCTAAAAGCACTTTCTAAGATACTCCTTGTTATTAGCACAATAAAGCACAAAAGCAGGAGTAAAAACACTTTTCCAAGTTCTTCCTTACAGGACCAATATGTTTCTCCCTTCATTACCTTCATGTTCCCACCTGCATGCGAAACACAACTTCTCAGACAATCAACAGAATGTCCTTGAAAGCACATAAATTTTCTTTCTACTTTCGTTAACAACTTCTTCACTAGCTTGAAGACAAATCTAGGCTTCCTCCAATACTTCTGATTCCACTTTTTAATTCAGTGAAGGTGAACAGCCTTTGTGGTGTAATGGATTACCAACAGTTTTTGGTAGAACTGGAAGCAACTGCTTCCCTCTAATTTCAACATTTCAGCAACACACTCTACACTGATAAATCCTAAATAACCAGACATTTAGAGCTATTCTGAGAAATAATGGGTTTTCCTTCTGGCCATTGGGTAGATATTACCCATTAGARATGGTTAAAAAATGTTTAGTCAAAACGGAAATCACAAAACACTTTCTCACAGACAAGGATGGTACCTGTATGGAAGAAAGTCATCTTAGATTTAGATTAACCTTTYCTATCATAGTTTATGTAAGTGCATCCATCTAAACACTTCTGTGCAGCACATTTTCACTCTTTTTAACTCCTGCTTCTCTTTTCCTACCCACAGAAGAACCAGAATGTTCCTTWCTAATGCAGTAACCACAAAACAGCTTGATGCTGGGGAAAGAGAAWGCTCTGGCTGACTCACTCTAAGAGAGAGCTGCCCTTTTGAGGGAATCTTTTTTACAGCACATCCAGCCAAATTCATTGGTCCCCTCCAGCTTAGTAGTAAAACCGMTAACTTCCCCTGCCCTCTTTAAGTTTAGCAGCCACTCTTTGTTGGCAGCAGGAAAAGAAAGAACTTATTTCAGAGAACTGCCTCCTATATTYAGAACTCATGCTCTTGAGAAAAATGTTTGTCAAGCACAGAAGGCGACAGGGAGGGCAGCTGGGCTATCATCCTATGTACAGCTTTCAACTTATTGCAGAGCAGAAGCTGCAACCTGAAAAGCACTTACATCACAGAAAATGAGGGCTCCCTAGGAGAAGTCAGCATAGACTTTTGATAGATTAACTTGAAGAAAATAATAGAAGTGGAATWCATGGAAAAGAACACAACAAATTAAAAGCACTGGCACTAGAAACAGATGACCTGTGCAAGTAGCTCAGTGACAATGAAGCACTGCGTACAGCAGTCAGTATCAGCAGCCAAACCTATCCCTTGTTTAACATCACTAAGCACAACCCCTCATTTGCACATTCTATATGCTTGAGGATGATCATAACCAGTGTCTTTAAATCACTTCAAACAACGCACTAAAATATGCTTTTATTAGTCTGTTTCAAAGGCTGACAAGCCTTTAGACACAAGCTCATGCACTCACATTATCACTGCAGTACTGCCAGTCCCAAATATTGATCAGCTTAGTGAAGCACGTGTATTTTCAAGTTTGCTGTTCCTCCTTTTAAATTCCAAACATTTAAGGTAAGAAATTTGGTTTCTAAGCTTAAATTGATACTWAAAAGCAGTTAGCTGAAAGTGTAAGTAAAGGCTCCAAACAAACACCCAGATATTCATAAGAAAACCTGTCAAGATAAAAATAATTTCTGGTGTYACCTGTGTGGATGCGACTGTGTCTCTCCAGCTGACTTGGCTTAGCGAAAGCTTTTTCACAAGTATCACACTTAAACACTCTAGGCTTCTGGGAGCTCAGTGAAGGTCCACCCTGATGGGTTTGCATGTGTTCCTAAGACAGCATAGGAAAAAAAAATAAATTTCAGTCCATTTAAAAATACTTCAGTACTCAACTGAATAAAAATATATGCACACCTTGAAGACAAAAGCAGAGGATCTTAGTTATCAGCAGACAAGCTGGAAGAAAATGGAAGCCTGCATCTGTCTTTTTCTTTTAAATGAGAGATTATTTTTGTGTATCAACTCTCTCTAACCATTGGTATCTTTACACTTCTGAAAAACTCCATCAATAACTGTATGTCTTTCTTTACTGTCATCCCTTTACTAATTAWCTGAAGCAAAATAAAATTCTGAAAACTAAACCAGAGTTCTTTAAATGCTCTGTTCATCTACAAAGAAGTATTTTGACAACTGTGCATTGTAAGCTAAGATAGGATTTTTCCCCCTCTCCTCTACAGCATCCATCTCCCTCCTTGTCTGATATGTGGGTATTCCTCAGCACCTGAATTGGTAACACTCTCAAACTGTACAGACCTCCAACTTCCCTCAAAGAGGCAACTATGACAACACACACACACACACACACACACAGCTGCACAATGGCAAGATGCAAACAGAACCACTTCACAATGGACTCTTAATTGAAAAAAACACCAGAAAATAAAATCCCTAAGGTTCTTAAGGGTAAGATAGCAGAATGTTTTATCTTCGTGAAGGAGCATCAATAACAGCTCTAATTKCAGTGTTTTTTATACACTGATGCTGGGCCCAGATGTTTTTCAAACTTAAAAGAGTATCTTATGTTCTCTATTAATTTTTTTCATTTTTAATTTATTTATTAACACCAAGATAAAATTCAAATTACAAAAGAAGATAAATAAAAATATATATAACTAAAAAAATCTGATCAAGAACTGTCTGTGAAACAGTACTGCAAATACTCGTCCACTTTCTAAAATGTGTGTAGATATTCTTTTATAGTCTATTTAATTACAGACTAAACTATTAATTAGTCTTTACTATACCTAAACAATAAGCCTTCTTGATGTCTATGAAGTCCTATTCCTCACTCCACGAACTGAAGCAAACTGTATCTGCAGAGTTTGTTTACACTGGAAAATCAGCGAGACAGTTACATGGAAGAATATTATTATCACAGTAATTATAATAATAGAGTATTATAGGGAAATATTATAAGGGCTTCTGAGAAAAATCAGGTATCTATAAAACCCCTGCTTAGGTGGAAATAAACAGAATCTTTTGTTTTTATCTTGTTCATTACCCCCTCAATCACTGAAATGGTGGAAGCATACTATGACCTACTTCAGAAGAATTATCTGAAACCAGTTGCTTCTTTCTTCCACCACAAAACCCAAACAAAACCGAACCTCCAAATCCCAGCAACCCCCACCCCATCTTCTACTTGAAAGCAAAAAACATGTCATCCAGATAGCCCTGTAAAACTTTCTGTCAACTTTCTYTGTAGAAACAGTTTGTGATGCAACTCTGTTCCACTGATCTGTGCATCTCTTATACCTTTCCTGTAAAATAAATAGACTTTTGAAAATAGTTCATGGAAATGCAACATTCTGAAGTGCAATCATTTCTTTATAGTCGTAGTATTTCACTGATTGTTCATGTGATGTTTTACAACCTAATTTGTGTAATTCTTATACTCTTCAGAGAGTAATTATCTTGGGTAGCAAACAAGCATTATCTAATTAKCAAATAAGACCAGAAGACCTTCTTTGAAATGGCTCATGCATTAGTATGCCACTCTTACACGCCATCACTGCTGAAACTTTAATTGTAACCACCTCTGAAAGTGTGGCAATAAAAAGTTTGTTTCATTCCATTGTTTTAATAGGATTTTATTTTTTTTTTAAATAAAAGGCCTTTTTCCTTTCATCTTGGAATCATGTSTGTGCCTTATTTATTATCAGAAGTAAACAGATAGTTCCACTACATATTCATATGAAATTGGACAGTTTAGTCACTTTGCACATTTTAAGATTCTCCTCTCTGAAGCTGTAAAACAGGACAGTAACCCACATCAGAAGGGGAACTGAAGTCACTGGACTGAAAAGCCTTAACACTGGGGGTGGGGTGGGTGGTGGAGGTGTTTGTACATGATCTCTAAAGAGGACTTTTTATGGATAACTGTGAAAATGCTGGTGCTGACATCTTTGGAAAAAACACATATAGATTAGAACTGGCATCTAAACACTGATACCCTTACCTCTTACTGGCTTTTTCTGAAAAGCCTGAAGTTTGGTAGTGCCCTTAATATTTTTGGTGATCTCCAGAATTCTATCAGTATAAAATGAAGACCATGAGTAACAGATCACTGAACTCTTCCCAAAATCCTAAGCCAACCCTCAATATTTATCTTCAAATTTGCCATTAAAGGCTGAAGCTGCTATTAACACCTTAATAAAGAAGAGTCTGATGAGGGGTGGAATTCGGTTTAGTACATGATGGTCCAGCAGTAAGTGAAACTGTCCTWTAAGACCTTTAAGATCAAGGCCAGCACTGACAAGTCCACCACTAAACTATGTCTGCTAAGACACTGTCCACAGTGCCCCATCTTCTAAATACCTTCAGAGTTGGTGACTCAACAACTTCCCTTTACAGGCTGTGCCAGTGTCTGACAAGCCTTTCAGCGAAGAATTTTTTCCCTAATTTGCAATCAAAACCTCCCCTAACACAACTGAGGTAACTTCCTCTTGTCCTATTGCTCATTACCCAGCAGAAGAGACCAACCCCTACCTGGCCACAACCTCCTTTCACGTAGTTGTAGAGAATGTTAAGTGATTCCCTGGCTCCTTTTCTCTAGGCTAAACAACCCCAACTTCCCTCAATTGCTCCTCCTAAGACTTGTGCTCCACACCTTTCACCAGCTCCACTGCCCTTCTCTGGACACACTCCAGAACCTTAATGTCCTTCTTGACTGAGGGTCAATAATAGAACTGATATGAGGTGCAGCCTTGTCAGTGCAAAGTAAAGAGAGAGAGTCACTGCCCTGCTCCTGCTGGCCACACTCTTCTCCATAAAAGGCCAGGTCACCACTGACCTCCTTGGCCACCTGGGCACACACTGGCTCATGTTCAGCCACTGTCAATCAGCACCCCCAGGTCCTTTTCCTGGAGCAGCTTTCCAGCCACTCTGTTCCCAGCCTGTAGCACTGCCTGGGGTTGTTGTGACCCAAAGGTAGGACCCAGCACTTGGCCTAGTAGAACCTCACACAGTTGGCCCCAACCCACTGATCCAGCCTGTCGAGATCCCTCTGCAGAACCTTCCTGCCCTCCAGCAGATCAACACTCCTGCCCAACTTGGTGTCCTCTGCAAAATGACTGAGGGTGCACTTGATCTTCTTGTCCAGATCACTGATAAAGATATTAAATAGAACTGGTCCAAATACTGAACCTTGGGGAACACCACTTGTGACCAGCCGTGACCTGGATGTAATTTAATTCACCACCACTCTCTGAGCCTGGACATACAGCCAATTTTTTTCCCAGCAAATAGTGAACCTGTCCAAGCCATGGKGGTCAGTTTCTCCAGGACAGTGCTGCGGGAGGCACTATCAAAGRCTTTGCTGAAGTCCAGGTAGACAATATCCACAGCCTTTCCCTCCTCCACTGAGGAAGTCACTTTGTCACAGGAAATCATGCTACTCAAGCAGGACCTGCTTTTCWTAAACCCATACTGACTGTGCCTGATCTCCAGGCTGTCCTGCATGTGCCACATGATGGTGCTCAAGATGAGCTGCTCCATAGCCTTTCCTGGCACTGAGATCAGGCTGAAAGACCTGCAGTTTCCCAGATCCTACTTCCAGCCCTTGTAAATGGGCATCASAAGTGCCAGTCAACTGGGACCTCCCTGGTTAGCCAGCACTGCTCATCATAARTGATTGAAAGTGGCTTGGYAAGCTCTTCTGACAGGTCCCTTGGTACCCTTGGTGGATTCCTTCCAGTCCTACAGACAATTTGTGCATGTCCAAGTGGTGTAGCAGGTCACTGACCATTTCCCCTACCTCCACTGAGATGGCTACACACACCAGCACAGGGACACTTCAAATGTACTCCAATGTACTCAGCACTTTGGRGTAGAGCTTGAAGGGCCTCGCTGGCACATGGACCCTCAAACACTGGTGCACTGCCCTCAAGCTTATCTCCAGCAAGTCTGGTTTTATCCCTTCCTCCCTACAAATCCAGTTCAGATTATCTCTCTCAATGAGCCCTACTAACTCCACAGCAAAGACTTTTTTCCTCCTTTGAGACTAGTGTAACCCATCTGCAGYAGGCCTGCTGTTGTGTAGGCCAATCCATAATCAAAATGCCCTAAATTCTGCTGGTGATGCCAGTCTCACAGAAAGTTATTGATCTGCCAGCTCTTCCTGCCTCTTCCTACACCACTCCCTGCAACTGGAAGTTGTGTCCTTAACAAGTTGTCCCAAGGCCCTGAAGTCTCTTGTGACTGCCCTTGAAGTTCTTACTGCAACTTCAGTTGCTGCCTTCCTGAAAAATCAGTTATGGATAATAGCTCAAGGGACACACTAGGGTAAGAAGTTATCTTGTCATATCTTTAAGCTGGGCCCAATTCTACAAAAACAAACTGAAAACAGACTGATTTTTGCAGCTTGTTATCATTACTTAAGAAAAACAAGTATCAGGACTCCTATGGGTTTTTTTCCTGGAAAATTTCTTCTAGCTCAGAGGTTAAGAGTTTCACAACAAGACATTTTATGATAGTTTCCAACAGTCTAGTTGACAGACATGATCACTCCAARGGAGTGAACTTCACAGAGAGTGTATTTCATTAAAATATTATATCAAAGTGAAAGGAAAACTATAGAAGAGCTCTCCTAAAAGCTAATATAAATATAAATGAATACAAATACAATGTCTTTGGCTCCGAAAATTTCTTGCTATAAATTCTGGGAAGCTGGGCAACTTATATGTTTACTCTTTTCCTAAAGCTCTTATTCAAGTTACTTCTCTTAAATATCTCTCAGAGGTAAGATATTGGCCTGAACAAAGCACTTGTAGTACAGTCCAATATTCCTAACAGGAACATTCTGTAATCCAATTGAGAACTTAGGTACACCATAATTTTTTTTTAAAGACTTATTAGGTCTTATTAGGAAGTATTAGGTTTTYCATAATCTAGAGAAAACAGAGAAAATATCACTAGACAACAGCAATAATATAAGGACATTTTAAAACAAATGCTTCCTCTATCACTTGTACTCACATGACAAGAGCATCTACAAATGAAATGGTAAGACTGTAAAGCAGGTAACTTCCTGGGATACCAAAAGATTATCTGGAAATCAGGATTAGCACTGATGATATTCAGATGTAAATAAAGTAAGTGAAATCTTTTCCTGACACTATTACTTGCATGACAGGCATTAACATTCTGTAGTCAATATATGCATTAAAATCCTCTCCATGCTCCAGAAGAGAGCTCTCTATCCGTGCATACATTATCACTTAGACTCCCTCTCTCTGATGCACACCTCTCACACTGTAAAGGGAAAGCAAAGACAAAGGGCTAATAGGTACCTTTTGTWAACATCTCAGAAAGTCCAAAACAAAAGGAGTTAGGAGAACAATCAACTGTTATTACCAAATACCTTGAGATGTGTTGCCCGTTTAAAGGCCTTATTGCAGATGTGGCAAACGTGAATTCGCTCCTTGCCGTGAACCTCTTTGCAGTGGTGTGTCAGCATTGTGACAGAATAAAACGTTTGACTACACTCAAAACACTGGTGCCCACGAGTTTCTTTTTCTGCTTGACTGCTTTTAGTCACGTTAGGGGAAACTTCTGTCACCTGTAACAATTTACAAATACACAATCAGGTAATTTCATAAGCACATCCACATAGGTTTTTTTTCAAAATCCACCTCTGCATGACAACTTTTTGGAGAAGCAACTTAAAGACACAAAAGATGTCAGTGACATGTAAATATGAACTTCTATTTCATTGCTCTAAATAATGAGACGTGTTATTTTAAGAAAACAACATTAATAATTATGATTAAATTGACTCAACACATCATAAATAGAATGTGTGTGTATCCGTAATTTTCAACATTCAGTTTTATGCTCCTGAACRTATCAGATAATCCTCAATTTTCCACCAAACAAAATTCAAAGCCAAAAGCATTTCAGACAGAAAAAAAATTATCTCTGATTTTGTGGAGGAGAAGAATATTTTGTATTTKTTTAACTTCTTTACTGAGGATTCTATTTTCATAAGGAAGTAAAGCTCTACCTCCAGAAGTACTGAAACACAACAAAAAAAACTGATAGAATTGGATGGTGGTGTGCTGCATTATTGTTTTGTTTTAGTTAGTGAGAACTGCCTGGAAGAACTATTTTCTTCAGATAATTTAATACCAAATTCCTTTTTATTGCCAAATTCAACTTTACAGAGACAGAAGAATATTAAGTACAATAACACAGAAAGYAATAAATAAAGTCACCATCTGCTTCTCCCATTTCTCCTATTTTAGAGCTTGCCCTAACAGGYTGGTTGAAAACATTCATTCTGCCCYCAAGAAAACAAGTCTGAACCACTTTTTCTAATACCAAAACTGTATCACTTTTGTAGGAGTTTCAACTGTGATTCAAAGGCATAAGAAGTTGCAAGGACTTTATGTTGCACTATCACTGAAACAACTTGGATACAGAAAGAGAGAACCCATTCCCAAAATTCTTGTTTGGGAATGACATCAGCCTTCATGATTCAAGATAAAAACAAATTACTCTAGTATTTTGATTAAATAAAAGTCCCTTAACACAAAAGATACATAAAGGTATAGTACCTACCTGATACGTTATTTCATCAGAGTTTGCAGGTTCTGAATGGGGTGTATGGCTCACCAGTATGACTTGCTGCGATCCTGATCCACTTTGGCTAGCAAGACTGGAATCTGTGAGTATAGCAGGGAACTGCTGACCCTGTCAGAGAGGGGAGCAAAAATAAAAAATAAAAAGCTGTATTTAAACAGTTAACTGTAATAATGYAAGTTTTCACAGCTAAACAGTACTTTTCTCTTTCCTTTAGAAAGAAACATTTCAGAATCACATCTGAACAAATGCAACTGTTTTCCCTCCTTTTCTCCTTTAAATTTATATCTAACCATTTAAGGGTAACAACAGCTGCAAGTTTGTATGACTAGATTCAGTTCCAATTAATTTTTACCAGCCTTGATTGAAATGCCGCATGTTTTAGCCTTCCACTGCCTTTCTTTAACCCCTGTATTCYGCTCTCCTGCATGGCCTTCCCACAGTATCTTCCCTTTATTTAAATCTCTTGATTAAACATACTTCCAAACCCCATGAAATCATGATACAAAATCACTACTTAGGATATATGATTACTAATATCTTACTGCTTCTATTTCTACACTACTTTTAATGACTTTTCAATTTCCCCAGGAAACACAGTTCTTTTACATACCACCTATSCATTCACCATGATTTCTTGCAACATAAACTGTGTTGCATAACTATTATTATTACTAYTATTCAATGTTTGAATTTTATGTATGTTTGTCTTAACAGGAGGCATGGGATCTTATTCATATACAGCAACACTGCCAAATGTAATCACTTAAATTATTACAAAGACTGAAAYGAAACCATGTTCTGCTTTGTTACTCTGTGATACCAGAAATTACTAACATATCATAAGAATTATTTAAGAATTCTTTTCTTCCCTTCCTTAGAGGAAAACTGCAGAGGGAAGCATATAACTTTGATTACCAGTTTTAATCACAGCACATGCAAGATAAATAGCATTTAATACGTACACATTTACACACTTTAACTCAGGTCAAAAAGTAAATAAAAAACAATCTAAACCTAGTTAAGCCAAGAAAATAGAAGAAACAGCCCAAGCTTTCAGATGTAAAATCTACATTGAAATGCCAATAACACAACTCATTTTCACTTTGTAGTCCTTTAATATTATTTTTTTATCTCCCCACTCTGTCAATTCTATTTGCCAATATGTCTTTGGCTCTTGATGACACCACGAAATTTTAAAGTTATGCTAAAAATTAATAGTAAGKTTACTGGGGAGATGACAGTCCATACAGCACCATTTTAATAAAACTTCTTATAATGCCACCTGCTATTAGTCAATTAAATTCTGTCCTGTTCCTTGCTGTGAAAAGAACTGTCTCAACTGGTGTTCAATTCTCCCMTTCACAAGTAGGAAAAGAAAAACTTACTGAATGAAATAATATACTTAGGAGTACTAAGCTGTATTACTGCATAGTGACAATGAAGTACATAGTCTAACACCAAAAACTGATCTCAACCATGTTTGAAACAGTAGAACCTATCTGTTCATTCAAGAAAACAAACASAACTGTATCAGCACTTCTGTTCAAACAATTTATGTTTCTAGATGCTGTACACACACAGTTGGCAGAGAGAAGGAAAATTAACTRCATTTTTAAATATTACATATTTACAGGACAAAGTTATTTTCTAAGCAAAATCTCCAATTCCTGCTGTGTAAGACAGAAACAAATTTATCTGTCAGTTCAGAAAAGCATCTTACCTGTGAAGTGATATTAAGTGTAACTGCATCAAGACCACCTGACAACATTCCCTGAGTGTCAGCGAGAGTCAAAGTGACACTACCATCTCCTCCAACTCCTGACGAAGACATTACCAAATTCTGTGCAGAAACTGCAGACTGAGATATGGGTGTTGCTTGAGGAAGGTTTGYTCCCCCTGTTGTATTAAGTTCTGGATAATATGCAAAATGGTTAAAAAAATAAAAAAAAACCCTGCTACATACATAAACATCAAACTGAAAGTTTATTTTAAGTGAACTTAGTAATTTCTGTTTCTCATTGCTAGGATTTTCTATTGTGGAATCAACAAAATCAGTTAAACAGCTAACCAAGAACCTAAAGTTGTCAGTCAGATAATAAAATTAGGAAAATTACATTTAAATGTAGCTTGATAAACACAGTATTGCATTCACAGGTGGTCATGTGTGTATACAAACATATACAGGTAGGAATTCATATACATACTTAAAATCTCAAAATTTGAGCAGATTTAGTATTTTTTCACTTCTGCAGCGAAGGCATGAGATTTTGTTGTACTCCACCTTATACATATRATTCTTCAATACTCCTCTAACTGGCTCAAAGTACTAATTTAATACATGCCTTCTTGCTTTCATTTTTTTCTTACTGTGTGGA
Organism: Alauda arvensis; assembly: GCA_902810485.1. NCBI lineage: Eukaryota > Metazoa > Chordata > Aves > Passeriformes > Alaudidae > Alauda > Alauda arvensis. The sequence goes on along the minus strand of CADDXX010000011.1, from coordinate 5,216,587 downwards.
ATAAAGTTCATTTAAATTGACATAAAAATTTAAAGCTTGTGAGAAAACACACAAAATGCTCAAAGTTCCTGAATCATGATGTGCAAGATGATACCAGTTCATTCTACTAATTACTTTTTAAACAAAGTATTATTTTCAATTAGAAAAATCATTGTATGCGTACCTGGAGCATTTAGTGAAGGGCCCTGAGAAAGAAGCTGGTCATTGCTTATAGTTAATGTAGCACCTGTAGTCTGACTGCTGATGGTTGGTGCTGTCAGCCTCAAGCCAGTGTTCAGATCAGTGCTTCCAGAATTRGGCTGAATAAGATCTTGGCCTGAATAGAAATAAATCCTATTGTAACTGGAATCGCTTCAACATTATTCTGCTACTGTTCTTACAACAGGTCATAAAATAATAAAAGTAGAAAATACAACCRAAACATAAAATTAATTTTTACACATGCAGATATTTATGCAGTGGTTTGACATATTTTTAATACAGATGTGATTATGCAAATTCAGATGCTAACACGTACAGAAATATCTGAGATTAGTAATATTTAGACAAGTATGGATCTTACTTATCTAGATTCAAAGCACCAACTTGATCAATTTATTAAAATCCAGCTGTTAACTGAGGCTATAAATAAAATAATGAACCAATCTAAGTGTTCTCAAAGCAAACATGTTTGGGTTTCAAATGCAGATTTGGGGAGTAYCTTTTAAAGCTGATGAATATAAGAAAAATACACCATGGGAAAACTGTGGGCAGTGAAAATCCTTGTATCCTACTGYATAGGTACTTTATGAAATAGAGATCTGGTATCATTAAAGACATTTAAAAACACAAACCTGATATTGTAAGAGTGATTTCTTGAGGACTTCCTGATGAGGTTGCAGTAGTAGAACCCGAAGCATGAGCTAGAACTTGACTCAAACTGGAATTATTTATGGTCAACATTATCTCATGTTGTCCATTTGTAGATGACACCATACCCTGTGAAGTCATGACTTGAGCAATGTCTTGTGCACCTAAATGGAAGTGAAAGAGCAAAAAAAAAAAAAATTAGAGCAATTTATACATTATTTTCTGAGCTACTATAATCAATGCAGCCAAGGGGAGATGCTGGACCTTGCAGTATAAAATGTAAATTTTTCAATTTATTCCTCTGCAGTTAAGATTTGCAGAATGAATATTTTGCATTTTGCTCAAAACTTAAGTCCTTAAGTATTTTCATTACATAGAATCACAGAATGGCCTGGGTTGGAAGGGACCCTAAAGATCACATGGTTCCAACTCCCCTGTCATAGGCAGGGACAACTTCCACTACACCAAGCTGCTCAATATCCCTTCAATCTGGCCTTAAACACTTCCAGAGACRGAGCATCCACAGCTTCTATGGGCAACCTGTTCCAGTGCCTCACCACCTTCACAGTAAAGAATTTCTTCCTAATATCTAATCTACACCTACTCTCTAACTCACATTCTGAAAAAAAATTGTACTAAGAAAGGGTAACACAAAGCTGTAAAATCTGCTGAAGATGCTCAAGCAAGAACTGCAAGTTTATTTTATTAAGATGAAGTGTTTGGTGGGAGTGGAGGGGAGTGACATTTTCTCACTGTGAGTAATACCCTGAGTAAAATTAAGAAATTGAACACACAATAAAACTACTGGCAGAGCTTACCATTAGCACTGGTTGTCAGCACAGACTCCTGCTCAGAMAGGGACCCTATTGTCATGTTAGCAGATGATGTTACTGTGGGCTGCAAAGACAAGCCTGATATGGGCTGAATAACCACATTAGCTGGCACTGCATTTTCTGTTGCCTGGAGGGAGGGATTCTGTGGAGCCATGGTGGGATCTCCAGTCAGCTGCTGAGTAAGTAAATTACTCTGCTGTAATGTCTGCTGTAGGATACTTGGATCGATCTGAAAAACAAGTTTTCAGCAATCAATCGGAAGTTACCAAACTGGGTTAAATGAATATTCTTAACATAAGTSCAGAATATTTACTGCACAGAGAGTATATACAGTACTGAAAATTTATAATTAATGATTTAAAACCTAAATTTAGTTTATTTGTGTCTGTATACAGCCAGGCTCTAAAGTAACTATGTAACAAGTTTATTCAGATTCACTTTCCCTCCCTTCCCTCAGAAAAATGTTTGGGAAACCAGGATCAGTTACATATCAGCATGCCTGGCCCCAGGTAAACACACTGCTGGTATTCTGTCCTACTAGTGCATGTAATGCTTATCACTGTCTCCAAGCCTTTGAAAGTGAAAAGGCATGGAGCARAGAGAAGATTGAAACCAGAAATTATTTCATTTTTCAACTCCTAGGGATCATTAACGTYTCATTTCACAAGCCAACAGCTGTTCTCTATACTTAAAGACATTTTCCTCTTCAGAGACGTTCAGTAGTTGAGAAAAACAAAATGAAAACGTCTTCATTTTATGCTAAAAACTCTTTGAGCAGAGGGACTATGAGCAACTCAATGCAACTCTGCAGCTGTTCCTYCTCTGACCTTGGGGTTGTACCTGGTGACCTCCAGAGGGCTCCTCCAACATCAGAAATTCCATGCAACTGATCAAATACAGCTAAGTTCAAGAAAATAAYTGTTTCACACTTCTCAAGAACTTTTAAATGCAATCATCTCACCTCTTTCTGTYGTTCCTTTTACAAGCTCAATGGGAACTTAAATTATGAATTCAATTATTACAAGCTGGCAAAGAAACACAGTGCCTTATGTTTAGAAAAGAACACTTGTGCAATAATTTGGGTTTCTTTTGGTGGGTGGATGGGTGCCTTTTGGGGGTTGGGTGGGAACCTAAAGTACTTTTRAAGTGTAAAGATAAAATACAATTAAAAGAATAAAAATACATATTATAAAGCAGTCTGTCAAGATCCCTGAGTGGTAAAAAAACCTTGAAAAAAAATGAAAATGAAAGAAACCAAACCAGAAAAATAACCCATTGAGCARCTATTTTTTATGTCTTCTAACAATGTACAAGTGATACAGTACATTACTAGCCCACWCATCTCCAGGGAACTCTTCCAGAATTATGAAGGCTCCTTAAACTTTCTTTAACCCTCAAAGTGATGCTACAGAATTAAAAGCAAGGAACAGTGAGCAACTTACCTGTAATGTTATGTTGTTAATACCAGTGGCATCTATTCCAGAAATCTGAACATTTTGTCCAACCAGATTAGCAGCAAGYTGTAACTGTATTCCTTCAAGAGTGGCCAAGCTACCATCTGTCAAGGACACAGTTAAGTCACCTCCAGCTACCAAAGAAAACAGTTATATTGTAATGTTTTTATTTACCATTACTGACTAGCTCTTTCAGCGTGCTTATTTTTATAAATTAAATCAACATAAAAGCTACATATACACACATTTATTTATGACAGGAAAGGTAATTTCAAGTGTATAATTTAATTGTACAGTAATCTGATTGCCTGTTTTAAAGCTACATAAATTCCATGTGATTTAAGGATTGCTATTTAGGCACTAGCTAGTGACTTAYATAACAAGAATCCCTCCAGAGTAGCATTAAAAATCTGGAGAAATTTGGTTTAAGGTTTCCCTGGAGAATGTGGTGCATCTAAACAAACCAGCACACACAGGATATTTACATTCTGACTTAGAACATACATATGAAAGTTACTGCCACATTTTGCACAGCACMGACATGGCTCACTATCAAATGGTGAAAGTTCATCCTCCATATTTATATGGATGAAAATAAAGGTGCATTACTAATTCAAATCTAAAGGTCTTTAGAACTTGAAAGGTTCTAATTYCAAAAGCTGAATAGRCCATCTGTACAAAAGGTCTTGAGAKAATATATGGAAAAAGTCRTCTTGTGTTTGACATACCTTCTTCTCCAAACACCTTGAGTGTGATCAACAACCAGTTTCATTTGGTTGATGCTTCAAAAACACCTATTCTTCCCTCTTCAAAATTCTTTAGTATAATAAATCTGGTTTACAATACACCCAAAAAATACCTGCTCTGGCCAAAACCCACATTACGAGTTTCAATTTAAGAAGGATGATCTTTTTCTAGGACATCTGAACAAGCTAAACACTCCTCTTCGTTATGTTAAAAAATCCAAGCAAACATCAATCGATTTTTTCATCACCAGTTTATGATTAAGTGTGCCTGTCAAATAACATCAGTATCTTCTGAACACCAACAATTTGTTTTGTTCAAMACTTTAGGTGAAATCAGATAAGCTGGAATGGCTACAGTTAAATATGAAACTGATATAACACTCTGAATTTGTGGGCATACCTACAAAATCAGGTATCTACTGAAAAAAATTTCAAGCACATAAAATCAAAGTCTCACTTTCAGAAATGACAGGCAGTCCAAGACCCACAGTTTAAGTAATACTTAAGAGAACCAAGGCAGGTCTCCAGACACCTTAACACTATTCTGCTCTTAAAATCATCCCAATTTTACCTGAGCACTTACACAAACATTGGGTCAGTGAGCACTTACACAAAAAATACCTGAAAAAAAATTAGAAATTAGCAAGGATCATTCTCAAAAGGTCCCTTTCTTGCAACATGAAGCATATTGGGTATTCTGTGCCAGTTGTCSTCAAAGAATGGCCTGTGGCACATTTAATGTCCTAATGCAGCAGTAGTCACTTCTAATTGGTGAGACTTCATACCAGGCACTTAATTAACTAACACACACCTACACTATTAGTTTTTTGTATTGCTAAAGAGTTTTCTTGTTTTGTTTTGAGGCTGGGGGTCTTTTGGTTGCTTTTCTTTTTTGTGTGTGGGTTTTTGTTGTTTTTTTTTTTATTTTGGAGAAGTAACTACGCATGTACAGCAGAGGATATTGCACTTTAAAGACATTCTTTGTTATTCACATAAATAACCAGTGTAAGAAAACAGAGTAACTGTTTCGCTTCTTTACTTTTTAAATAAAGCCAACAAAGTATTACCACAAAGAATACAAGTATTTCAGCTATTTCTTATCTGCATTTTCTTCCTCTCTGCAATGCAATACCACAGCAGAACTGAAGAGACTTTGAGGTGAACTGCATATATTTTTCCTTCATCCTTAAAAAAGTAAATTTCTATTCATGTTACCACTGTGCATAAAACCATGAATTCAGTACAACTCTTACCTGTTTGGCAAGCAGTGTTTGGCAAAACTCTCCAAACTCTAATAAAAAGCAAATTTCATAACTTGATCTCCACACCACCACCCCATCCATTTTTACCTGACACTGAAGCAGGCAGGATAGCCTGGCCCACAAGTCCTTGCTGAAGTAAATTTTGATCAAACTGATTMGTCAAAACAGAGTTATTCATGATGAAAACATTAGGGTCTGTTGAGGATGAGTTAAGAAGACTGACAGGCTGTAGTCCCTCAGTTGAAGTCCGGGCAACAGGCTTCCTGACTTTCTTTGCATCYGGTTTATAATGACACTGTATGTGGGTTTTTCTGCGCCCTGAAGTGCGGAACCGCAAATCACAGTGCGGGCATTTGAAGGGCTTTGCTCCCGTGTGCAGGCGCATGTGGACTTTCAGACTGCCTTTCGTAGAAAAAGAATTACTGCACACATGACAGCAGAACAGCTTCTGGCCTAGAAAAGTTTCAAAATCAGAAAGGTAAGTGATTAAACCTCTAAAAAGATTGACGGGACCAAATTATCCATTTAACAAACCCCATAACAGATTCTAAACTAATTTGAACAGAATARATTTGTAATAATTGGACTTTATCATTTGGCTGCTTTTCAAATGAATTAAGGTTCTCCATGAAGGGCATATTAACTTTTTCCTTCTACTAAAGTACCATATGCTTTTAAAGCTTTCATGCACTCTCTTATTTGGTAACCTTCATGCAGAATCTTATTTGGTCACCTTCATGCCTCTGTTGTCTTCCTCAYCTCATCTTCCTGACTAATACAGTTGTTTCAACTACGCAGCTCATAAACTGGAGAATTAAAAGTTTCATCTCGACCTCTTCAGCATTTGGCTCCTACTTACTTAGACATTCATTTCCTTTTTAATTCCAGCAGCTTTATTCTTCTGTTTCTATGCTGCCTCAACTAACCAGTATTAATGGATTACAAGTAGGAAATTATTAAAATTAAGTGAGATAAGATTTTAAAACAAAATATCAATTCCACAAAGAAATCCAGAAGTACAGAAATCTGGTCTATACATATACAGACCTCTTTGTCTCTTCTTTCAGAGTGTTTAACATCTGAAAAATATATTTCCTTSGTCTCAAATGGAATTTTTAATGTACTACAAGTAACAGCAAACTACAGAGTTTATTCCTTCAACCAGATGTGCAATTCACAAAGAGCATAATGTAACTATCTGGCAGAAAACATGCCTCTGCAGCTGAAAACCCACTATAACTCCTGAAATTCCCAGGCCTTCCAGCACAATATTGATTCCTAGCTAAAGAAGGGAAATAAACTAATGCATTTGGTAAAGAAAGCATAAGAGCAATATGATTCCTGCTATTGAGTGCTAGTTTCCRTTTACAAAGAAGAATCTCTCATCGATTTCCTGAATTACAATTCAACCTACTTCAAATTACAAAACACCCTGGCACGCTGTTGTCACTTCTTCTTCAACAAAACTAAGCAAACCTCTGACAATGTTCTGTTTCAAAAAATGAAGAAGAAAGAGCCCAATAACATGAACCAGTAAAACTGGGAATCTGGGCTGCAGCAAACTCATCTACCACATTCACAGTGCCACAAAGGAAGCCCTCCAGAAGTCTTTCCCACTAAATAAAAAWCCTCCGCCCATTGGGAGAAAGGGGGGTGGAATTATAAGAGAAAGAGTGAAGAAAACCAACAAAAAATAAGCAGGAAGGAACAAACAGAACATCTGAAATCCTGTTATTTAAATACACAATGAGATTATGACCTGACTCTTGAGCCTTTTGTGTAAATACTAGGAATCTGAAAAGAAAAGATGGTTAAACTATGTTTTCAGTAGCTTAGCAGTTTTGAGTTAGCATCCACAAGGGAAGCTTGGAGGGGAGATGATCACAAATTCAGACRAAAAGTCATCAGGGAATGGCAAACACTAAATTGGCACTGCTTCCAAATACAGCAAAACTTAAATGTGTTTTATGCCACCAACATGCCACACACCTGGCTAACAACTAACATGTTAACAACCACTGTTACATTAATCAGGAAACTGGAAAAGCAATGAAGACAGAAATCCAATAGTACATTACTTCAGTCATCCCACTCTATGCTACATCAGGATGCAGGAGCTAAGTGGTCAGACCAAGAACCAGATACCTCAATGAGAAAATTCCAGTCTTCCAGTAAAGCACCAAACTAATACTTTGGATCAATGCTGATTATAGATGCTATCAGGTAGTTTCTTATCCATGAAACTTTCACTTACAGGTGARGAACCAAGTAGTTTTTCAAACTGAACTATTTTTAGGGGAGTTACAGACATTAAYACTGTAAACCTTTTTTTTTTGTTCATTTAAATAAATTATGCATGTCTCAATATAAAACCAATGAACTATTAGGTGTAGGTATTGCCCACAGATTACAGAAAACTGCACATTTGCTAAACTATCCAGCACAAGTTGGCCCAAGCATAAAAGAACACATAAAAAAACTCCCCTAAGATAAAATGAACTACAATAAGGAAAAGGTGATGTGGCTTTTGAAGTAGAAATTATACCTCACAAATCTGTGAGTGCTCTTTGAAGATCAGATTTTCACTGTATCTGGATTTTTGGAATTTTACGCTGGTTTTATACAAAAASACCTTAATAAAAATGCTGTCACATGACAAAAGTTTAGTTCAGTCTTTTCATGAACTAAAGAAAAACAGTTCTAAGACTGAACACAAATGTCCAAATATGGACAATTTTCACAAGGCTGGAAGTCAGCAGAAGCGTTCTTAAACACCTGAGCAAGGACTCAAACTATCAAAATTGTATTATATGTAACGTGAAAGAGAGAATGAATTGCAGGTTTGGAGAGTCTGTTTAAGGATGTTAAAATAATAATTTACAAAATTCCATTATATATTATTAAAAAAATTGTACAACCATAATGAGCTTAAAAATTAAGAGGGGGAAACAATTTCTCTTTATTTCTCAAAGAAAACACCAGTGGGCTTAGGAACAAAACTACCAAGACGGCAAACTGAAAATCAAACTTGAATCCAGGAACTTACTACTACTGACTGTGCTGAAGGCCATTCCTTTTTACCCAGTTTTCCTGTGTTCAGAAAACAACTGGATAAAACTAATGTAAAATATTCCATTAAAGCCAGTGAGCAAAGAGTCCCATAGTTGTAAACTGCTTGAACCTGGAGGTACATGACACAATCCCTGCTTTGTTCCTTGCATCATCCTTACTATATGCTACTGTCTGTTCTGATCTACACAACAATCTAATGTAACATAAGTACTGTTTCTTACTGCACAACTGCAGAAAATACAAATACAATAAAATGAAGAGGGAGCTTCCAAGAACAAAATAATCATGCATTACAGCATTAAAAGCTTTCTATCTTGTTTTTCTTATTTTTGAAAAGAGATAACAATGAAGCTCAATGAAACTTAAGACAGTTTTAGAAATTAATTTGTTCAGGACTRGGTTTATTACAGAAGTTCAATGGTAAGAAGAAAACAAGTATGAAAGACTTAGAAGGTTTTTTTAATTAGTGCAAAATCSTAATTGAAAAGTTCATACTATTAAAATCAGACCTCTCTCAGGAATACAAAAACTTACTCTAAAAATATAAATATTACAGATACTAGGTCTACATATAACTTGCAAAATTCAAGCAATTGAATGCTCAATATTTTTGTACTCTTATTTTCCAGTTAATACAGCAGCACAAACATTAACATTTACACGTTTTTTTTTCCTCTAACTTAATTCTGCAAGATTCCCTCAACTCTACCTTCTTACTCAGGAAAATCTTTATCATTAAAAAGCTACAGAAGATTTGACATAAACATATTCAGGATACTTACATATACAGTTTTTGCATAAGCTAAGACCATGCTTTAGAAGCCTATTAATACAGAAGGCTGTAATAACATGGTTTATTCAGAATGTTCTGATGTGATTCATTTGATGGTGTMGTAAGTACCAAATTTCCCCTAGCACTGCCATCCACAATTCCAAATACTAAATTACAGTGAAACACAGCATTCCTTGCAAAATCTGTACTTAAACAGCTGGTCAAGAAAGCAAACAGCTTCTAAAAAAAGACATGCAAAACCTTACTGACCTGTGTGTGTTTTAACATGACAATCCAGAGTGGATTTTACAGTGAAACTCTTTCCACATTCATCGCACTTATACGGYTTCTCTCCAGTATGGATACGAACATGCCTAATAATACCAGGAGACATGCATAAGTGAATTTCCACTTTTATGCCAGTTTGTACAAATATTTATTTTCTATCTTATTAATTTTAGAATTAATTAAAYACTTATACTAGCATTACACCAGGCAGAACAGGAAGATTTAAGTATTTGCATTTTTTCAACAGATTTTTACATGTTTTTATATGCAAGTATTAAGAGCAAGAAAAAACAATCTATTCTAAARCTTCATAATAATAATTTTAATTCTGTAGGAAAATAAATATGAGAAAGCTGGATTAGTCATATTCAGAATATGTAACATTTTGACACATTTTTAAACCACTWTAAAAAGAAAAATTTATGTAAATATTAGTTAAACTTCAACTTGGTCATAAAGAGCTATTTGAAACTGTTATTACTAAAGTTTCTGGTAAACTATCCAGGAAATTAAAAACATGAAAATTTTCCATTCCTCACCTGACTAAATCACTGGGTTTTTTAAAGCTTTTGGGACAATAACTGCAACAGTTGGCATATTTGGGCTCTGCTTCCAGTTCTGCTTGCTTATCTTTGATCTCACTAATTCTGTCTTTCTCTGCAGCTGACTGGACAAGAACTTTTTCTGAAACAGTGGCACTTTCTTGAGGCCTAATCTTTGCCAGTTCTGCTGTCTCTTCTTCTGTAAAAGTTATGACACCAGGACGAGATTTTCTGGAAGTTCTTTCAGAGCTTTCATCATCATCTTCAACACATGCAACTATTAAGTAAAAAAAAGAACAACAAAAAAATCAAACAAACACAAAAAATACATTTCTGTTTAGTTTAATCTTTCAGCTGAAGTTACAAAAAATAGAAGGGTTTATTATTAAACACATAGCCACTATGTTTTGTGCTTGAACTTGCACTGTTATGGACTTTACTTTCTTTGAGAGAGTACATGCCCATACTTCTTTTTAAAAAGGCTGGATATATGATTCTTACTTACACAGGTTAAGTAATACAGAACAAAAAATCTTCTACTTTAGCAACATACTAAAGAAGCTATGTCACATACAATACCTTTAATGTGCTGGACAGATCCTGGAAAACTAATTTCTTTAAACAATTCTGATAACTGAGTGATTTCAGCARCTCTGAACAGCAAACACTATCCATGCTGGAAGGCTATTTTGTACCACTACTGTTATAGCATTCATGTAATCCACCAAAACATCTGTATTTCTTACGTAGTAAGGACTGAAAAGTAAAAATGAAATCATTTACCTCCCCCTCCTGTATCTGTAGCTGCTGCTACAGCTGAGGAGACTGCCTGATGTTTTTTCATATGTTTTTTGCAGTGAACAGTTGTTCGAAAGCTCTCATCACAGAATGGGCACTTGTAAGGCTTCATGCTCATGTGAGTTGCCATRTGCCTGGTAAGGCTGCCATTAGTTGTGAAGGAGGTATTGCAAATGCTACAGCTGAATGCTTTAACTCCTTAAAGTAACAGAAACAAATAAGTAGCATGCTATTTGTTTAAGTTTACTCACATAGGACATTAACAAAACCCAAACATGGGTTAAGCTAATATAGAGCTCTGTTTACCTGTATGAGTCTTCTCATGTGACTTAAGAACTCCTGAGGAAACAAAACCACGGCCACAGAGCTGGCATTTATAAGGTTTCTCACCAGTATGTGATCGTACATGCTGTTTCAAATGGCTGGATTTCTTAAAACCCTTGTTGCAATATTCACACCTGTTAGAAGAAAGTAGTTTTCATGTCACTATTAGCCATAAAAGATTCAGGAAACACTGTTACAAAAGCTGAAAGTGTAACCTACCTATATGAACGCCTACTTTGATCTTCATTATCCTCCAGAAAATGAGGCCGTTGGGTGTGCAACTCAAGTTCTTCCTGTGGTGACTGATCTTGTATCAAGCGAGTGGTCTAAAAATCAAAGCCTCAAGTGAATTTCAGTAAGACAATATTKAAATGTAGTCTCACAAATAGGCAAGAACAAAATTACAGCATTTATAGCCAACACAAGTAACTAAATTTATGCTTTCATGCTTTTTGACAGGAAATTGGGAGTGCAATATAATACCTCACTCTTCCAAAGTGAGAAGGAAAGCATCAAAATGTTCAGCTACTGARCTGGAATAAACAGACAATATAGTGCACTTACACTTCTCTGAATCTCCACAAAAATMTATCTAAATTGTCTGGATTTTATAGAGGAGTTTGAGGAGTTAAATTTAAAACTAGAGCAGCCATTTTAAACACTGAGTAAGCAGCAAAACACAGTGTTGCTGACAGACTTCACTACTTTCTGAACATTCCTGTRAGTAAAAACCACAACAGAATAATCCTTGAGAACAAGAGTATGTTTCAAAATCTGAAGCCAGGAAATTCTGAAGCCTGTAGGCTGAAATGACTCTAACTCTTCCAGATCCTAAAACCCACATCAGTTCTCTGACAACATCTGCACTTCACAAACAGGTTTGAAGGGACAGTAACTCATGGAGATCATCATGGTAAATACATTACAACAGATTGCCTTCGTGCCAGGTATTTCTACTGTCATAAAAAGTTACATTTAAACTGCATTTTTAGCAATTGAGCCGTTTTACAAATGTAACTAAATGAGAACCATGCAAAAACAGCATACCTTGCAATATGCAACCTCCATGAATGATCACTAAAGATTTGTAATGCTTTTTTTTTTATTGCTTGATCATATATGTCTACAGAAATTTAATAATTAGGAGAGAATATAATGCAATAATATAAAGTTATTTTGTAACATTACATCTTCTCCTTAGTTTTAAACTCACAATCCAACATTATAGTATTTTTTTAAGTCTAGAGCATCAAAACATATACTTCCTTTTCAGAAAATGTAGTCAAGTCACTTATGCCAAGTCTCTTCAACTTTCTATTTTTCCAGTTGTTAAACATAAGCAATCTAGAGAAGAAATCCTGAAACTTTTCTGACTTCTCGTTTTACCTAATCATCATTGAAATGGTGCAAAAAAGTCATGGCTGAACACAGAACAATCAATCCTGCCTTCAAATAGTACTTACTACATTAATAGTATCTGTATTTGGAACCTGAAGAAGGGCTGGTGGATGATAACTCGTTGAAAGAGCCTGAGATTCAAGTGTGCTTGAATCCTGCAGCTGTTGTACAGCTGGAAATTGAGCCTGTTGATTGTAGCTGTCATTCACAGTAAAACCTGCCAGAAATTAAACAGTCATAAACCTGTAAAATACACTGCTTTGGACTTTGAGTAACACCACACTTTTCTGAAGACTACCTTCAAAAGAAATAAGTAGCATTACCATACAGTAATAGTTGTACTCTTCACTGTTGAGCATCAAAAACACACATTTCTGGCATCTACGTAATAGGCATAACAGGGTTACTTACCGTTAGCTGGAATTCTATTGGAAAATCTCCTCCACAGAAAAACACTGTTTGAAGTTTCTTCAGGATGCCACTATTACCTTAGAGCCATTGAAATTTTGAATTTCTTGTATGTAAGCATGCATGTGTCAAACAGGTTGACCCATCTCCCTTTATCCACGTTGGTACCACGCTCCCTTAACTACACTGGAAGCCGATCACAAGGATGCAAAGCTCAGTGGGGAGGATGGCGGGTGAGTGGAGGAGATGACCCAATAGGAGAACTCCAGTTTCTGATAAAGTAACCCCATTTTCTCCTACTTTGGATCTCCTCCACATATTCCCACTCTTTAGATAATAGTAAAGTAGAGCCTCTGAAAGGCAAACTGCAAAGTAAAAAATAAACACATTTTTATTCACATTTCTGATATAAAAGCCCAAAWTTTTTATCTGCAGATCTTAATTATCTCCTTTTCTAAAGGAATGAAATGATAGCACCAATGATTGAGAGCCAAGGAAATATAGCTCAGATTGCAGTGGCTTTTAATACTATTAGAGATGTCCTTTTATCAACCCTTTTAAGTCTTAATACTTCCAGTTTTAAAAAATAACCCACAATGTCCTGTGGAAAAAAATTAAACCACAGGTATCAGTAATTAAYGTATGGGCAACAATTTCAGTACTTCTGTGCAGTTTGCCTTTAGTGGACAAAAAGGGTGAAGATTATGAAAACAGAAACAAACCCACATCAGATGATCACAGCATCAAAGGCCAAAAAGCAATACTTAAAGAATGTTTTTGAGCAACAGTAAAAYGAAAACCTGGATGTGTTGAGTTTAAGCAGAATTTTTCCCAAAAGACACTTTCCACAGTAGAAGAATATTGTAATCAGTAGAGGAAAAAAAMCCCTATTTGTATGCTACTGCTTCCATCATAGACTGAAAACTCACAAATGTAAATAAATCTTGAAAGCATTATTAATCAGGTCATATCTAGTCACCAAACCTAATGCCAAAACTTGCATATTATTTTCTCTCCTAGAAGTACCACAAGAGTACAAGAAAAAAAAATCATAAAAGCTCGACCTTGCACTTCAATTACCCTTTGTGAAAAGACAAAAAAAGTAGCCTGAAGAAAGCAAAGAAAAGTTCTACAGTGATAAGAAAGTTGCTAATTTCTACTTCTTTAGAAGTATCTAAACTTTCTACTTCTTTAGAAGTATCTTTATAGAAAAATGATGTTCCCACTACCTGGGATGAGAATACAAAAAACAAGACTCAAGAAACTGAAGCAAAGAGATGTTACTTTCATACCCTACATAAAAMCCCATAAATTATTAAATATACTATATTAAAAACCTGAAACTTCTTTTTTCATYAGTAGGTAAATTTTACTAGCTAAGAAGGAAAAAAGAAGTTACTGTACTATGACCTATTTAATTTCACAATGTATGAATAAATTATTGACATCCTGAAAAATTTCCCAGGATCACGCAACAAAATGCTCAGGAAGAGAAGATCAGAGATATTTGAGGACAAACTGAAGAAAGAAATGCTACTTCTAAAAGTAGTTTTGGAATAAATACAAACCAAAGCTGTAACAAGAATAYAAATGATGCATCTCCATTTTGCTCAATTCCTTGCATAAGGGTAAATTTCCCCTCAAAAATTAAAAATTAGAATGCTCAAAACTGTCAAATAAGGGCATTTGCTACCACCCTGCTATTTCTACAGAACAGCACTAAAAAAAATCCCATACCACCAAACACCAGAACCCAGACATTCAGTCTGAGAGAGAAATTTCACAACCTTTATTTTCTGTTCTCATTTTCATCACTCTCTGTTGTTTCCCAGAAGCTTTTGATCACTCTTTAAAGAGCAGAGAATATCTTAAGCTCTGTATAATAAGGAGAGCCTCTTACTACAAAGTCCTTTCAACTTGGAATTGGATTTTATGTATTACAGTACAAGTAATCATTTKTGTTGCTTCGGGTTTTCTTAGCTTTAGGACATCATCCAACCTATTAACTTGTACAATGTGTTAACAAAACACATTGAAAAATAGAATACTCTGGAAATCATTTTACTAGCAGAAAGATGTGTCTTGCATGTGAGAATGAGAAAACAACAGTATGATAGTTTGCATTAAATACAAAATTTAATTTAGAAGAAATTTCACATCTTTGCTGACAGATCTTTTAAATTCTAACATTATAAACAYTGTCATGAACATGTGATCTCAGCAGGGATCAGTGACTATCAATTACATGTTCTGCAGGTTTGCTTCTTGTCCAAAGGCAACCAGCTGAACAGTACTGACTGCAAATACTTGTAAACAGTTACTGAAAGATCAAAATTCTATGTCCTGAGATTGCAGATCAGCTTCTTAGGAAAGCAAACAGCATTTTGATGGCAAGGGTGTATTTGTATGGGCTATGGAACTACCAGCATTTGGACTCCTGGTTTTTCAAGATCATCTGCCTATCACCACTATTTGAATTATCATTTAACCATGCTTACAGGAACATTTTAAAGGAATTAAAGATGATATAATTTATATGAAAACACATTTGGTRACAGATGATATTCAATAACCTGAAGACAATTTCAGATAAAAGACGCATTTGTTTGTTCTGACTTCACTTAAAAGTCTTCAAATGAAGATGCCTGAACTCAGTATAAAGAACGTGAGTCCTTTTCCTCAGCCTTCAAATCTAGCTCAAATGAATCATAGATTATGATACTGTACCACCCTCAGAGGATCTGAACTTCTTTACAAGTCTGAACATATGAGGAAGAAAATCTATCTGAAAAAACAAGAAATTCAACAGAAGTATTATGAACAAACCTCAAAGAAGAAACAAGGTTCTGCCAGGTCTATGAAGACCTAGAGATTAGCCTCATCTGTTAAAATGARAAGTTGGGTTTTTCCCTTAAAAAAGGAAAAAGAAAAACCAAAAAACCTTTCAAAGATTTTTTCTAAACTCCTATGTCATTTTATTCATAAACACTGAATACAAGAATACAGCCTATAAATATCAAGAATAAAAAAGACAGTGTTTTAAGCTTGAATGTTCTGCCTAGCTGATAGAAAAAAGAAATTAGGAGCATGAAGCACAGATGCAGACATAGGGAGAGGGTCGACCAATTTAACGCATGCATCCGCGCAAATGCTTACCTACCTGAAATTCAAAAATTTTGAAGGGCTCCAGGATCTTCAAGGAAACTTCAAAGAGTTGGGAATCTGTGGATGAGATTCCAAGTAGAATAGGAGACATCTTATACAAATGAGACTTTAAAATGCCCACACCACACATGTTCTGTTTCTCTGAACCAATTTTATAACATATTGATGATCAATCTAGATTTCTGATGATGAAAATTGTTTTGTGAGTTCTAGGAGTCTTTCCCCTCCCCAAGAAATCATTTGTTATTTATGTAATACAGAAGATATACACACATAGAAACCGAAGTTTAAATAAGATAACAAAACAAAGAGTTACTTATTGAGTTTATAAATTCTAAGGAGCCATTTAAGAAAACCAAACAAAAACCACCACCACTCTTCAGAGTAATGTAGAACAAAAGGCTGCTATTTTTTCCCGTAGTGTCTTCTTTTTCATTTGAAAAACTGTAAAAGTCAACTGATGAAAATAATCATTATATTTTAAGAGGATCTGGATTAGTCTTGTTTAATAAAGGTGAAGAGCTTAATTTTCTTTTCTTTACATGCAAAACAGGACAACCTAGAGAATTAAAATTGGCAAATTATACYATTTCGTCACAGTGTGAGGCAACTTACCACAGTCAACTAAGTTTTTACAAATTATACTATACAATTAAAAGGGAATGAAACTAAGAACAGAGAAGTTTRTGCAGACAGAATACCAATTACTAGTTACCAGCTACATAAGTTATTGCCTAGTGTCAGAAACAAGGAGATCAAGGGATAAGCCAGTGATGTACGCTTCCAGACCAAAACAAATAAAAACCCCTTTAACATTCCCCACCTCAGCAACAGCCCCCCTCCCACAAAACCCAAAACAACCACCAAAAAACCTCCAAAGCAAAGCTTCATATTATGGAACAATTCAAGAATTCCAGCTGTGAAAAGCAAAGAAAAACAGTAATTTCTTCATTATTTGCAGGCTAGACACCCCTACCCATATTTCTCTGGATTTCATAGAAAAAAAATAGTTTCCAAGTGCTTACAATCTTTTAGCTTGCTAGTTTCCTTGCTCTATAAAATATAAAAAGAAACTGCTGTGGATAGGTGAAAGTATGATTTTTATGTGACTATATTTTGCACTGTCTTTTTCCAAAATGAATCCCAGTAGCTACTCACTCAAATCTTAAGACTTCGGCTCTGATCATCTCAGGTTGCAAGCATGTATGAGGGGAAAATCTGTGCAAACTGCATACTGCCACAGCAATTTCAAACACAATCAAGGAAAGAATATGAAATGCTTGACTATAAAACTCATACTGTAATGACTAGACATCAGCTCATAAAAGCAAAAGAAAAAAATTAAGTATTCATAATATTCTACCAAGTATAGCTTCAGAATGGTAATCTTTTTCCAAGCTCTCTGCATTGCAGTTACTATGCCCGCAGACACCCACTTTAGAAATGCTTTATCACAGCTATGCTGTAAAGCCAGATTTATAAAAACTACTTTTTACCTCCTTTATTTATTACTAACCTTGTGATAAGCTCTGTTGATCAAATGGCTGCTGTGTTATAGTCTGTTGTTCAAACTGAGTGATGTTTTCCTGTAAAGCATGCTGGGATGTCACAAATCTATCTGAAATGGGGAAAGGAAGGACAGGGGAAAGGGCAAAAGAGAAGGGGGAAATATCAAGAAAAAAAGATGTAATTAAATGTATATTTGAAAATGTTGTTTCAAAACTCCCATATTTTACAGTCATCYGAATTTTCGCATTAAAAAAAGCTAAACAATCATCAGCTGAACAAGTATCTAAATCTTTGTTTATAATATATTTTATTTATATTCCCCTGTTGCACGTGATAAACATTGCACCATGAAAAAGAGCAAAGAAGCAAAACCAAAACACTTTGTTCCACTATTACAAATAAAATAAGAACATGGAACATTCACCTCAAACCACAGGTATTACTTTCTAAGTAGACTATAAAGTAGTGCTTTTTAATAATAAGAGAACTGACATAGTAAGGTTTTGTGGATGGATTATTTTTCTGTATATTTGTTTAGTAGTTTTGCTTGCTACAAGTAAAGGGTGCAAATCCTATCATTTTATATTTTAACAGTAAACCTAAACACCAATGAATGAAACTGTACTATATACTTTAAGTATATAGTAAGTAGCCTTTACTCCACGTATTTTTCTAGTTCCTGTCAAGAAACAATTATTTGAGAACTTGTAAACTTACCTCATTATAAACCTTATCACATTTCAAATACTCACCCTCATCTTGCTCTAAAGGCTGATCAGCCAATTCTTGTTCTAAAGCTGTTTCTTCTGTGCCTACCACTGGCTGCTGGTCTAATTCTAAAATAGCCTGCTGATCTGTTGCAACAGTTTCTGACTGCTGTAGCTCATCACTTTGAATCTCCACTTGCATTTGTGTAGAAACATGAATACTCTGCTGATCTACTGTAGAATCATCTATTGAAGAAGACTGCTGATTCTGCTGAAGTTGCTGTGCAAGTTCATATCTACAAAGTAAGGTGAGAAAGTATTTATGGTTTCAGTTAGACATATATCCTATTTATATGAACAATTTTTTTATTTTTATACACCACAATTTACTATACCTGCAAAGATACCTAACATTTGCTACCCATAAATAAAAATCTTTATTCAAACATATACAGTTGCTACAGAGCAAAGCTGCATTTCCAAGTATCTTTAAGGAAAGGCTGCTGAACAACACTGAAAGATCCATGCAAAAATTGCAAGCATACCTATGAGTCTTCATGTGTTTTTTACAGTTGAGTGATGTTTTGAATGTTTTCTGACAGTAGGGACACATATATGGTCGAAGGTCATTATGGATCCCCATGTGTCGCCTGAGGCTGCCACCAGTAGTGAAGGCCCCGTTGCACACAACRCATTTGAAAGCTTTCAATCCAGTGTGTGTTCTAATATGTGCTTTCAGAACTCCAGCTGACACAAAACCTCTTCCACACTGAGAGCATTTAAATGGCTTTTCACCAGTATGAGACCTTTTTAAGAGAAAGYAGAAGTTAAAATAGATTTAATAGCTTGATTTACAAAATTATTAAAGGATACTTTTAAATGAGCTAAAGAAATCAATCTAAGGTGACAGCTGTATGGATGGACGAAGCCTCAATTAAGAAAATCCAGATATTAAAATTTATGAAGTTACAAACAACCTGGCAAGGCTAAAAACCATACTAAGTAGTTTTWGTTGTGTTCTACAGTCCAATCTCCTTTTCTGATCATACTTTGTCTCCATTACAATACT
The DNA here is from genome assembly GCA_902810485.1 of Alauda arvensis. Taxonomy (NCBI): domain Eukaryota; kingdom Metazoa; phylum Chordata; class Aves; order Passeriformes; family Alaudidae; genus Alauda; species Alauda arvensis. Next base: position 5,197,391 of record CADDXX010000011.1, on the reverse strand, counting down.
TGGGTTTAATTTTTCCATTGCAGATGGTATAGTAGTTCTTCAGACTAGTATATTATCACTGACATGTATTTTCCTCAATTCAGCTAAAAAACCGTCCACAAAAGTTTGGAGAAAGAGATATGGTTCTCCTTATATACACTACCACTACACTTAACAGCAAAAMTCTTGGGAAAAGAACTGTGTCCATCCTGAATACCTCCTGAAMAAAGCACAACCTGTCTCTCATAATGCTATGTAAAAAAAAAAAAAAATCATTGAGTGGGGAAAGCCTCTCACTTATATTAYCAAAGTACACAGCGCTCACTCTATCCTTCCTTCCAGAGGTGCTATAGAGGAGTTTCCCTTTAWACACTGAGATACAGAACAGATGGAAGGAAAAGTTAGGAAATGAAATGGAATGCAACAAGAATTTTAAGGGTTACAGCTGTAGCATCCCAGGAGAGAGCTAGAAAGAAGGCAATGGGAACTCTAGGAAATAGAAGATAAAAGAAAAAAGATTTAATAAAATCAGGAAAAGTTAGGGACAGCTTATGATTTCACTAATTTCACTAACCTTGGAAGTCTATGACCACCACATCAGATGCCTTAACAAGGTATATGACAGATATACTTAAGATTACTGCTTTGCTACCAATACACAAGATAAAAATCAGCAGTAGGATATCCTGACTTTCCTTCTTTTTCAGACAGGAAAACAAATTTTGTAAGCAATGATCATGAGGACACACTGTCCACAAAGTTATCAAGCACAGCAACTTAATTATAGCAATGCCAATTCACAAAGAGCAGACATGTAAAATGAAAAGTTTCTAATTCCTCCACGGTTCACTCAGTACTCTGTTGAAAGATCAATCAATGAAACACAGCAGCAGATGACTGGTACCCACATCACATTTTTGCATTTTCAGTATWATKCAAAATTATTTTCATTTAAATCAATCCATCTGGAACGTGTCTACAGAAGACAGTGAGAAATCTAGGTAGGACATTACAAAAGAAAAGATGGGACAGCTTCCCTTCCTCCTGTTAAGATAGCGTATAAAACCTAGGAACTGTTTCAAGGCAGTCTGAGAACTCAAAATTACAGAATTTGATTTGTAAAGTGCGTATGAGGAACTCAGCTGAGCTAGAAAGAGTGAGAAAACAGTACAGAGTTTACACTGCAGAAACAAGCAGATCRCCACCTGCTTGTACAGACTCTTCCCTTACATTCCAGTAATCACCTTGGTGAGGTTTTTTCGTACTTCTTCTAAGTTTGTAAGTCAGAGAGCATTGTTTCATACATCAACTAAATGTTAACCCTCACTGCCTGTAAAACCACAATGTGATCCTAATTTCAAAGCTACTCTTCTTTTCAAAACAAGACTTGATTAGTTACCTCCACTGGTTCTCCTACAACCTAAATTTTTCTAACACTCCATGACTTTGTGGTWCTAACAAGCACTGACTACAGGAAACATGAACTGAACTTCAAACAACAAAATGATCCCCAGCAATATTTACTCAATTACACTGTAAGCTCAAATTCTTTAGGTTTTCTATACAGAACGAAAGGCAAATTTCCTTCTCAAAAAGTAGGAGTTACATACAAAACAGGCATTCCAGAGTATGCAATTACAAAATTACTGTAAGAATTCACAAACAATGCTTGTTATTTTCTATACACAGTTTTGGAAAAAAGAATCCAAGTGTCAGTAAACTCAACTGCACATTGAACACAACCACTTAAACWGCTAGAACTGCACACAGGCATGAGTTAGTCCAAAGCCTCCTCCAACTGTGCAAGAGAAAAAAAATCTATTATCACTGGTTCAGTGCTTAAGAGATGGTCAAAAAAAGTCTTTTTGGTGATTACTACATAAATTTCATGGCTTTCCACAATTGTTATGGCATACATTTCCCTTCTTTATTGTGTTTCTTTTACCTGATGTGTTGTTTAAGATGGCAGGATTTTTTATAGGCTCGATGGCAGTAATAGCATTTGTATGGTCTCTCTGCATTATTCACAAAATTGCTGTTAAAATAGTTTTGGAAGACCTGGCTATTCCTCGGGATTGGCTGTATAAGACCTGCATATATAAATACACACGAAAAGGAAAAACTGATTGGTAAAGTTACTCAAAAGATGCAGTAGTCTGAAGAGCTAGTATTTGAAAAGAAAGTATGATTAAACTTGTATCCAAAAATGTAAAGAAAATGTGCATGTTTTCAGTATTTACTTAAAATAATTCATCCATCTATTTTAGCATTATAGATATTATACTGTACATGGTATTTTAGAGATAAGTTCTTCTTTTATCCAAAAGTCCACCTCACCACAGTAGCAGCTTCGTCCAAGATAAGCATTAACTTTAGAAAAAAGTTGAGAGTTAAGAATTTATTGCTGATCCAATCATRTCTTCTTCTTCCAACCTCGACCTTAGCAAATTATATTTAATCAATGTATATCAGGTATTATCAYGTATACAACTTGGCAAATATTTAAGATTCCTTTTGTGAAAAGCATTGAAACAGGTAGAGAACAATTTGCAGACTTTTTTTCATAAGCTTTTAGAAAAATTAAGACTGCTTTAGAAAGCAAAATATATATCAACAGACGTGTCCCTCAAAGATTAACACTATTACAAAGTAAAATTATTAGGTTCTTCACACCTCTGAAAGAACTATGATTTTTTCGGGGGGGGGGCAAAGTGGAAATACTGTCAGGGGATTGAAAAAACAAGGCACCTTCTAGATAAAAAATAGAACTTATTTTWMAATTGAACATTCTAATAYCAGCAGAGTTCATGTGTTTATCAGCATTCATAGGAAACAACTTCTGTAGTACTTCTTGTTAATATTTTTCCAAAAATCAGACTTCCACTGAGCAGATTTTAATTGTATTGAAGCAGAGTTTCTCTTCAAAATTGAGAAGTGGGATTATACTTGTTTCYGGGGTTCACTCAAGAAAGAAATACCGTGTGATCTGTTTGAAGCTGTCAGCTAAGTTTTGATTGCACGCAAAAAATTTAAGTTTCTTCTATCTGATACCAAAATAACTCCTAYTCTTGCTTTCAGTAACTGGATGCAGTGAAAGCAAAAGGATTTTTAAAAGTGATAACAATTTTATTGATATAAACTAAAGGTATTACCAGTGTAAGATTCCAMCATAAAAATGACTGCACAATAGACAAGTCTGGGGTGAGCAGACTGTTCAAACAACAAAGAGTAAATACCTCACCCACTACACTGACCTCTACTGGACAATAACATATTGTTTTGTACAACTTCCAAAAAGTGGTTTTASATAATCTTGTGACAATATTTATACAACAGAATTTAAAATAACTGGATGAATTATCCAAAACAGGTTCCAGAATTAAGCTGCCCTTTTTCTTTGAAATATGACCACTAATGATTACTACTAATTCTGTTGAAGCCATAATTTTAACAAAATTTTAAAATCATGTAACAGACTGACTCATTAATATCTGTAATCTTTATTACAAATGTTTATGGAAACACAATCATCTTAAGACTCTAGGCCATGAACTGTTATCTCTTCTACACCAAAAGTCTAATAATATTCAATTTAAACTCCTAATAGAAAAATGCACAAATGGTAAGGATTACACAATTCCACTGTAAATTAAAAATACTGTTTGTATTAATTCTAGTGCAAGCAAACTATAAAATACAGCACTTCACTGAAGTTTCTTTTGATGACTTATTTCAATATGCATCTTTACGAGTGAGCTCTGAGTGCTTCTGCTTGATAAAAATGCAACCTTTATATTCCATTGAAATCCAAATTCAAGAGAGTATGGATTTRCTGGCTCTTTACCTAAATCAGTTATGAGTATGGGCTCTTGCAAAGGAATGTCTGGTATTGGACCACTGGACTTTCCTACTCGAACTTTTGCGGGTTTACGTTGATGCCGCAGCTTTCTTAGTTCCGTATGTTTGAAATGGGAAGTGATGTGAGTTTTCCGATGGCCCGATGTTCTAAACTTCTTGTCACAGTGAGGACAAGCAAAAGGCCTAACACCTGCAAAATATAAAAAAAAAAAATAGTTAAAAATTTTATTTCCATCATCCTAGAAATGTAGCTTTAAAATACTGATTCTCTTTCCTGGTTTTTGTTGGTTTTTTTGGTTTTTTGTTGTTTTTTTTTTTTTTTTTTGCTTTCTCTCATGGTGTTTATTGTAACACGGGTTTTCAAAACAGATACATGAAACCCAATCAAAGCAACAACTAATCTGCTGAACAGCTAATTGACTGAAAAACATCACTTGAAGCAAGTTTATTATCAAGAAACTGGATGATGCAAAATTGACAGCAATTTTCAAGTGTTTCACCTGCACATAGCAGGTTAAAGTCCTTCCAAAAAAAAGTTTTAAAAACCTGAGAAAAAGCAATCAGCAAGAACACAGACAAGGATGTTATATAACAGGATAAAAGAGAGGGAAGAGGGATGTGACAAAGTAAAAAAAATTGTAGATCCATCTCTGAAAACATCAACTCTGTTTGATGGCAGTCAAAAAAGCATGCCAACAGAAATTTCAAAGAAAGACTTTTGTAATGCAAATTTCAGTAGAAATATCWCCTTGGGAGAGATTTCCTAGAGAACTTGGTAAGTCATAAACAGGCAAAGCTGAACAACTTTCTGGTTTTGTTCAAAGAGAAATCTTAGRCTTAAAAGGCTAGGAAATGTAACTGGGTATTATGAAGATAGCTTTTATGAARTTCAATCACAGGTAGAAAAAATGTAGAAGAATGAACCATTCTTCACAATGCAATAAATGAAACATTATCTGAAACTACAAAGCAGTTCCATAAACACTGGACTACCTGTTTTCCAAGCCACCTAGTGCTTCTGTCCTGTGAATTAATCTAAATGCTTGTATGAAGTAAGCCTGACTTTAACAAAAAAAAAAAAAACTGGTTTAAAAGTTCACCAAAAAATAGTGGAAGACTTTCTGCAGATGAATCCAACACTGATATTTCATGAATAAAATACACCAAAATAGAAAACATGTTGGATTCCAAATGCACCAAAGCCAATAAATGATACTTTTGTAGAAGGTAATTACATAAACAGGAATTAAAGGGGAGAGCAGCACACTTATCTTGCTGCAACTTYGTTCACTTGTATGAACRAAAGAAGAACTTGGAAAACAACCASGYAGCCTACCAAAMCCARAAAATGAATTGTTCTTTATGRAAAAGATAGTTCAATCACATGAAAGGTTTTTGAAGACATCATATATTATGTAAACAAARACCATATGATCAGAGGAGTTATAGGATATTCAGTGTAAGATGCTTAAAACAGGTAAGTTGGTGAAAACGTGAAGCAACACTGTAATGCAGAACATAAAAAGGGAAGTAACCAGTCCTGAGTGTTACAGTGAAATTATCAAAGTGTGGGGAGGGGGAGGGAAGATGCAGAGCAAATATTAAAGATGACTGGGGATAAGTAAAATYAGAGCTCAAATTGCAGGAGTATGACTCTTAAGAAAGCACAAATTAATACATTCAAAATAGTGATATTCGAAAGGAACAACAGCTGACTCATTATCAGAAAAATAAATGTCCATGTTTTTTGTAAGAGCCCAAAGTTTCAAAGCCATGAAACACTAGAAAGTGATGATAAAAAATGACCTTCATCACTTACAACACTGAAATGATATATTCTCTGATAGATATTAACARTGAAATGGCAGACATGTCTACAACTCACACATTTCACAGTCTTTTCCCATTCAAGGTCCCACCCACATCACAGAACACACAAAGCCATTCCAAGGCCTTACCTGTATGCAGGCGAATGTGAACTTTTAAACTCCCTGAGGTGGAAAAGCTTTTCATACAGAATTGGCACTTGAAAGCCTTAATGCCAGTGTGTGTTTTTATGTGTGCTGTCAGAGTGCTCTTCACGGCAAAGGCACGGAAGCACTGGGGACACTTGAATGGCTTCTCATGGGTGTGAATGCGAATGTGGCGCACCAAATCGCTTGGCTTTTTAAATTCCTTAGAGCAGTATGGACAAACATGCCACCTGATTCCATTTTCTTCACGTATAGAACCTAAAACAAGGAATATCAAAATGAATGCTTTTTAAGCCTTCTAACAATTCTTGAAAAATCCCACTACATTAAATGCTACTGTGCAAAGCAATCAGACCACAAAAACACTTTGTGACATAGATGCAATCACAACACACTYCAAAGAAGATTAACTTCTCGATCAAATATATTCTACTTCATGAAAATGGTGATGGGCTGGAATGACAAAAAAAACCCCCAAGAGAATCCTGCTGAAATTCAAATAGTGCAATTTCTATGCCACTTAGAAATGTAGAATGCAGCTGTAAATGCAATATAATATACCAGTGAACTTATAAATAACAAATCTAACACAAAAYTATCCAACAATATCTGTAAATCCTCAACCACAACCACACCAAATTATTTTACATACTGAACACTTATCTAACTGGAGGATGACCCTTTGCTTGACCCTCTCGTTTGCAAATTCAGGCTTGATTTACATTTTCTGAACTTGCAAAGGAAGAAAAATGGCACAAGGCCTGCTGATAGAGCAGCAATTTAAGGCTACTTTTTTTACAGAAGTTGTTTTATGATGCAAGGTCCCTAAGGTCTGTCCTAAGGCAACAGGACTTATTTCCTCAATAAAAAAATTGAAGTAACTCCTTCTAAAACCTATCCAAGTTTTTAGTCATATATGTTGCTCAATATCAGATTATTTGTTCATTTAAATCAGTTAGCCTAGTGTTTTTTTTCCTATCAACACACTGAGGTCCTATTACTTTAGAAAAAACAAAGCTGGTTGTGTTTGAACAGCAGTGACCTTTTATTTTTATCTGCAGTCACAGCTAGAGAGTTGTCACTGTTAAACCTAAGTAACAAAATTATTATTACAAGAGGAAAAATTACATGTTAACTTTTATCACAGCTATATTGAAGAAGACAAGCTTTTACTTTGGATCAATTTCTCCATCCTTTGCAAAAGAAAAAGCAACATCAATGTACCTATGAAGATACTACAGAGTTGAARGGCTGCATTATAGCACTGTATATACCAGGCTGGCTGCTGAAGTATGAAGGCTTTACTTGGAACAAACAACTTCTAACAGCCATAAAGCTCAAGCAACCTTGAAACTGAAGCTGCATTTAAGCACACAGAGACAAATGCAGGCCTGCATATACACAACACAGTATGGAGGCAGAATAATAATATGCATTTATGGTGACAATATCATATCAGTACTGATTCCAGAGACAGGTAATGATGCCAGCCTTTGTCCTTCCCTACATGGGATCAGYCAAGATCTGCAGTCCTGCCCTTATGCCTCTGTAAGGCCTCACTTCCAAAGGGGAAGAACAGTCCTTGCAAGAACTCTTTACTCTGGGACACACAATGAAAACCCAGTCCTCGTCAGAGAAGGATGATGGGAGAGAATAATAAACTCACATACTTTTTTTTCCCTTTTCCTATAATTCCACTGATTTAATCCAAAGGATTTAGAAGTATAACTTCACTTCATGCCATCCTGACATGTTTTTTTTAATGAAAATATATTTTATAATGAAAATTATAAAAATTATTAATCATACCTTACACTGTGTTTCAGGTAAGAACAAATACTGTTCACAACTAATCCACAACACATTTTGGGAAATCCCTTTATAAAGCCATAAACACACCCACAATTACTACACTCTTTACAGYGCAAGAAGTAGAAAGCATTGGCAATATTACCAGGTAAAAACGGTGATTTTTTCTTAATGAACTTTTTTTCTTTTTTATCTAGTTTCTCTGTACTATCTTGCTCCTTATCTTGTTCAGCACTGTTAGAATCAGCCTGATGATTTGAGAGGCTCGGGACATCTGGGTTCTGATCCTGGGCCCCAGCAGCCTTAGCCTGGCTGCAGTCAGTAGAATGTGCAGAGACAGGAATTGATGACAACCCACTGTTCTCTAATGCTTGCTAAAAAAGAAGAACAAAAAACTTCTAGATTAAGAAATAAAAATTCCACAGTTATACTCAACTTTTCTCAAACAARTGCTTAGAAGATACAATGCAAATACAATTAAAGGAATTAAATGTTTCATTCTCACAAAATTTCAGCTGTATTTTAAACATGCAAACACATCATTACACAGCATTGATTTCTGATTGTCTGTGAAATTTAAGGTTGGGTTTTCTGCACTTACATATTTGCCAGCAGCTGCCTATCAGGAAACAACTTATTTATTTTAATAGCCATCAGGATAATAGTTATGTATCATGTTGTAACTCTTTCCAATTCCTTATGACATTCCAGATATTAGAAAACTCAGCACAGCTAAAAGGGTGAACCGGCCCATAGCTGCGTKTAACATTTGGGTCTTCCAAAACCAAATTTAAATGGTACTTAAAAGTCYAGAGATGAAAAGGTACCTTATAGGTTAGCAGGCTGCCAGTAACACTAAAAAATATTATTCTCTGCCCTGATCCACCCTGTTTGTGCCTTTATGTGGCACAGGCTGCAGAACAAGCAGAGACAGTAATTCACCACCCTACATCTCTTCTGTTACACCACCTCTCCTTCTGCCATTATCAAGGACAAAATATAGTAAATTTTTTTTAGGAAAAACATTGGCTGATCTCAGAAAAAAAATTCTTGCTCAAATAGGAAATACTCAGATAGTCCTTATTAGAATAGGGTAAAGGCCACGTATACATTCTCATTTTTTAACCAGATAAAAATATTTTTCCCACCTTAAATGATATCTAGTTTTAAGCACTGATAACCTAAGGACACGCCACAAGCTGCTTCTAAGCAACAGGAAAAAAAAGGCTTAAGGTGTAAAAATATCAATAAAAATATTCATGCACAGGGGTGTACACTTAAAGACATACAAAGATATATTGGAGTGGACCATACCCCTTGAATAAATCTTTACAATTTATTCTTGAATTATGGATTTTTTAGAAATCCATATGGAATGCTAGAATGGAAAATACTCAGAACAAATTTCATTAAAATATAAGAAAGACTGAGAAAGGAATCACTGAAATGTAAAGCTGTTCTCTCTTAGAACTCTTACCTGCAAAATATCTCTACTGATCCCCACTGCAATGTTGAGCTGTTGACCAGGTTGTTGAGGCTGGTTATTTTCTACAGGACCYGGTTCTGATAACTCAAGGAGCTGCTGAATGACATCAGTGACAGTCTGCTGACCCTGATGAGCAGCAGCTGGAGACACTTGGTTTTCTGTCTGTTGAAGAAGTGGAGACCGAAAATGTGTGGCCTGAAATATACAGCAGTATGTTTGTCAAAGAAGATCAAAAGTATGTGTTACGAACTCACCTGCCCAGCTCCCTTACCTGAAATGTCTGGTAACTGTTCACTATGAAGATGGTTACTTATACAAGACCATCMTGATTATACAGAAGCTCATTCAAAGTTTGCTTAGTCCATTATAGAATTGCTTTTGTATATCCTTTTTTTTTTCAGTTCTTGCCAAGCTTGAAATTGTAAGCTTACAGCTTGAATTCAATTTACTGTTAACTACTGAACCTTCAACCAATTTAGAAAACACTGGGTGGGATCAACTACAAAACTCCATGTGGATAGGCCACATGAAAGGTAATTCCCAAAAGAAATAAACTGACATGGCTATCTTTTTAAAGTTCGCATTTATCTCAACCAGGTCCTTTATAAAAACAACCTTCCATTAGAGATTTTTTGGTTTTTAGCATATTATCTGCTGTATCAAAACCTTTCAGAACAAACAACCAACTTTTCCCTTTCAATCTGGAACCTTTGAAACCATTTTGCTTTTGAGGAATCTCTTCGTATTCTAAACATTTCAATACACATCAGGCTTAATCAAAATACTAAAAAAACTTAAAGTGTGAAAATCTAATTTCTCAGACTTTAATTTGAAATGGTGTATTTTAGACTATCTTAGTAACAAATATGAAGGGGGAAAAGTGATAAAAGAGCCTTGGTATTTATTTTAAAATCAGAAATAAAAGATTCCTGTTTGCTTAAATTTATAAACTTCTCTTCTTATGACAAATACACTGCATAAGTACACCACTACTGAGACAACTGCTTTCAGTAATTTGTTTTACTGCAGAAAATAGAAATATGTATTTATACAATGGTTAGCCCCACAGCTGGGTATCCTAGAACACACTGGTTGCTTCTAATATTCACTTCCAGGTGCATGTACAACCATACACAGATATAAAAGGCTATCTTCTTTCAGATTACTTTTAGCAAAGAATAATCTTAGGCTTCACATTTGTACTACTTCCTTCTAATCTGAAAACTTTTCTGAGATCTTCTTTGTACTGACACTTAACACTAGACAGTTAAGATGACAGTCACTGTAGTGAAGGAAGAATGGTTACAAAGAATTATATTAAGAAAAATTAGCTTGACTCGGATTATGTCCTGTGAATTTGATGGAGTATTCTTAATGCCTTCTCACAAGATGATAAAAAACAAATCCTTATCTTGTTTCTCTTGCATGCATGTGAGAATATCACTTGTTACTTAGCTGATTTAACAATTTGTTCTTTTTTCACCTCACTAGTGAGACACAAAAAGACTCCATATCTCTTCAAATTCCAATTTAGCAAAAGTGCTATAAACATTTCAGTATGGGTGACACACTACATTGCAATGAGAATGGCATTAACAGGAACTGAAGCAAAGCAGTTTGCTTAAGAATGTTAACAGCTCTTTATAATTTCTTTTCTGGAAACTGAAYGTAGGGAAGCTTTTMTGTAGAGCAGGATGCCTACACTAAWAGYGTATAAAATTCTTCCAGGYTTTAACAAGAAAAAAATTAATTGTAAAYGAAGGAACTTCTCAACATCATCTATGGTATGAAAATTACAGCACTACATTCATTTAGCCAATGTGTCCTGCATATTATACAGCAGTTTATATACAGCCTCATGGACGTTATCTTTTTTTGAATAATAATGTACACACATGTACATATAAGAAGCTTGTTACCATTACTCTTAAGACACATCGTTAAGTATAAAAAGTTTCAGAGGKCTCTTTCTAGAGAGAAAAGATATTATTTGAATATCTGATTTTRAAGATAACATAGAGAATGAAGTGTTTTATTACTGCTTTGTAATTCCACTGTTGTTCAGCAGATCTTATGATGACCCTTGGTTYGTCTGATCTGCAGTATGCCTGCTCTGAGTGAATTACTCCTTCAGGTCACAGTAACTGTAAAAAATTGGAGCAGTTCTTCAAATCAAGTAGTTTATTGTGGTTAATTTTTTCTGTTGCCATCCAACTTCAATACGTGGTTCCAAGAGTRAACTGTCTTCASTCACATTTCATGTTTTATTTCCAAGCGTCAATTTGCCTAGCTCTGACCCTCAAATTCTTTTCCTCTTCCCTATTAAGATGACAGACTTCTCCCTCTTCTCCAAAACAGAAGATAMATCACATCTAATTATTTCATCTGATGGATAAGGCAGCTAACACACCTTGAATCTCTTCATTAATAAATACCAAAATACCATAGCATATTTTAAGGATTCTGATAGCTCTGATTCCTCCTTTAGCAATGAATGTAGTTCATGAATAGTGAGCATTATAAACAGACAACTGAAAAAACSCTAAGAATTATCAAAATGAAATACAGACCATATACAACCCTGGATCTGGACAGACTTGGTCAATAGTTCAATTGTTTGAGGTTCAACAAGGCCAAGTGCTGGGTCCTGCACTTGGGTCACAAAAACCCCAGGCAGCACCACCAGCTGGGGCAGAGTGGCTGGAAAGCTGCCTGGCAGTTTCAGGCAATTCTGGGAGGAGAAGGCACCGGGATCCATTGCTCCCAGCTCATATATCTCACTAGGAAAAAGCTTGGCACTCATTATCACATTATCACAAACTATTTTGGAAAGGACCTATCAGGATCATTGAGTCCAGCTCCTGGCCCTGTGCATGACATTGCAAGAGTCACACCACATGTCCTAGACCATTGTCCAAATGCTTCTTCAACTCCATCCATTTTGGTGCTGTGATTACTTCCCTGGGGARCCTTTTCCAGTGTACAGCTACCCTCTGGGTGAAGAACCTTTTCATARCATCAAACCTAAACTTCTCCTGCAAAAACTAATTCCCTCAGGTCCTTAGACATCACAGAGAAGAGATCAGTGTCTGTCCCCTTCTTTCCCTTATTAAGAAGGGTTCTCAAAGAAATGATTTGTCAATGTCATCATCCTGCCTGGAGKGTCTACAGCTGACTTCCAAAATCTGCATTATTTGTTTGCCCCTTGATTCATCTCCAGGCATTCAACTATTCCACTGCCAAATGTGAGTTCCAAACATTCTAACCCTTCTATTACACACATTCAGTGCCACCCCTTCACCTCTTCTGCCCTGCCTACAGTGGATGGGGCTTTTTATGGTGACTTTAAAGCAATACTGCCACATTTCCCAATTCTTGGTTTTGTGRATTTGAGAACAAGGGAAAATAATCAGCTGAAGCTGGGAAGGAGAGACTGTAAGTCAGATGGTCTGTCCCTAAGATACCATGCTGCAACCTATAGCTGACAAATAAGATGCTGTACAGCTGTGACAACACTTGCCAGAATTCTCGGGGGGACTGGCACACACAGACCTTCCTGTACAGCACAACTCTGCTACGGAGTTCCAGAAAGTCAGCCCTGCATCATCCTTCCCCAGCTCCATGGCTTCTCCTGAGCCCCATGGTCCTCTTCTGCCTAAATTCCAACCAACTCAACCCGCACGAACACAGTTCCTTCCCTMTCCAACCAAACTATGGTAATCCCTGCAAAATAAATGCAGAGGGGTAARGCAATCCAGGATTTTAAAGAATCCATACTCTCTGGTCTTTTTACACAGAAAAGTATTTACCTCCATTTTGAAGAGGTGTTGGACAAACTTAGATGCAAAATCATGAGTGTGTAAAAAAATGAGGCAATATAATCCCTGCAAGACCTGTTCCACCTCTGAATAACCAGCTGCACTCACCAAGGAGCCTCCCGTCACATATTAGCAGATCCAACCTATCACAAAGTATCACAGCATACCCTTTCTCAGTTTAAGGAAAATTTAKAAAATTATGTAAAGTTTCTCCCACTTATAATTTTGACACAAAAATACGACAAAAACTTCACACTTACATTCTTCCATTTGTTATCAACAGGTTGCAAAAGATTAGTAGGGGATGTTGTTAAAGGCTGGGTGACAGAGTCCTAGAAAGAAATCAAAATATTTTAGATCTTTATCAAAAAGAAGAAAAACATGGCTGATACAATGCAGAAAAKTAGCACAGAAAAATCAGACTGTGACAGAAACAGAACTACACAAAATCATCTTAGCTATAAATACTAAYGCAGCAAGTGACAGCAAAATGACAGCCTTATAGTCACTATAACTTAGAAAATATTCTTATGTATCACACAAGAGTACATTCTTTGGTAGCATTTCAGGAAACTTCAGCTTTTGGAATGGGTGCCTAATAAGGACATAATAATTGCTTATCCCCAGGCATGTACAAAGGGATGACAGAGACTGATGGCAAACTTCAGAATAGAATTATTATACTGGAGATTTGTTGTTAAAGCAGCTCTGCAAGTTTTCAGCAGAATGAAGGAAAGTTTTAATCTAAGAATGCTAGTGCTAATCTAATGTACTAAATTCCTAAAGCAATAGAAAAATATAGGAATAATTAAATACATGCAAATTCAGATATATAATTACAAATAAAAAGAATAATCCCCTTTAATATGCAATTGACATGTAATTTTTTTCTATGCTCCTCCTTGCTAAACTTCTTGGCATCTATTTTTAGAAAGAATCTTTTTCTCCCTTCTCTCTCTTTGCTTATACTATTGTATAGCATTTTTTGCTATTCCCCTCTTGCATGCAAGCAAGCCAGGTATTCATGCAAGCAAAGGCAGTACCACATTGCAGTAATATCAATATGCTGAGCAAATCCAAAATATTTAAGCAAACAAAAAAAACCAAAACCAGAAGTGGCCAGGGAAAAAAAAACATGAGGTAGTATGAAGGAATTTTTTTCCATCCAAACAACATTACTAGATGGTTTATTTCAAGAAGACACAGCTGGAAAACGAAGTTCAGACTTCAAATTTTAACCCTCCTCTTTCAAAGTCTGGTATTACTSATCACCCACTGAGCATTAAAGCATGAGTTGTAGATTAGGCAAAACAGAGGGGATTATACATAGAAAAGGTTGTTCTAATCAAAGAAAAAAACAAGAGTATTATGATAAATTAAATATGCACTGGCTTAAAAAATACTGTAGTCTTATGAAACCAGAGACATTTTCTGAATTTCAGCTCTTTTTTGTATCTTGGTAAAAAAAGAACATTCACTGCTTCCAATGAAGTTCTGTTTCTTCCTTTGTAATCTGCCTAATATGAAGCTAACATTTTAAAAAAGTTATCAGATATACAAGAAGAATCCAATATGCATTTATATGGACTAGAATTATACAAACARTTTTCAAAAATTAGCTGAAATGAATACATTATTTCAGTAGTTCTAAAACTTCCCCATAATTTTTATTTTATCAGAGGAGGCTTACATAATCTGTAAGAACAAGAACTATACTTAGTTGCAGAATTAAACTGCTATATTTTCAACCAAACCCTCAGATTGTAAATACTTTTTTGCATATAGTTGGCCAACTTACATCTTCCCAATATTTAATCCAGCAAATTAACACCATAAAWCACACAAAACTTGAAAAAAATAAAGGACAGCTGCAGGTTTAGAAGTTCTAACCTATCATAAGAATTACTGGAATGAAGATATAGACCTAATTAAACTCTCAAAGGCATTTTCACAATATACCAAGCAAAGCTTACCGCTGTAACATGAGATACATCCGTTGAAGCACTTGCAGAATTTTGTGGACCACCCATGTGCATCTTGCTGATATGTGTATTTAAACTACCCAAGCTTTTGAAGACACAGCTACATTCTGTACAGTTGTATGTAGGGCCATTCTTCACCTTAAAAAAAAAAATAAAGTAAGTCTTCCCTATATCTACCAAGTATTACTTTTTCATTATGTTTCTATATAACAAATATACTACAGGATTGATAGCTAAAATGGTTTATTATTTCAAGTTACCAATTTGCAGTTACGGAATCAGGCTGGCACCTCTTGGATATAAATGAACTATAATCTATGTGCATGACTACAATTGCTTACTATCACTTCTCAATGTTGCAAAGCACCAGACAGCAAAAAAAACGTCCTGCAGCAAACAAGGCCTCAGACTTTTCTCTCTTTACSAACTCCTACCATTCCACACTTAAAAGCAAAACTGAAATGCAACTTTATCAATTAAGATGTGCCTGAAGATGAAACATCATATMTAATACAAGTGGAAATTTGGAAGTATGAGATTTAAAAAAATGCAGACAAAATCAACACCATGAAGGGCATGGAAGTTCAGTGTCTAGTTTGAACTGAATTTAAACACACAGAATGAGAAAGTGATCAGCAGCCACTTGTTTGAGACATTCAGACCAATGGGTTAAGGTAATTAAAGCAGTTAAATTTGCAGATTACAACCATCCTCACCTTCCCTCCTCACTCCATCACACAGCAATAACATCCTTGTGCACGGAGCAACAAGGTATTCAAAAGAACACACACTTGCAACATAGTATTGGCATTTCATATTTTGTGACATTAAACGGTCAACTAGACTTTCAAAAAGAGATATTAAGTAATAAAATAAGCTACAACTAAACAGTGCTTTAGGAAGTGAGAATCAATCTGTAATTCATTTTCAGCTGCAATGTTATTTTGCAACTGTCTCAGAAAAAAACAATTAATTCATTGAACTCCATGCAGGCTTGAAGAAAACACAGCGACAGCAAGAAAGAAAAAAAAAATCAATTAGTTATCCAAAGCAGTAACTCAAATGCAGGTTCAGAACTGCAAAACACAGCATAGAACGTGATGAAGAGGCAGCATTTATTCAAAGTACCTTATCCCACAGCTTGTTTCTTTCTTACAGAAAAACAGAGTAACAGAAGAAAAAAAGTGAAAAATATTTTTTACTTCACCCCTAACTAATATTGAAAAAAGCTAATCAATTTAAACTATTGTTAATCAACGTTGGTGCATTTTTTTTATTTAGCAAAAGCTATCACAATTAGAGAGCTGTTRACCTYGAGGATGRCTAGTCACACAAGAGAATCAYAGAATCAGTTAGGYTGGAGAACACCTCTGAGGTTCTCAAGTCCAACTGATGACCAAACACCACACATCAATTAGACCATGGCAATGAGTGCCAACCCCAGTCTTAAATATCTCCAAGGACAGTGACTCCATCACCTCCCTGGGCAGCCCATTCCAGTGTCTAATCACCCATTCATAAAGGAATTCCTCCTGATGCCCAACCTAACCCTATGCTGGTGCAGCTTAAGGCTGTGTCCAYTTCTCCTGTTGCTGGTTGCTTGGRRRARRRG